>ML792057.1:235887-273886 GCA_009831015.1 Picea engelmannii
AAATACAAGATGATTCCAAATGAAAAGGTCTCCTTGGTATATATAGGAGACTAGGAGGTACAATTACAACTAATGGACCCAAGATGACATAAATAAAATAACAATACTAATGTAATATGCCCCAATTAAGGGGTAATGTGCCACGATTTAGGGATTAACACTCTTCAAGTTCTTCTTCAATGACAAATGTGGGTTTTTCTTTCTAGAGGACCTTTCATGACCTTAAATGTATGTTTTACAAGGGTATTTGGGTTATCACATAAGTTGGAAAGGTATGCAACTCATCATTGAAGACATGTTGAGTGGTATTATTATTTATATTTGGAACCAGCTGAGTGGGTAATTGTGTTGGTCTTGGAGGGTTTTGAGTTGCAGGTAACTATAACTATTGTGGCATTTGAGGAATTGTTGGTTGAGGTGGGTTTACCTGTGATTGCATTGGAGGGTAAGGTGGTGGAAATTGTGGATAAATGGGATAAGGCATTTGTGGAGCCATGTTTCCATAAGCATTCCCTTTCCATATTTTTTGCTAAGGCTCGTTTTGGGTAGGCTTCCAAGTCATCGGAGCATTCCATTGTTGAGGTTAAGCATTATAAGATGCATAAAATTGTAATGAAGGGTCTTGTGTTATACCTTTTGGATGTGGTTGCCAAGGCCTTCTTTGTGCAGCCTGAAAAGATGGTTCAGTGGTCCCATTGATCTCTCGATAGATAGCTTGGAGTCCCAGCAATGAGGGGTAGCTTTCTGTATCATGATTATCTACACAAATAACACAAACTTTTACATTATCCAATGGGCACTATCTTAAAGGATGTATTTTTCTACACCTAGCACAAAATATAGTTAAAGTTGCTCCTTCTTCTTTTTGTTTCTTTTTTATTTTAAGTGTATCTAACTACGAGCTAATAGTACCAAGGATGTATTTTTAAATTTTTCTAATAAGTTGACCAACTCCATCCTTGTCACTCCACCTGCAGTAGATTTATTAGCTCTTGTTAAAGTATATATTAATCCCTTACCATATTTGGCTCTAAATCATGAATATCTCCTACAAAGATCACAAATGTCTGCAAATGGTAAGTGAGAAACATCACTAGAATACATAATATTAAGCACTTTTATATACTCTTCCTATATCCCCTTAAGAAAAATAGTTCTAATAGTATCATAGTTTAAGGTACTTTGTTTAGTCTTTTGAAGGTTGTTTAGGAACCTCTCAACATAGTCCTCAAGACTCTCCTCGTCGTGTTGTTGCATCTTAAAAATTTCATTCCATGAGTCTCTGGTTTTACATAATCTTGGTATTTCTTTAAAAAGGTAGTTTACATATCCTCCCAAGACCTAATAGAATACTCTGGAAGTCCCATAAACCATCTCAAGGAAAAGGCTTTCAAAATTGCAGGAAATAATTTTAGTTTATGAGCATCATATACATAATTATAGCTTCTACACAGAATATCAAACTGAAATAAAAAGGCATCCAGATCTTCAGTGATTTTACCTCTGAAATTTGGTAATATCAATGGAGGAATGTTCTTCATATTTACATTCAGTTCCATATCGAGAATAAGGAACCCAAATGTTGCTTCTCCTTCTACCTCCACATTTATTTCTTCTTATTCTACCATGCTGCCAAATAATATGAAATCAAGTACCTTTGGTTTACTATCCCAATTCAAAGAGAAGGGTGGCTCACTAATTGGATTTTGATGAACAATCAAATTTTCCTCAAGATGTAGTTCAGGTATCCCTTGTACTATTGTGGTTTTTATCTATGACATGCCTACATTCTGGGATGATCCAAAGAGTTTGGAAATATGTTATGAATTGATAGTTTGTTCTAATGTTGGATCGGTATTTGGAGTCTACTCACCAATTGTGTTATCTTCATCTCTTTTGTCTAGCCTTTCTCTTTGTACTTCCTGCACTTTTTCTATTGTGGTCCCTGATTATGGTGTGATATGTTATAGAGTCACCTTGGATGTAGAACCTTCTCCTTCCTACAAAGAACTACCTTTATACCTTTCAGCTGGATTAGTAGGGGGGGTTTAGTACTACCAAACAATCTACCTGGAATCTTATTGGTTGGTTTAATAAACCTACCTTTGTTATCTCTAGGCCTAACCATTCGTCAACTACATGACAAAAAAGGGTTCAGATAGACTCACCAAAGTGAATGCGATAGACTAGAATCCTTGCATAAATTCATAAGCAAGGGTGCCTTTGCATCTTATTATCTTGTCCTCCACCAAATCTGAAAAGTAATGAGAAAACCAAATGGAAACAACTAACTAAATTACTCTTCTATCATTTACCTTTTAATAGCTCCCCGACAATGGCACCAAAAATGTTGGGCAAAATAATGGTTACTTTAATACACCTTGTACTTGTCAATCCGGTTCGTAAACTTGTGAGTTTTATACGTAGTGTGTGCAGGAAAAAGGTTGAAGTACAAACTACTCTCACTCTTAAAACTACTCTATATTATCAGGAGACAAGCAAACCACACTTCAAACCAATCATTCATCAAAATAACATGTAGCAAACCTTGTAAACAACTTAACTTGGTCCACAAAATGAATATCAAGTATGAGTAACAAGTAAATAACTTTATATTTCATGCATAGATCTATGATCAATGCATGATTGTGTTCTCTGATATGTTCTCATCTTGATTCTCAATCTATGGATGACAAGAGTTCACACACAAAAATATTCAAGAGTTGATAAAGAATCTAAAACAAAGACTAATAACTAGTTTTTCCATCAAATCTCCTTCTAGGATCCAAGATATAATCTTTCACTTTGATAGGCTAAGTGTTCATGCTCTATATATGAGGATATATTTGACAAGAAGAATCCCAATTACTGTAAAAAAAACTAATGAAACAGAGTATTAACTATGATCATAAGTTTTACCCAAAACATTCCCTTTAATCAGTCAACTTGTGAAGGTATTGAACTCCATTCATACATTATTGATCTTAGATTACATTTATTAGTCCAGAAGTAAAACCTATGAGCAATGATTCTATTGTTTAAACTCACAATCAGTATATTCCATGTGATGAACTTATGGTGGTATGGCACTTCTTCTATATAAACAGATTGCTTACATAGAGATGTGATTTTTTTTCATACATCGTTTAGTATTAAAAATTATACTGAAAACTTTAAAAGACAAATGCAAACTCCTTGGGATCAATTCTCACAAGAAGGTCCACAGCAGTTCCATACATTGGTGTCTTTGTGTTAGTGATTGAATTGATCTTATACAGGCTTGTGTAATTGTAATTACAAATAAAACTTCAAAACTTGCATTAAACAGAGAGCTAGACTATGATTCCAATGAAATGGAAAACCGCACAAATGTAAATGCTTATACCTGAGAATATGCAAATGTCATTATTAGTTACCTCCGGAGATGGACTCAAATTATTAGTTCTAATCACATAAACTATAAAAACAATTCAATAAACTAGACATAGGTTAAAACTCACTACAATTATGAAACTATGCTAAAACATAAATAATCAAAATCGTTGATGAAACATGCTATTGCTACAGAACCAAAACTAGACTAATAACACATACACACGGCGTTGCTTCCCGGGTGGTGGGCCCTTAAGGTTATGCCCCTACAATTTTGTGAACAAAATGCCCAAATTGGACGAGGCAACGATCAAATCTGTTTGAGTTTAACCATCCATGATCTGTCTGGTATATTTAGCAATTGGAATGAAGCGGTTTTGATCTCGTTTTTATTCGTATGACATAATGCATATGGGAAGCATCTCGTCTCCGTTTTGGAAGATTCCCACAAATGACCTGGCCATAAGGAACTTTGACTCTCACTACACAATCCAAAATCATTACATGCAAATAGTTGATTGATCTTGGTGCAATTAATATAAGTAATATGTTGTACAATTCAAATTTGTTATGTGTAGGCATGGAATATAAGTAATATGGTGTACAATTCAAATTTGTTATGTGTAGGCATGGAGTTAGATAACTAAGGTTTGAATAGGTAGATGGTTCTATTTCGATAAATCAATGCCCAATCCAAATAAGATAGACTTATCTTTATAACTTCATTGTTCTTCAAACTTGAGGTCGTAAACATAGTCGGGGAAGGAAACATATGTTTTAGGCTCTAAATAAGGCTTCTAGGCATCTAGGGACAAGAATAACACATGAAACAACCACACATACCTACTTAGTCTATCCCTCCCCTCCATTTCCACAACTCTGCCCACAAATGACATGAGGGTGATTCCGAGAATCGCCCTCTCGTCATTTGCTTCATTTTTTTGTTTTGAAAATGGTGCGAATGACAGGAGGGGCAAGAATCGCCCCCGCATCATTCACCCCATTTTTTTAATTTTTTTGAAAAATGCTTGTTTTAATTTATGTTTTATTTTTAAAAAATGTTTTATTTTAAAAAAAATTATTATAGATAATTTTTATTTTTTTTTTTACTTACTTATAAATTTTTACTTATAAAAATTTTAATATTATTTTTAATTTAGTTTTTTTTTTAAATTGAATGTTTTTAAATAAAATTTAGTTTTGAATTTTTATTTTAAATTTTATTACTTTTCAATTTTTTTTTTATGACTTGAGTTTTTTTTTTAATTACTCTTTTATATTTACTTTTTAAAAATTTCCTTTTAAAAATTTTGTTTTGCATTTTTTTTAATGGAAATGTAGGGGGGTTTATTTTCAATTTTTTTTCTTTGTTTTTTAATTTAAAATGTGTGTTTTTTATTTTAATTTTTTATTTTTCTCTCTTTTCTTTTAAAAAAAATGTTTTTTTATGTTTGTTTTCAGTTTTTCCCCTTATTTTGATTTTGGTTGCAAGCAGTTGAACAAACTAGTGTCCATCGAAAGATGTCATATACTTTAAATTGGCACACACAACAAATTTGCCATGTGTCATATTTTGGTTGCATATATTTTTAATGGATTAGCACTTCTCAAATCGTACATTGGTGCAATTGAAACTTTAGGGTATCCAATTGATGGGCCTCCCAATTAATGTATTTTGAGGCCAACCTCTGAGATGTTGTGACCTCCTTTGTACTCCATAAGACCTATTTTGACCATAATTAATAAAAATGTATTGAGTTTTGTGTAATTGGATATTAATGAGATGGTTTGAATGATTGAGCATGTGGCGTACCTTAATTTAGTTATGGTTTTGATAATTTCATGCATTTTGAAAGATGTACTAACCCATTGCTCAAGCAGGTCGAATTTCAAGGAGGTTCTTCACCAATATCTACATGAGAGAAAAGGAGATTATGTCCCTTCTTACATCTCCAAGGCATGTTAGGCCTTCAATGACCTAAGCCACCAAATCCAACATTATCTAGTTCGAATTTCTAATTGAGGAAGATCAATCTAGAAGGATATTTGACCCCTAAAACGTAGACCTCTAATTATAGGAATTTTGAGGACAAGATCCTTTCAATCAAGGAATAATTGAAGAGTTGATTGATGCAATCATTTTGCATAAATATGAGCTAGGGATTTGCCTTAGCTTAGTATTGATATTTTGGAGAATTGAAAACTCTATTAAGATCTAGTCAATTTGAACTTGTGGAGGATGAATTGTTGTCATGGATTGATATCTTAATGTACTACAAATTTTATTTCCATATATCGTGCCCTTGGTAGTCTTTAAAGGTTCCCTATAGAAGCCTTGGGTAAGACCCACTTAAGGCTAAACAAGGAACCTTTGTGTGTTTTTATATTTCCTTTCTTTTAGATGTCTTCAGTCCATCTTGTTACTCATTTCTATTATGCATAATTTCTTGCAAGTAGTCTTCATTTCCCGGGGCAGCAGGAGTGGGCCCTGACGGGGATTGTTTCGTTCCCCTTAGTCATATGCTCAAATCTTCTCTAGTGTTATGGATTGGATGGTTTTAGTTTCCTCCCTGACATGGGTGTTTCTGAGGAGGATTCCTCTACAGTCCCGTAGCTACGCCTTCCATATCTCAACTCGTCACCAAAACATACTAAATAAGAGCCAAGCAGGAATGTCACCCCAAGCTAATAGATTTACTAATGTTTTGTTTTTGTATTTTGTTGTTGGAATCTTTTATAGGCTATATGCTAGAAGAAATTTTGATATACTATATAAGACCGAAATAGACTTAAACTCTGTGAACAATCTAGCTAGATTATAGCCTGCTTTTGCCTCTTATACAAAGGCTAATTTTGTGATTTTGTATGTTTCCTCCTTCCATTTACGGAAGACTTTTTAATAAAAATTTCTCCGGTTCTATTAAAAAAAAGTCTTCATTTCCTGTAGTAGTTTCTAGAATATCATTTAAAGTAAGATTAAGGGTTTCATGTCAGTAATGAGGAGGTACTATTAAATATGTTTTACTTTAGTTTTACTTCATCTTTGTAGCATGTCGATCAAGTAGAAATAATTATGTTTTGTAGTGGTTTGATTCAACTTTACAGTAGGTCAATTAAAGTAGACATAGTTATGTTTTGTAGTGATTTCCTTTTAGTCATACAACACAAAAAATTAGTTAGATTCACTTTGGTTTGCAACACTTCATTTCAACTTTAAGTTATGTCAAGTTAAGTAGAACTAGTCCCCTTATCATGAGGTTCTTTCAACTCTATTTTGAATCCCTTTCAATTCAGTGATTTTGTAGCATGTCATTTCTATCTTACATTTTATTCTTGTTATTTACAATTTAGTTTTCTTGTTGATTAAGTAACTTTGCATTCATAGAGTCAACATGTCTCCTTTCTAAAGTAGATAGATTTATTTATGTAGTTTGCATATATAGCACACAGTACCTCATCAAAGTAGCACATTCCTAGGTTGAAAATCCAAAGTTATAGTTGAGGAGTTCAACATCCTTGTTGCAATTCTTTGGCCCATCACATTTTGGCACCATTGTTGGGGAGGTGTTAAAAACTGCATAAATTTCATCATTTTTATCAAGAAAAGAAAAGAAAAAATTCATTAGATTGCATGCATCGAACTAGAGATAGATTTGGTATATTTTTATTAAGAACTCACATTGTTGAAACAAATACAAACAATCAAGAAAAGCAACAAATAGATTGGGAGACAGACATCCAAATAATCATTGAAGAATTTGGGGACTTACCCCAAGAGTGAGCAAGAGTTTTTGTAATTTTTTTCAAAAGAAGGAAAAGGACCCCCATCTCACCATACAATGGTTGGGGATGGAAACCAACAATCTGAATTCTTTGAGTTCCCCATTAGGGAAACCAATGGAAAAAACAAAATGAAGAGAATTAATCCTTCTACTCTTCTTCATTTACATGGTCTTACTTCAGTAAACCCTAACACTTTCTTTTTTTAGTTTGAACTTGCTTGTAAGACTTATGAATATGCATTTGATGATCGAAAGCGCAAGCTCTTTCCCTCTACATTTAAGGAGTCGACCTTGAGATGGTTCATGAGTTTAGAAGGAGATAGCATCAGAAGTTGGAACCAAATGAAACAAACCTTCATTGACATGTACAAGGACTACTACCATGCTAGGGACGCAAGAGATGAGATCTTCATGATGATCTAAGGAGAAAATGAATCGTTGGAAGACTATGAGGAGAGGTTTCAACTCAGTTAGGAAAAAGCTCATAGTTGCACATTGGATGAAAACTCACTCAAACTTGTCTTACTTAGAGGGGTAATAGAGAAACTCATTGAGACCTTGAATCTCCTTATAAATGGAGACATTTTCCAATTGGAGTATGAATATATTAAGCAAGTATTCAAAAACTACTCCAAATCTACAAAGAAAAAGGGTAGGAATGGAAAAGGTATGGTAACAGAATCATCTAACTCTACAACTCTTACTAAGAATGAATTAGGAGGTTTGTTAGAAGATATGAATTTTTATATTTTGCACTCATTAGCCATGCATATGATACATTGCACATAAAGAAGAAGCAAGAGGAAACAAAAAGGTCTCTAGCTATTTTTTGTCCTAAATGCACAAAGAAATACCTTAGAAATGAATGTCCACTCAATATTGTAGAAGTTTGTGCAATTTGTGAAGAGACACATGCACTAAAAAATGTCCTTCCTTGTCAAGTCTTAAGGCTACACATATCAGGGGGCATGGAAAATTTTAGGGGCTATATATCGCCCATGATTTAATTTTCCATGCTTTTTCCAAAAAGCGATTCGCGAATTTCAATTTTTTCTAAAAGTGATTCACCCAAATTCTATAGAATAAAATTATTTTACCTTAAAAATAGCCCAAATTTTATAGAAACTATACAAAATCCTTAGAAATTTGAATATTTTTACAAAAATATTGTCAAACATTTTATACTTTGCATATTAGGGACTAATAAGATTCGCCAAGGATTCTACATTCTGAGATAAAATTTCCATCCTTAAAATTATCCTTGTCAGGGGGTTGAAGAGACTGTGGAACCATTATACTTCATCAATCAAAGAAGATACGGATTTCCTGTGCCATTTCAACCAAGTATGTCTTGCATTCATCCCACTACAGACCCTTTAGTTAAATTTACTATAGCTTGATGGAAGGCTTACTAATACCTTATTAATTCTAAATAAGGCATCTAGCTCACTAGTACATCCAATTGTCAACCCACGATTTGTACACTTGTGATGTGTTGTGCAAAGTATATGCAGGTATTGAGAACTAGTTGAAAGTTGAATGCTAACATGTTTACAAACTAACTAGAAATCCAATTCTACTTACAGGAAACAAAGTTGAATTAAAGTACAAAAAGTAGAAAGAATCACTATAATTAAAAACAATTATAATCTACATCTTAAAGGTCAGTTGCTACATAATTATACTCAATGTTATATAGCAATACACGGTGAACAATTTAGTAGCTATTAGGGAAATTTTGTTTTCTAAAATGAACCTCCTAAGCAAAATAATAAAATAAGAGATCAGTTTTCAAAGGGAAATAAAGAAAACAACTTTTCTAAATCATATTTTTACTTATCTCCTTAGAGGTTTACTCAAATTTCAAGTGTAAGCACTCGTTATATGTGAAGTTAAATTTTGCATCCAATGAATTAGGGAATTTTGTAGTCAAAAATAGGCCTCAAAAAAAAATACTATCAAAATCAACTTTAAAAAAACCGATACAATTCAAGATGGCAATGTCAACCATAAGGGTAAAACATTTTGGAGGGAAAGGAAGAAAATATCTTTTTAAAATGTATTTTCAACTTATCTACTTATAGGTTTATTCAAATTATAAATGTAGGCACTTGTTAGATGTCGAATTAAATTCCACGTTCAATGAGTACCCACTTTGCATATGCTTGATAGACCCACATTAAGATAAACTGGAAATACATGAAAAAGGCATGTGGGTGTCAAAGGGTGGGAGGATAGCAAGGGGCACGTGCCATGGAGGAATCATGGGGGGTTGCATGGGGTTGGAGAACATTGCTCGACATCGACTTCCCTCCCAAAAAAAAAATTATTTTTTTCTTTTTTAAAATTTGGTTTAATATATATTTTTTATTTTTTAATTAATTTTTTTTATGTTTTTTTAATTGCATTTTAATTTTTTGTTTCTTTATAAATGTTTTTTTTTAATTAGCTATAGTCATGCTTTAAAAAAAATGGGTTTTTTCTTTAAAAAAAACATTAAAAGAGGCTAGGGAACTAGTTTTTTTCCTTTTTAAAAAAATTATGTTTTTTTTCTTTTCTTTTTTTTTAATTTGAGGCGTATTTTAAAAAAATAGTTAATTTTTCATTTTAAAAGAACATGTTTTCCCCTTTTTTCATTTTCTCTATTTTTGTTTATTTTTCTCTCTTTGGATTTTTTTTCTTTTTTTATGATTTTGTTTACAACAACTCAAGACTTCTACGCCATGGCTTGAAAAATGTTAAAATTTTAAGGCCGGAAAAGAGGGGGTGTTACGGGTAGCTCCTCTTTCCAATTCGAGTGTTTATTTTAAGATTTTTCTTGTAAGGGTATCGGTTGTCAAATCCTTGGGTCTCAAATAAGTTGTAGTTTTGACCTTGAAAATGTCGGGGATTGGGTGTAACCCTGAATAGAACAATAAAAGAATCTATAGAATAAAAGAAGATAAATAAACTTCATAGAAGATCGATGGAGTCTAAAGACATTGTTTCAACATAGGCACATCACATTGTGATCAGAATGTCACAATGCATTATCGAATACATGTTCACCATGATTCGCATGTTGATAATGACCTGTTGGGATCTTTATTTATAGTCTCAATATCTAACCAAATTTCTGGGAATCAGAAAGATCTTCTCCACATATAACTGTCAGTGGTTGGAGTTGACTCCATCAAATTTGCACTGTCTAGTTGGCTAGTCGAACCAATTCCACCCGACCATCCATTCGTCCAATGTGTAGTCAATTTCTCAGCAAGTCAATCCATCAACCAACTGTCTCTAATTTCTAGTTGATTTTCTGACCGACAAGCTCATCGACTACTCTATCGATTGTTGTTGAATTCCAGTTGCTCGTCTAACTAACTATTTCCAGTTGTGATTCAACCATCTGACTGAATCTCTTTAGTAGAAGTGGGATGAACCAACAAAACCTGAGGTTCCAACACCCCTTCATCAACACACGACTCTGGATATTCAAAAGGTAAAATTAAGTCAATAGGACATATTCCCATAATTGCAGTTGCTTGAAGCTCGATCATATCACGAAGTTTAACAAGCTTAACTTCAGACAATGGTTTGGTAAATATATCATCAATTTGATCATTGATGTTGCAGTATACAAGAGTGACAACTTTCTCTTGAACCAACTGCCTCAAATAGTGAGCATGAAGTTCAGCATGCTTCATTTTACTCTAAGTGACAGGATTGTCAGCAACTTGAATAGCTCTTTGATTGTCACAGTAGAGAGTGATCGAGGTCTGTAAAGGAAACCCAAGTTTAACCAAGAGTTGGTGAATCCAAATGGCCTTTGTTCCTGCATTAACAACACCATGATACTCATCTTCTATAGTCGAAAAAGAGACTACCTTGTGTTTTTTGCACAACCAAAGCAGTGGTCCAGTGCTAAAGTGAAACACATAGCCAGAAGTAGACTTTTGATCATCATTGTCACCTGCCCAATTGAAGTTGGTAAAGTCAACTAATGAATCTGACCTTCAACAATATTTGATATCGATATGAGTGGTACCCTTGAGATACAATCCTTTTGACATATTTCCAATGGTTTTCTATGGGGCCCTGCATAAACCGAGAAACCAGACTAAGAGAAAAAGAGATATCAGGTCGAATATGAGTGAGATAAATGATACTACCAACCAATTGTCGATATAGAGTAGCATCGACTTTGAGAGACTGGCAAGTTTTACTCATATTAACTCCAAAATGAAAGGGAATGGCACATGGCTTACAGTCTATCATCTTAAAATGTGTCAAGACATCTAGTACATATTTAGATTGAGAAAGAAACAAACCATCAGTCATAAGTAAAACTTGAAGACCGAGAAAATAGTGTAGAATACCAAGGTTTTTCATATCAAAGGTATCAACAAGTTGGTTCTTCAATATAAATATGAGATCAATATTATTTCTAGTCAATATGACCAAGTCATAAACATATACAACAACAATCAAAGTAGCATTGTTATCATGTAATACATAAAGAGCGTGATCAAATTCATAATGTTTGAAGCCAAGAGTGAGAAATAAACGGTCGATCGTAGCATACCAAGCTCTGGGAGCTTGTTTCAAACCATAGAGTGACTTTTAGAGTTGAAAAAATAAGAGTGGATTATGTCACAAAACCAAGGGTTTGTTCCAGGAAAAATTCTTCAAATAAATCGCCATGAAGGAAGGCACTTTTCACATCCATCTAGTGGATTTGTCGGGAAAAATGAGTATCAAGGGAAAGAATCGGTTGAACATAATTCATCTTTGCAAAAGGGGATAGGGTCTCAGTGTATTTGATGCCTTCCTGGTTAGAAAATCCTTTCGCAATCAAGCAATCTTTATGATGCTAAATAGCACCTTCAGAGGCAAAATTTATCTTATAGACTTGTTGACATTTCACTATGTTCTTCCCTTGAGAGAGAGGAACTAAACCCCAAGTATGATTCTTCAAAAGAGAATTCATTTCCACCTACACAGCTTGCTCCTATTCAGGTTGACCTTGTGCATCTAAGTAGGAAATAAGATCACAAGTTTCAAGGACACGAGTCATCAAAACAACATTGACTTGTTACTTATGATTGTGAGTTTTTCAACTTGAAGAGATATTACCAACATTGGGACCAACAACTTCAATCATCTTAGCATCCCATCAGGGTAGATAGGAAAACAATGAACTGATATCGGCTACGGAATTTTCAATCAAAGAAGGTGGAGCACTAGTCGAAACAGTGGTCGACGACCCTATTAAAAAAGCATCAGAGTTCAACTGCCTGATCCAAGTGTTAAAAAAATGAACAGGTGATCATGTATCATCAATAATATCAAAGGTATCATCTTGTAATAAATTGGGATAAGAATTCAGCAAATTAATTCTTGAATACTTCTCATCAAAAAACGCATTTCTTCTTATAATAATATGGCATATGACAAGGTCAAATAGTCGATAGACTTTAGACTCTTCAAAGTATCTCATGATGATACAAGCATGAATCTTTGCACATATTTTCTTCCTGCAATCATCTAGAATATGAGCCCAAGCAACACAACCGAAGACACAGAGGTGACCAACTAAGCATTTATTTCCACACCATCTTTCAACTAGAGTCACGATAGTGACAACTCTAGTCAGAATGTGGTTCAAGATATAGTTTGCACAATAGACAGCTTCAACCCAAAAATGAATTGGTGAATCTTTGGAATGCAAAAGACAACGAGCCATTTCAACCAATTTATGATTCTTATGTTCTGCAACATCGTTATGTTGAGGGGTATGAGGGACTGACCACTTCCAAGAAATATCATATCATGTAAGGTATTCCTCAAGTGGTCGATTTATATCTCACCGCATTGTCAAATCTCAAGCACTTGATAGGTCGACCACATTGTGTTTCAGCAAAAGCTTGATATTCCTTGAACTTTTCAAAGACATGATTCTTATTTTTAAATAAATAGACCCAAGTGAATCAAGAGAGATCATAAATAAAGTTTAATACATACTTTTCACCTACTAAGGAAGGTTGATCGATACAACAAAAATCATTCTGTACTAGTTCTAGTAGGTTTTATGATCATCATGCTTTGTTAGAGTCAAAAGGTACGTGGTGATGCTTTCCTGGCACACATCCTTTATAGACTCTATCAGATGGAAGCACTTTAGGTGAACCTGCAAACATGTTTTGTGTGGACATCAACTCCAGACTTCAACAATTGATGTGTCCAAGTCGTTCATTCAAAATTTGACTTCGTTCATCAATTTGAGCAACAAGAGCAGTCAGTCCAAGATCTTGTAGAGAGAGGTCACAAAACTTGTATAAGTTGTCCTTTGAGTTGAGAAAACCTTCGGTGATAGGTGACTTACCATTATTCAGATCCTTAACAAAGAAACGATATGGCCAAAACTCTACAATCTTCCATATCTGTGTCAGTTGAGATAACGACAATAATTTTGTGCTCAAGTTGGGAACATGATAGACGTCGACAATTTTCTCATGTCGACAAGGAACATCACCACGAACAGTAATGTCGAGAGTGAAGTCATCAACTACATATATATTTCATTCAACAAATTTATCCAAGGACGTGAAAAAGGAAGCATCCTTGACCATATGATGAGTGCACCTAGAATCGACTACCCATTCATTTTGTGTGATATGAGAGAGAAACGACTGAGAGGTTCTGACTTGGAAGGTTAAATTATCACCAGGTTAGTGAACATCTGACACATCTCCTGCAAGCTATATGACCCTCTCCTTTAGATCGAGGTCTGTCTTCCAATATTCCTTCTCAACATGTCCAATCTTTCCACAATAAAGACATGTTTTCTTCTTTTGATTCTTTTGGGTTGATGTCAACCCATCAATTTGCATTTTAGTTTTTTGGTCAAGGTATTTTGGTCTGTGTATAGAAACTTCAAAGCATCCTATTTCCTTGTAATTCATCTTACCCTTTCTCTTGAGAAAGTGAGCCTGGTGCTTACCACCATGCTTCCCTTCATCAAGCACTATGTGTTCAGATCATTAATCAGTAAGACAAAGAAAATTTTGAAAGGTATAGTCAATAATCTTGCTAGTTTTTCTAGAACATGGAACATAACAAATCAAATGGTGTTCTCAGATTCACCAGGACCGAATTGATGAGTTGTCCATATTTCTTCTGGAAATTCTTCCCACACTCGCCTAATTTCAACTACAGTTATTTCACACGTGTCAAGTAGTCTTCAATTATGTCAAAGGAAGGAGGATCAGAGAGATCAACTCTTGTTCTAACTGCATAAAATGTATTTCATCAACTTTATCAAATAGAGGTTTCATCTTTTTCCAAACTTAATGAGGGTAGTCAATTCCATTGGTATGGAACTAGATCTCATGAGAGATATAGATCATCATGACCCCTATGGACTCATCCTTCTTTTCATGGACAACAAATTTCACATGATTGTCCATCGAGTATGGAATCGCAGTCTTGGTATACCACCAAAGTCCCTTACTCTTCAGCAAGGTTTCCAAATTTGGTGCCCATATAGCATAGTTCGATCCATTTAGAACAATTGGATCGATCTTAGAAGTCATATTTGATATCCAAAAAAAATGATTTGATCCATGAGTTACAGTCGACAAATCATCAGCCCAGAGTCAATCGCAAACAGATCTGACTTAGCTAGATTTTCACGTAATGGGAAAGGTATAAACTAGTCACTTTGATACCATGTTGGGAATTGGGTGTAACCCTGACCAAAACAATAACAGAATCTGCAGAATAAATGAAGAGAAATAAACTTCACAGAGGATCGGTGGTATCTAGATACATTGTTTCAACATTTAGACATAGCACATTGTGATCATAACATTACAATGCATTATTGAATACATGTTCACCTTGATTCACATGTTGATACTGACCCATTGGGTCCTTTATTTATAGTCTCAATATCTAAGCAACTTCTTGGGAATCGACAAGATCTTGTCCACATATATATGTCGGTGGTTGGAGTTAACTCTGTCAAATCCGTGTTGTCTAGTCATATCATCAAACCAAGTTGACCCGACCATCCATTCATCCAAATCATAATTGATTGCTCGGAAGGTTGATCCATCGACTAATTATCTCCAACTACTAGTCGAATATCCGAATAATAGGCTCGTTGACTACTCGACTAACTGTTGTTGAATTTCAGTCGCTTTCCCGACCAACTGTCTCTAGCTGTGAGTCAATCGTCCAACCGAATGTCTCTAGTATAAGGGGAGGAACCAATAGAACCTGAGGTTTCAACAGGAAAAAAAAAATGTGGGGCATGTTGAAATATTATAACTGCAAAGAGTATTATATTTATTATTGGGTTATTATTCATCAAATCAATTCCCTTTTGTGGATTGATCATGTTGGGATTTATACTTGACCAAATCCCCTTTTGTAGATTGGTCAAACCCTAATTATATTATGATAATTAAGAAGTCAGCCCCCCAGGCCTAATTAAAGTGGTTTTAAACACTAATAAGAGAAGTTGCCCTTGTCAAATGAAGAGACACATTTTCGGCGCCTGCCAGCTGGTATAAATAAAGGAGGTTGGTGCCTCATTTGTTCACTCACTCATTTCACTCATCAAGTGCATAAGTTTGGTAGCTACAGTTGGGAGAAGAAGGAAGAGAGAGGTGCATTTCTCAATGTTGGATATTCTCTCGTGTTTTGGTTTATTGCCTTTGGATTGTATTGGCTATCTATATTAAGGAAGTTTTTGTTGGGTTGTCTCCCCCATGAGGGTTTCCCAAGATAAATGTTGTGTATCTTGTGATTGTGTTTCTCCCAGTGATCCTACCTATGATATTGTTATCTAGAAAATTGAAAATAAACCTAATAATAGCTCAAAACTTAACATGGTATCAAAGCTAAGATGAAGAGAGCACCTTTCACTAGATAAGAAAAAACGCCATTGTTGTCGTACAAGAAAAATAGGGCTTTTTATTGCAGAGGAATTTCAGCCTAAAACGCATCAAGGAAGTGTGCCCTAGCCTAGTAAACTCCTTGGTAGCCTCAGAGCACTTTTTCAGTGGACAAAACTCCCGGAAAGTGAAACCCTAGTTTTCACTGGTACCAAAAAACCAGGAAACCAGAGCCAGTACTAAAAGTACCAATCCAGATTTCCACAGGCCCAGTTTGAAGGGGTAAAATTTGGATTTTCTAAAATCTAATTGCACCAGGATATTCGCCTCAGCCAAGCGCACCTCTTGGTAATTTCAGATTTAATTTCTGAGCACTTTTATTTTTTGGTCATTTTCCCAACTATAAGTCAAGATGTCTACAAATACCAAGTTTGTTGACAAGCTAGAAGGTGTGGATAACTTTCATGCCTAGAAGTATAAGATTTCATTTTGGGTATGTGTTATATTCTTTACATGAGTAGTAGTGTCTGCATTGCAACGGGCATGTAGGGGGGTTTGAGGGGTTTCTGCCTCAGGATATGTGTCACATATTTAGGTGCTTTTTTGGCACATGGTTTTTTGTCGATGATTTTCTATTTTCGGTTAAGGAATTAGGGTTGTTGACTAATCCAGGTCATTGGGTTAGGGTTTTGGATGTCATTGGATCCTATATGTATATTGTATTTTAAACAATGTATTGTGATGAATGAATATATAATATGATGGTTTTCCCGGTTTGGGTTTCGAGGGGGAAAATCTATGTGTAATGTTTGTATTTGTCATTGTATCTTTTCTGTTCTTTTACTGAAAATCTGTTTGTAGTAAATATTATACAAGGTTAAAATATACATTTGGTATCAAATCTTTGTTGGCTTCAGGGGGGCACCTTTGTGGTCAAGGGTTTGGCTCGGGACTGTGATAAGCCTTGTTATAGTGGGAGATTTGTGGTATTGATTTTTCAAGTGAAAGGAAATGGCAAGCAATTCGAAGATGGAGATCGAGAAGTTTAATGGGAAAATTTTTGAGCTGTGGAAGCTCAAGATGGAAGATATATTGGTGGACAGAGATTAGTGGATCACAGTAGATCTGGGTACTACACCTACAGGAACTTTAGCAAATGAATGGAAAAAATTGGATAGGAAGGCAAAGAGAACAATCCCACTGTGTCCTTTAGATTCAGAATTACTGAATGTGTCAGAGGAAGATACAGCCAAGAATTTATGGGAAAAGTTGGGGAAGTTGTATCAATCTAAGTCCCTAGTAAATAAACTATTCCTGAGAAAGAAGTTGTATAACCTGAGGATGAGAGATGGAGTCTCGGTGGCAGAGCATTTGAATGCCTTCAATACTTTGGTAAATCAATTAGTATCTGTTGAGATTAAAATTTCAGATGAAGATAAATGTATCAGTTTACTGTGTTCTTTACCAGAATTGTGGTAAAGTCTAGTTGTGGCCATAGGTAGTAATACAACTTCCTTGAATTTTGATGAAGTGGTCTCATATTTGTTGTCAGAGGAGATGAGATGAAAGAATATGGAAGGACAGAGCAATGACGCATTATTTGCAAGAGGGCATTCCTGGGAAAGAAATAGATCTAAGTTCTCAAGTGGGAGATCTAAGTCTAAGGGTAAATCTAAATCTCCTAGAAATTTTGTAAAGGTATGTTGGAGATATGGAAAAGAAGGGAACTACAAGAAGCAGTGTAGATCCAAAGTTGAGAGAAAGAAGGGATCTGAAGAATCTCCTTCTACAGAAGAAAATACCTCCAAGGAAGAAGGACGGGATGTGTACTTGGATTCTTCAAGCACACATGCAGATCATGAGGAATGGTTGGTTGAATCAGGTGCATCCTTTCATATGACTCCCCATAGGGAGTGGTTCTGTGAATATGAAAGGTATCATGGAGGTAATTTTTTTCTAGGTGATGAATCGACAACCAGAATCATAGGTCGAGGAAAATTCAAGTTGAGGCTCATATATGGAAGGATTAGAACACTTCCTGGTGTTTTACACATCCCAGGTTTGGCTAGAAATTTGATTTATGTAAGCAAAATGGATGATGTAGGGGTAAAAACAATATTTGAAAAGGAAACTTGCAGGATGGTTTGAGGAGAAATGGTGTTGTTGTAGGGAGTGCGGTTTGGAACTCTGTATAAGTTGCAAGGAAGCACTATTAGTGATGGGTGTAATAGTTCCATTATTCCTGATATTGGAGGTGAAGAAGAAAGAAATCCTACAGTCTCTAGAGAAAAGGTTATGGTGTGGCATCAAAGACTAGGGCATATCGGAGAGAAGGGTATTCGACTATTACATGGTAAAGGTATAGTTGAAGGTATGTCTAACTGCTCTCTGGAGTTTGATTTATGTGAACATTGTGTATATGGGAAGCAGAATCGGGTAAGATTCCCTTCTGGTGCAACAAGGGAAGAAGGAATTTTATAGCTAGTTCACAGTGATGTTTTTGGACCTGTATCGGTCCCATCATTGGGAAAATATGTGTACTGTGTCTCATTTATAGATGAATTCTCTAGGAATACTTCGATATATTTCCTCGGGAAGAAATCTAAAGTCTTTGACAAGTCGAAAGAGTTTAAGGCTCTTGTTGAGAATCAAACAGAGAAAATAATTAAGGTGTTGAGGACAGATAATGGTGGAGAGTTCTAGTAACATATGATGGAAGAGATAAGAAGTGTGGTATAGCAAGGTAGAATACTACTCCATATACACCTTAGCATAATGGAGTTCTAGAAAGGATGAACAGGACGTTGATGGAAAAAGCAAGGTGCATGCTCAGTGGTGTCGGGTTAGGGAAATAATTTTGGGAAAAGGCAGTGGGTAATGCATGTTACCTGGTCAATAGATCACCCTCATCAGCGTTGGATGACAAAAATCCACAAGAGGTATGGACTGGTAAGGAACTTCTCTCACACATATCAAGGTATTTGGTTGTGATGCATATGTTCATGTTCCAAAGGAAAATAGGAGTAAGATAGATAAGAAGGTTGAAAAGTGTATCTTTATTGGATATAAATATGGTCTCAAAGCTTATAAGCTTTGGAACCTAGAAACTAAGAAGGTAGTGTATAGTCGAGATGTGGTGTTTAGAAAAATGAAGGATGTTGTTAAACAAGAAGTCCTACAAAGTAAGGAAGAACTAGAGAAAATAGAGTTTGATTTAAAGGATGATGAATCAGACTTTACAGAAGAACGGGAATTAGAAGAAGAAGATCCTCATACTCCAGTATTGAGGAGATCGGTTCGAGAAAGAAGGCTATCGGAAAGGTATACTCCATCTGATTTCCATTAAAAAATGTCTTTGTCTATTACTGATGATGATCCTAGCAATATCTGGAAAAGGGACATGGACGAAGAAATGGTAGCTTTGAATAAGAATGAGGCTTGGGATCTAGTGGAGTTGACGACTGGAAGAAATCCCATTGGCAGCAAATGGGTATTTAAAAGGAAGTTGGATGCAGAAGGAAAAGTGGAGAAATATAAAGCTCGGTTAGTAGAAAAGGGTTATTCTCAGGTTGAGGAAATTGATTTTGGTGAGATTTTTTCTCATGTTGCCAAGTTAACCTCTATAAGATTTTTGTTATCTATTGTTGTTGCATTTGATTTTGAAGTAGAACAGATGGATGTGAAGACAGCATTCCTACATGGGGATCTGGAAGAAGAAATCTATATGAAGCAACCAGAAGGTTATGTTGTGAAGGGAAAGAAGGAGTTGGTATGCAAGCTGAAAAAGTCCCTGTATGGTTTAAGACAATCACCAAGGATGTCGTATAAAAAATTTGATACGTATATGTTAGAACTTGGCTTCACAATAAGAAAAGAGGATCATTGTGTGTATTTTAAATTAATTGGTGATCATTTGATTTATTTGTTCTTGTATGTGGATGACATGTTGTTGATAGGTAACAACAAGGAGATTATCCAGGATGTGAAAACTCAGTTGTCCTGTAAATTTGACATGAAGGATATCGGTGCTTCAAATTTCATTTTGGGCATGGAAATTAAAAGAGATAGGAAAAAGAGGAAACTCTGGTTAAATCAGAGAAAATATATCGAGACAATATTACAAAGGTTTAATATGCAGGAATGTAAACCAGTCAAGGTCCCTATTCTTGTTGGTGTAAAGTTATATGTGGATCAGTGTCCCAAGACACATGAAGAGGAGGAGGACATGTCTCATGTTCCATATGCGATTGCAGTTGGCAGTTTGATGTATGCAATGGTCTGTACTAGACCGAACATTGCATGTGCAATGGGATTTTTGAGCAGGTATATGTCAAAACCAGGGAAGGAGCATTGGACAGCAATAAAAAAGGTTTTAGGTATTTATGTGGCATTTCTAGATATGGATTGTGCTAACAAGGAAGACCAGGATTAGACAGAGTTGTGGATATACATGGCTTTGTGGATGCAGACTGCGCTGGAGATATGGATCGTAGGAGATCTACAAGTGGCTCTGTGTTTAACCTGTTTGGAGGAGAAATAAGTTGGATGAGCAAAAGACAGGTTGTAGTGGAACTTTCAACTATAGAAGTTGAATGCATGGCATCCATTCATGCAAGTAACGAAGCATTGTGGTTACAAAGATTGTTTTCAAGTATTGGGTTGGTACAGCAAGTTGTAAGGATAGATTGTGACAGTCAAAGTGCAATTTTTCTGGCGAAGAAGTCGGATTATCATTAAAATACAAAGCATATTGATATTCAATATCACTTTGTGAGAGACATGGTTGAAGAAAAGAAAGTATTGCTGATGAAGGTCGACACTTTGAAGAATGTTGTAGATTCATTAACAAAATCTATGAGCACTGAGAAGTTCTCTTGGTGTAGAGGATCCATGGGCATTGATTCCTTAGATTGTTGACTATGTAACCCTGTAACCCCCTATATGCAAAGAAAACAACAAGTGGGAGAATTTTGGGTATGTGTTATATTCTTTGCAGTGCCCCCGAAAAAAAATTATGCCTCGAGAAACATGTTACATATTTAGGTGGTTTTTCGGCAAATGGTTTTTCGGCAATGGTTTTCTATTACTAGTTAAGGAATTAGGTTTGTTGACTAATATGGGTCATTGGGTTAGGGTTTTGGATGTTGTTCTCTCCTATATATATTCTATTGTAAATAATGTATTATGATGAATGAATATAGAATATGTTGGTTTTCCCGGTTTGAGTTTCCAGGGGAAAAAATTCTGTGTAATGTTTGTATTTTCCATTGTATATTTTTTGTTCTTTTGCTGAAAATTTGTTTGCAGTAAATATTGTACAAGGTTAAAATCTACATTGCACTCATTCTTGAAGAGAATGACCTAGGAACATTCATTAAGGAAGATGTACCAGAACCTATTGATGTTACAACTAAAGAAAAACACCATAAGGACATGGTTAGGGCCAAAAGAATCATTGCAGACTCTATTTAAGATCAATTGATCCCTCAAGTGGCTTCAATGAAGACTCCAAAAGAATTTTTTGATGTCCTAACCAGAATGTATTAAGGAATTAACATCAACTGAAAGACGAATCTAAGAACCCAACTCAAAAGTAAAAGGATGTAGAAAGGAGAAATAGTTCATGAATATTTCTCTAGAATATCACAATTCAAGGAACAACTAGAAGCAATTGGAGATAATATAGATGAATATGAACTCATAATGACATCTCTTAATGGTCTCACAAGACCTTGGGATGCGTTCATCCAAACCATTTGTTCCAGAAAAGAGAAACTACACTTTGATTTTCTTTGGGAAGAATGTGTTCAAGAAGAAGCAAGAGTAGTTAACTGAGAAGCAATACTATCAAGAGAGGAAGATCAAGCCCTAGTTGCTCATGCTAAAGGAGAAAAGAATATATCTCACTTCCAGAAGGAGACTCATCAACATAAGTAATATCACTCCCCAAATAGATTCAACAACTCTCATAAAGAATCTCACCCTCCAAGGAGATTCCATAAGTTTTAGAAAGGTCAAAGAAGAGAAAGAGATTTATTCTCTTATCAATGCTACCATTGGGATAAGATGGGACATATTACTAGAGATTGTCTAGCTAAGAGAGAAGAATACAAGAAGAGAAACAAAAGGCACCATACCCATACAGTTGAATATGAAGAGCCACCCATAAAGATGATAATAGAACAGATTGAAGACTATGTCTTAATCTCTTCCCTCTCAGGATCAATGTCACCTAGTGAGAATACTTGGCTCATAGATGGTGGTGCTTCCAAGCACATGACAGGTCATAGAGACATTCTCTCTAGTCTTACAGAAAATAAATTTCCCTAGAAAGTTACACTTGGAGATGATTACCAGTACCCTATCAAAGGAGTAGGAGAGTCCAATTACAAACTTGATCCAGGGACCCCAATGAAGATGAAGGATGTACTATATGTACCAGGTGTTGGCCCTCGACCAAGTTTTGGGGAAAATTTGGTTATTTTTGGCCCACTTTTGGACTTCAACACATTGGTTGAAGAAGAAGTGCCCAGGCAAAGCTGAGATCGTGGATCTCACTAATTTTGAGGGTTAAGTGGACCCAATAAAGGGTCCTCTAGGGTTTTGTAACGAGTTTATGGGATGTTGGCCCATGGAGTTTCTCATCTTTAGGCCTTATTGTAAGGGTTTGTAAAATATAAATAAAGAACAATGTATTATAGAAGTAGCTAAGTGAAAGTAGTTAGGGTTTCTTTGTGCAAAGGAATGTATGTGCGTTAAGGCTTTGTTCTTGATAGAGAGTTGGCTTTGTGCATTAACCTAGTTTTGGAAGGAGGATCTAGTGCTTAGTGCACATATCTCCATGCTTGTGCTAAGCTCAACTCTGTGGCTTAGTGCACAGGAGTGAATGAATGTAAGATTCTGGCGAATAATAAAGAGGCGAAGCGGTTTGTGGATGTAGCCCCACCCTGGGGTGAACCACGTATATATGGTGTCTCATGGTTTTATTTGTGTTGTGTTATTTCTATTATGAATCTTCTTAGTGCTTGATTATGATGTGTAATAGATAGATCCTTTGTTGCTTAAGTACTTTAAGGGTAAATGAATGTTATATTTAACTTACAATGCTAAGTGCTCAGGGAATATAATTATTTGATGTTACTGCACCGATCTATATTTGATTATGTTATGAGGAGTTAATAGGGTTAATAAACTAATTCATATCACTTTCTAAGCGTTAACAGAACATTCTACGAAGTACTCTTATCACAGGTTCATGTCCCAACATGGTTACAGATACATGCATCTTGTAACCCCCCTTGCTTCTACCTCAAGTGAGACTTCGCCTGCTTCGCAGGTGTTGCCGAAAGGGACGGTAGTCAGGGTTTTGTTGGTGCATTGTTAACCGTTGAACGTTGGGTCTGCCCTTGTCCCAACAAATGGTTCTATTGTCGGGACCAGAACTGTGATTACTGGGAACTTAAGTAAAGAAAAAGAGAATCTTTATGCGTAGATTTGTTGTTGAAGTGCACAGTACTATACTTGACTTGTGAAGCTTTGTGCTAAGAAAGTAAGCTAATCTGAAGAAAAGAGGTAAGATCCTAAAGAAGCAAGCTTTGTGCTTTGGCAAGAGAAAGATAAGTGAATTTTTTTGTTTTGAAAGAATGAACTTAATTATGTTTAATAGATTTTTTCCTAGTTTGAAGGCTAGGGTGCAGTTGAAAGAAAGAGTTGATTTGAGTAAATTTAATGAAAATGAAGAAAGATATGTTATTCCTATGCATAGAAAGAGTTTTTGGACTAATAAATGGATGCAGGAACCTAGAAAGAAATTTTGCAAATTGTAGATCCAGCACTATGATCATGGGGGAAGTGCGTAGTACAGAAAAGATTGGGGAACATTTAAAAGAAAACGAGGATTGACATTGCGTTATAACTGCAAAAAGGATGGGACATCTTGCTAAGTAATGTCTTGAGGTAGGCCCTATTTGTCTTTGTTGTAAGGTTGTTGGTCATGAGGTTGAGGATTGTCCAAGGATTATTGCTAAAGTTGAAGGGATGAACATGAGACAAGAAAACTATGAAGAAAGTCAAGAGACTAAGGGCATGATAGAAAGCCATAAAGAGAAAGGGTCAAAGAAAATTCAGACTATGATATTACAGTTGAAAGAAACAATGGATGTTCATAAAGATGTCAGTTTACCAGAAAGCCTGAAAGAAAAACACAACATAAGTGCAAGAATAGAAGGCTTCAACATAGACTGTGTCTTGGATGAAGAAGCACAAGTGAATATTATGACAGAAGAAACTTGGGACATTTTGGGAAATCCTATTGTGGTACCTTCGTTGGGAAGGATAGGCTTGTTTAAGGGAAAGATGATAACCTTATGTGGAAGAGTTACTAATGTACCTATTATTGTTCATGGAACATCGACTGAAGAAGAATTTGAAGTCATTCAGTTTGTTGGGGACAACACCCATTTCCCACTGTTGTTAGGTAAGACTTGGATTGGGAAGGATTGGATCAGAATGAAAGCAAAGGAAGAAGCTACAGAAAAGAAAAGGCAAGAATTGATGGATTTCATAGCTAGGAAAATAGACCGACTAATAGAAGAATGAGAGGATAAGTCAAAGCAACAGAACAAAGTAACAATGCAAGAGGGACAGAAAGAAAGAGAATTAGCTATCAAGGTTGAAAGAATGCAAGAAGGCTTGAAGAACCTATCTATTCAAGAAAGAAGTATTCCCACTTAGTAAGTGTTAAGAAAAGGGATATTAACTTCAAAATCCTTGAGGGCACCTCAACAGTGTGAAGCCACTACACTAGGGGAAGATAAGAATAAAAATGGAAAGAGGATTCAGAAACAGTTAGAGAGACTCAGATAATAGGAAAGAAGGCAAGGAATCTCAATAAAAAGAAAGCTAAGTTGGAAAAGCTACAAGAATCTACAGAAACCAGATGGAAGACTTTGTAGACTAGAAACTCGTAGGAGGCAGGTTCACAGAATTTGAACCTCATTGGAATAGAAAGTCCACACAGAATTGGACTTGGTCCTGGTGAAGTTATATGACCGTTGAAGGCACCCCGGTCATTATAATGACGCTCTGGAACAGTTAGAAAACACATTTATGGGCTTATGGACCGCTTTTGGAGGTTGAGACCGTGCCATAATGGATAGATTTACATTGATGGAAACATTTCCTAGTCGTTAATATCTGTCACGATACCCCGCTTATTTAACTCATCCATCGTTGCACTGGGACCACTTTTTGCTACCCGTGATTGACTGATCTAAGAAGAGAATTGTCCAAGTGTCGAGTTGTGCTATCTGAAGCTAGACCCTGCCTGTCTGTTTGTCTACCCCGCATGTCTGTTAAAATCTAGAATGTCAGGCAAACCTAGTGAATTGGAGAATTCTTACAAGGAATTTCTTAAGAAGTTGGTCAACAGATCGATATCTGAAGATATCCAAGCATCATTGACTAAGGGACTATAGGCTTCCCCTTCAACTGGACATTGTTTCGGTCGTTTCAACCCTGTAACTGAATAGCGAAGTAAGCATCGCGGTGATCTAGCTAATGTGAAGCAGATCTTGTCGATCCTACCTGAATATATTCCACCTCTGGCTGGCATTGTTAACCGCGACGGTATCCCTCAAGATTTTGAGTACTCTGTGTTCACTGCGTACATTCCGAAAGGAATTTGCATAGTTGGGAGTTAGTTAGGACAGATCCCGTTGTTGAAGAACAATGACTTCAACTTAGGATACCAAAAGAACTACGCCATGTTAGCTCCTCACCACTACTTAACGAAGACAACTAGAAAGAAACCTCACCTCGTCTCACAGCCATAGATTAAGGGGTTGGCGCAGTCCACCATGTTGAACGTGATGAAGATCTCACATTTTCGCCGCCACTAGGGGGTTAACGCTTGTGTTAAACTCCTTTTGTCGTGCTATCATGGCGGATATCTATGGCCTGACACAAGGATTACTATGGATCCAGCGTTGATCCACCGGATCACAGGTTTAAGTGTGAAAGGTCATGAGCCTCATCATTTTTATCCAAGGAAGGCCTCAGATCGTTCGTTAGCACAGCGCATAAAAGAATATTACGGAGAGGTAGAAAAAGGAAAGTGAGGTTACAAGGTAGCCTCTATATAGGATGGCGCAGTTCACCTTGCTTGTCAACTCTTAGCTGACAAGATAGTGAGGAAAAATTGCCCCACAGGTCAACGGGTTCATGGTGGACCTCACGGAAAAATGTGTGGAGGACATGCAGATGAACTAGGTGAACTACCTTGTAAATGACTTAGAAAAGGATTGTCGTTGTTGGAGCCGCCTTTGTTTTTTCTAGCCCGTCTCAAATTTCATGTCTTAATGCTCAAAATCGAAAGGTGGTTTTCGTATTTTCCGTCTGTGGTTTCTAAATTTCTGAAGACTTATCACGCAGCAGCGATGATTATTGTACTCTCGAGGTGAGTTCTACCTTTCGGCAAAAAAAAAAATTCCCCCTTTTGTTCTACCTCGGGATTTCGCGTGTTGGATGTTATAGATCACATAGTTCATAAGTCCCGAGCAACGAAACAACGAAATCGCTTTAAAATTTCACCCAGGGCAGTAACGAGAGTAAATTTTTCCTAAATCATGATTAAACGTCATCGGGTTTTCGCACCTCGATGTTCACCAAATCCAAAAGTTTATTGTTGTAGCCTCAATAGCCGAGATCACGAAGTCCTTATTTTAGTAACCTGTGTCAAGGTTAAAAGTAAAAGCTAAACCATGGTAAAGTCATGTCGGCAATTCGTCACTCGGCGTTTTCTTTTTAAAAAGTTATACTGTCTAAACCCCAACTCGCGAGATCACGATAAGAATATGAACATAATTAATTACTCACTTAATCCAAGTTTATCTTCCCTTTTAATTAAGTCGTATTATCGCGATCTCTCAATTTCGCAACTCGACATGCAAACTTCCCGGAAACGTATCTTCGAAGCTCCGAGTTGCGATATGGTGAATATAATAATTGTGTAATTAATTAAGCTCCTAATCGCGATTGCGTTTTTATTAACCAAAATCAATCATCGCAAATTCAGGGGTTAGAGGTTCAAAGGGTTAAAACAAAGTTCTCGATACAACGAGTACCGAAAGATTAATTAACGTTGGTAAAACCGTATTAATTAAGCTAAATCAATATCTCTCGTATTTTGATGCTTGCATGATTTACGAGGTAGCCTTGTTTCTTCCATACGCCAACTGACACTTCAAACCGCCAAAATTTATGGCATTAATTATGAAATAGGGCGAATCGACGAATAAAGATTGGGTTTTTATTTCTAAATTTATTTCTAAACATGATTTGACAGATCTATTCTAAAAAGTACAGAGTTTTCGAATATATATAGAACTGTTATTCATTATAACAAATGCATTTCTATATTACGCAGAGCACACTTTCTCAACGAGCTAACTTATGTATGTATATGTATTTTTATCACAGAAGAGCTAAAGCAGGATCTCCAGTCATGGCCCCGCGAAAAACATCCAAAGCTAGTGTTGAGGTTTCGGGACAAGGCTCGGACGTTGCTAATACTTCACCTCAAAGTTTCGACTCTGTCCCAAACTGGTCGGTCGTTTCCAATGTTCTACAGGCCGAATTGGTGGATTATTCTGATGATTCCAGCGACAATGAAAAAGATGACATAACCACCAAGTATAAGATCGTCATTCAATCCGGAATGCACAAAGTAGCATCCAGGCCACGACTACTTCCATATTATGATATGGTCCGATGGGCATTAGACCATGTGGACATACCAACCAGAACCATCATGAATGAGCAGAAGGTCACCATCAGGACTTTCAGGCCTAAACATCTGCAAGCCATGTATAAGTTGCCCGCAGCGTCCGAATTTACATATGGTGTTGAATTCTTGGACGAGTTCAAACAGAAGGAATGTGTGCAGTATGATAAAACCATGTCTAGCTTAATAAAAGATTGGGTTTCGCACTCTGCGAAGTTCAGGGCAGACAGTCATGGTATATATTCAATAGTTTCCTTAGAACCAAAGTACAAGTATGTAGCTATGATGACATGCAGATTATACAGGAGAGAGGACACCTCACATTTATTTCTTCCATGGGTGCCTCTAATATTTCGAGTCGTCAAAGGTTGTTCCTTCGACTGGGTGAAAATGTTGTCTGATAGCTTGACTAGTCGGGTCACAGAGTATCGGGCGCAGAAAGAGAGCGGAAAGACTTCTTCATTTTTCATGTCTGCATACATTATGGACGTCGTGTGTTTTTTAACACCATTTCCCTTAATCAGCTGGAGTTGGACTCCAGCAGAGGACGAGCCTATCCACGTCTGTCATGCGAAATTGTGGGAAAACAAAGTGGAAGATTTCATATACGAGATCTTCAACTGGGTGATGGTGCCTCTGCATGTCACTATTTTCGGTCACCCACCACCCAGGATCTCGGACAGTATAGTGACGAATTTGAGTAGCATAGCTGACTGGTATATAGAAGTTGAATTTTCATATCTAAGAGTGTTTGGGGCTTCTGTTCCCCCGCATGCATTGCCATTATTCATTCCCGAAAAGCTGACTTGTCATGAGGTTGCTAAACAAACAGTAATCGGCGGAATCAACAAAGAGCTGAACGGATATTCGAAGAAGGTATGGCCACATTTTCCTGTTCATTTAAACTCATATTCTTTATTAGATTTTGGGCATGCTAAAGCTGAGGCAGTATCCCTGGAAGACCTAAATTTGGTCCTTATTGAATACAAGAAGCATGATCCGCAAAGAGTCGTGAGTAATCATTTGGCCAGTTGCGGGCTCAAGAGATTTGAGCACGAAAATTCGCCCTCGGATGACATTTTCCGAGGTGCATGATCTTATGCCGATATTTTAGCTCAGATACAAACATTGGCACCTAAGGAGAGAGTCGATGTTCTGAAGTTCCAAGAACATCAACACAGTTGTCTTCCCGCAGTGTTGCGGGGTGAGAATCCGAGTACAGTGGAGGCGAAACAAAAAGATGTCGAAGGCTCCAAGGATGTGACTCCCAGTCAAGAAAAACACCAAGACGAAGGAGAGAAAACTAAGAGTTCGAAAGCAGAGATAAAGAATCCCGACCCACCGAAGAAGCAGAGTCCAGTTACTACTCCGGGAAAATCAGTGAAGCAGATCGGAGAACCTATCACATCAGTTACTCCCTTGCAGTCAACTCAGGGAAATATTGATGCAGGGTGGATCTTCAATGAAGAGTTGAGGCCTATAAGGGTAGAAGAGATCCCTTTGAATGAGTTCTTCTTCGATAAGAAGAGAAAGGCAGTGATAAAGAGGGAATTCTATAAGGAAGGAGAGTCAACAGCCAAGAAATACAAAGTTATAACTGATGGGAAAGACAAGAGGAATGAACAATTCGCAGCGGAAATAGCAGGGACATTAGGAGCATACGCCAAGGTAAACCAATTTTCAATCGGGGTCTTGAAAAACCAGTTGAAACAAAAGAATCGCCTCATCAAGACCCTGGAAGCTAGACTAGCCACGGTAGTAGAGGCTGCCAAGGACCAGGCGAGTGTAGGAATAGAGCAGGCCAAGTTGGCCGATAAAAATGAGATAAAGCTGCTCAAGACTAAGCTCAAACAAGCACAGCTGGTGGTTCAGGATGGCCAGATGCAAGTGAGCCAACAAAAACATTTGATCGAACAGCTACAGGCTAGGGTGTAAATCGCCGAAAGTAAAGTGATAAATATCGGGATGTTCCAATCCCAGGCGATGGAGATTCAGAGCAGAGTCTCTGCGGCCCAACGAAATTTGCTCACCAAGGTGGAAGTGATCCGGGACAATTGTTTGCTGGTTAATCAAGTGTTGGATAATTTACCTGCTAGAGAAAGGGAAGCTGGAGCAACACGGGTCGCCTTCCAAGAGGCCGTGATAGCCACAAACAACAGAGATCCGGGAAGTACTCCCAGGTTCACCATTTCGGAGCAGACTAGAGGGAACATACTATTGAAAGAATGGGAGCATAGCATCTCGGAAGGCAAGCTGCAAGCCAGGAGAGTAACGAAATCCTTAGAGAAGGATTTTAGCTCTATAGATGGTAGTCTGCTAGGCATTGATAGTGGAGGTAATGCTGAGGCATTGATTCAAATGAATATGCCGAAAATCTCACTTGATCTAAGTGAAAGAGAGGAAAGAGATTCAGCCGAGATCTCACAAGTGACTATGGAAGACATAGTCCAAATAGACAAATGTATGATTAAACCAAGCGCGCAATTATGCGCTATTGACATCATAGACAGACAGATGGAAGACAGGCTACCACAATTAACTTGAGATTGTTACTCTTTTGAAGCCAACTGTCAAGCATAACCGTCAAGGCTGATATCTCGGCTGGTTGAAAGATGTGTCACATGTACCGAGCACGCACGAGAACAAACTTCTGGCACCAAGTGAAGACAGAAAAGAAGAAATGGAGCGATTGCTCTCCTCCCTATCATAACCGAAATTTTTGTAACGATTGAGATTTTGTCTTATTGTAAAATTGTATAAATATACCATAGAAAGAAAGAAAAAGGGTTGGACCTTTTTGTGTCGATTGTAACAGAGTTTTTACACTTTGAGAGTTAATACAAAGCAAATCTCAAGATTCTCAATTCCGTCACGACTGTGTTATGAGTTTGTTTTCTTGTATCTCATATTTTGTTTCATTTCATATTCACAACTAATGAATGCTTCGTTATAATTTAGTACAACCTCTACTATAGCGAATGAATTTTGGTTTTCTATAATTGTTTATTGTTTTTCCTCTGTACCAACTATCAACATGTGTAAGACCAGTCAACACTTTCAGAATTCTATATATATTTTACGCTTCATCGAGTTATTTCCTTACATTTTTCTTCTTCTGTTTATACATGAGATTCTCCCTTGATAGGATCCTTACTCGATAGACAGCTAAATGTTTTCTCCCACCTCATACATTTTATTAAAATATAACTCAGTTACGGGAAAGAGCCTTTGATTTGCACCCCGTTTTTATTTCTGAAACCGTAAATTCTCTTTTATACGACCAAATTCAAACAGCACTTAATTTCCCTCTAAAGTTTTTCTTATTTCACTGTTCCTCCATGACTGTCCCTGTACCAACACAGCCCAATATCGAACCCGGATTATCAAATCAAACGCACATTGCCTTAAACCTTTTCAATATTATTCTTAAAACAGCTACTACCCGGGTTGAACTCGAACGTTCATGGGCAGCGATTGAACAGGATATAACCATCCAGAAACAGTTGGAAGCTAGACAACGCCAACATAGAAATCTTACCTAGTTTCCCTTGCCGAAGGTTGACGTTTCTCTCTTCTTCACCCTTTACCCACTTTCGGATGCCTAGACATTGTACTTCTAAGCCCTGAGTACAGAATTTGGAACAACATCTTTCTGGCGCCGTTGCCGGGGACCGAAGTTACAAAATCTTTTTCCCTGGGAAAATGACATTTTGTTTTTCGTTGAAAGTGTTACCCTTTGATAGTGAACAAAGAGTACACACCTTTTAAGGCTTTTCAATATTTTACTTGGTGACTCCACAAATAATAAACTGGCATCTGATTGAAGGAATACCAGACAAAACCTGGATGGTAAGCAGATTACACCCGTTACTGATCCCGAGAAGATTCTAAAGGCAAGAGGCTCTCTTAAGACAACCGCTACAGTCTACAAACTTAAACCCCCACAACTGAAGACTCAGAGTTCTTCTGAACCCTCAACTTCGCTCAGTCCTCTCTCTGACACAAAAGATTTGACGTCAAACTGCTTCGAGGATAGGAGTGAGATTCATCTGACAATCCCCTTAGTACACAAAGGAAAGGACCCTCTTGAAGGTTCGTCGAAAGTTGACATACCATCTTTCCTTCGGTTAAATTTCCCAACCCCACCTATTTCTAAAGAGTGTGTTACACATTCGGTTTCCGCACCTGTCGGTTCTCCTGATTTCGTCTCTTGCAAATCTGAGGAACCAAGTCCTCGCGTTCCTTATCTTTCATCGTCATTTTTTCCTCCTCACAAAGAAAATAAAGATTCACTTTTAATTTTCCGAAACCCCCTTTATGACTTTCCACAAATAACGATGGCAGTCGTCGGAGGAGGAGGTGGAGGGTTTATAGGAGGAGGTGGAGGGTTTATTGGAGGAGGAGGGGGAGGAGTTCCTCTTGGAGGAGCTGGAGGCCAAGCGCCTGCCCCCCCTCCTAGAGTGTTTGTGAAAGTTGCAGCCAGGTATGCACCTTGGTATTGCATGTTCCTCTACACGACCTTCCCGAAAATTACATAAAAAAATTTCCAACGTTCACTGGGGAAGGAGATCTGACCGCGGCCAAACACATTATATTCTTTGATCAATTCACAGATATCCTAGGTATCGAACATGAAGACGTATATTCGAGGCTTCTTGTTCAAACCTTCGAAGGCCAGGTCCGAACTTGGTTTCAGAGTCTACCTGCAGCATCTATCTTGTCTTATGACGCCTTAGAATATGCTTTCCTTAGACAGTGGGGCGAAAGAAAGGACCACTTATATTATTTAACCGAATTTGGGTCTTTAAGAAAAAAGAATTTTGAAACAGTCATGGAATTTATTCAAAGATTTAACAAACTGTATAACAAAATCCCAGCCGAGGTTAAACCGTCCCAACCCACGGCCAAGGTAACTTTCGCGAGGGCTTTCGAACCAGATTTTTCACTCCTTTTGCGAGAAAGAAGGGGAGCCACCCTAAACTGAATGCAGGACGATGTTGTAGAAATTGAGTCTAATATGATGGCTTCTGGTAAGCTTAAAGCTAAAGTAGAAATGGCAAACCGGGAGACTAAACGCTTTAGAGAACAAGCAGGTCCGTCAGGGTCTAATAGATCCACAAATGATAGGGTAGACGATATGGCCAGAGTAATTAAAGAATTGTCTAATAAAATATCTAGAATGGAGCTCGAACAGGACAAGGTTGATTCTTTCCCCAAAAAGGATTTCAAGAGGAAACCCAACCACCTAAACCAGCAAAGACAAATAAAAAATGAAGATCAAAAAATACAAGCTCCCCTAAAGAACGAAAATTTTATAGGAGCGAACGATTTTCAAGACTTCGGAGATTCAGATAATGATGTCACGAACTTCGGTGATGTCTGCACACAACCATATCTGACTCGCGAAGATTATGAAAAATCACTAAACACTCAACAACCGTTGAATAAGGGTGAAGAAAGTGATCATATTGACCTTTGTGAATCCAACAAGAAACTGAAATGATAATGGCTGAGATCCAACCTAAGTACAAATTAAGATCTAAGAGTAAGCCCATCTCAACTACTCAACCCAAGAAAATCCTCCAAAGAGGTCAAGCTTATCAGCCTACTTCGGAAGAGACCTTATTACCCAATAGCAAAGCGAAAGTATTAAGCACACAAGAGTCCAAAGTGGGAAAAGTTGAGACCCAAGCACAAGGAACCGAAACGGCTAATAAAATTACGCCTTCAACCAGGACCATGAGTAATAAAGCGGTCCAGATGAATAAATCAGAAAGGAAGGATTCGGAAGTCTCAACCAAAGAAACAGACAAGGTGAGCGGAACTTTCAGTTTTGAAAACGAGATAAATAAAATTAAGATACCAATCCCTCTGGTAGAATTAGCAAAAAACCCCGTTTATCGGAAGCAAATTACCAAAGTGATGGGTGTCTCAGAGCTAGAAAGTCAGTCTGACGTTTTAAAACTGGAAGATGACAAACCTAATATCACTTTTGGTCCACATTTTGAAGGGGCCAAAGATACCATTGCTCCCTTTTACATCACTTTAAATGTATATGATCAATTGCTACATAATTTCATGTTAGACTCAGGAGCCTCCCATAACGTTATGCCTAAGATTATTATGGACAAGTTGGGTCTACAGATCACCAGACCTTATGGAGATATTTACTCTTTTGACTCGAGAAGGGTTAAGAGTATGGGAATGATAAAGGACTTAGTAGTTACCCTGGTACAGGTCCCGGTTAAGAGTATCCTGATGGATTTGGTTATTGCAGATATTCCCCCTAAGTATGGCTTACTGTTGTCTAGGTCATGGGGAGCCAAGCTGGGGGGTTCTCTTCAATTGGATATGATGTTCGCCACAATTCTTGTGTTTGGTGGGCAATTTACTCGGCTGTACAGAGAAACAAGATTAGCATACACAGTAAGCGACCCTCAAAACCTGAACAATTTCCCTATTTACATTGCGGATCAAGATTTAGGAAATTGTATCTTATCTTTTGATGATGGTTTATATGGTTGTCCGGAGGAAAACAATATAGAGCAGGAAGAGTCAAGTTATATGAGAGAGGATCTGTGTAGCACCGGTGTCTGGAAAATGTATTTTGATGGTGCCTCATCTTGTGAAGGGGCTGGTGCAGGAGTTCTTTTAGTGGCTCCCGAAGGAAAGTTCGTGGTTCCTTTTTCCTACAGACTGCAATGGGATATAGATTATACTAACAACGTATGTGAATATGAAGCGTTGGTCTTAGGATTAGAGGCTGCCAAGAAGCTAAAGATAAATAACTCAGAGGTATACGGAGATGCAGAGTTAATAGTCAAACAAATAAATCAATAGTACCAAGCCAAGCATCCCAGATTAAGATCGTATAGGAATTGTGCCTGGGATCTCATGGAAAACTTTTTCTCGTCCGTAAATGTCCACTTCATCCCGTGCGCAGAGAATTTACATGTTGATGCATTGGCTAAAGCAGCTTCAACCTTCTCTCCTCCAACGACTTTCAAGTTGAAGTATCACATAGAAATCAGACACAAATCATCTATACCAGACAATATCCAGCGCTGGCAGGTCTTTGAGGATGACGAACAAATTAAGACGTTCCTTGAAGCAGTAGGTGAATTCTTCGAAACTCATGCAGACCAAGAAAATCAAAATGACCCGATATGGATCATGCAAGAAGGAGAGGATCCTAAAGTTTTTCGAGACAAAATCTCAAATCATCGCATGTTGGTCCTTAAAAACAACCAGATCCCGAAAGGATTGATTCCTCTAGAAAGACTTTTTGATCAAAACGACATACCTCTGAAATCCACCTTACAACCCCAACTAGAAGAAGTGGAGGATTGTGATATAGGAACCAAACAAGAATCCAGGGTGGTAAAAATATCCAAATTCCTCCCTCCCGAAATAAAAATTAACTATAAAGACCTACTCAGACAGCATAAGGATGTTTTCACCTGGTCTTATGATGAGTTAAAGACATACGACACTTCCATAATTGATCACAAGATACCTCTAAAGCTTGGGGTCAAACCATTTAGGCAAAAGCTTAGACAGATCAACCCCATTTTGTTACCCGTGATCAAAAAAGAAGTTAAGAAACTTTTAGACGCGAAAATAATAGTACCTCTGAGATATTCAGACTGGGTAGAAAACCTGGTCCCAGTCAGGAAAAAGAGCAGGGAAATCAGACTGTGTGTAGATTTCAGGAATCTTAATAAGTCATCTCTCAAGGACAACTATCCACTGCCCAAAATGGACCATGTGTTAAAAAAGTTAGTTGGAGCCAATCGAATGTCTATGATTGATGGGTTCTCTGGTTATAATCAAATCGCCATGAATGAACAAGATAGAGAAAAAACCGCTTTCACTACACCATGGGGTACGTTCATGTATGATAAAATGTCTTTTGGTTTGATAAATGCAGGGGCCACGTTCCAACGCGCTATGGACATCGCTTTCATCGGTGAAAGGGATAAGTTCGTAGTCATTTATCTCGATGATTTGACGGTTTTCTCTAAAACCGACGAAGAACACTTGATACATCTTAAACAGACTTTCGAAAAATGCCGCAGGTTTGGTCTATCTTTAAATCCAAAGAAATCACATTTCGCCATGCGGGAAGGTAATATTTTAGGTCATATTGTATCTAGGGATGGAATCAGGATTGATCCTAAGAGGATTGAAGAAATAGATACTATAAATATTCCCAGAAATGTAAAAGAAATTCAATCTTTCTTAGGTAAAATAAAAATTTTACGAAGATTTATCCCGAATTTCACTGAGATTGTAAAACTGATCACGGGTATGTTGAAAAAGGATAGCGAAGTAAAATGGACAACTGAGGCCAAAGCATCGTTCGTGCATATTAAGAAATTCATAAGCGAGGCACCTGTGTTAGGGAGCCTCGACTATCTAAAAGATTTTCTTATTTTCTCATTTGCCTCCGAACACACTATCTTCGTGGTGCTCCTACAAAAGAACGAAGAAGGTTTCGAACAACCGATCGCCTTTTTCAGCAAAATCCTTAGAGACGCAGAACTGAAGTATGATATAATAGAAAAAAAAGCATACGCTATGGTAAAAGCATTAAAGGCATTCAGAACGTATGTACTACACTCAAAGATAATTGTGTACGTACCTACCAGTTCTGTGAAAGATATTTTGGTGCAACCAGACAGCAATGGAAAAAGAGGGCGATGGCTCGCCAAAATCCAAGAATTTGATCTGGAAGTCAAACCGACCAAATTGATAAAAGGGAAAGGCCTGGCCAAACTCTTAGTTGAATCAAATTTCAGAGCCCTAGATATCAATTGCCTGCAGGAAGGCGATGAAGACACGAACCTAAACGAGCTGAATGAGGAAACAGGTCCAAACAAGATCGAAGAGAAGTTCATATCATCAGGCTGGTACAGAGACATAGTGTCATATCTGCTAACCCTAAAATGCCCAAATGAGCTATCACCATCAAAATACAGGACTTTAAAACTTCATGCGGTTAAATATTATATCGTTGAAAGTCAGCTATATTGGAAAGATCCACTCGGTTTCCTGTTAGTCTGTTTAGTCGAATCGGAAACTCAGCGGGTTATAGACAAATTTCATGAGGGGATCTGTGGGGGGAATCACACTTGGAGAGCTACGACTTACAAAATTCTGAGGGTTGGGTACTACTGGCCAAAAAATTTCTCGGACGTTAATGCCAAAGTCCGAGCCTGCAACCCTTGTCAACTATTTGCAGGTAAACAAAATCTCCTGGCACTACCTTTAGTTCCAGTCAAAGCTGAAGCCCCATTCCAGCAATGGGGTCTAGACTTCATAGGTGAGATTAATCCCCATTCCAGTGCTCAACACAAGTGGATCTTAACCGCAATAGATTATTTTACTAAATGGGTGGAAGCCATTCCAACCAAAAGGGCAACAGACTCGGTGGTAATCAACTTCTTAGAAGACAACATTTTGTCTAGGTTTGGTTGCCCTCGAAAGATAGTTACAGACAATGCCCAAGCCTTTAAATCTATGGCTATGATCAGCTTCTGTCAGAAGTATAACATCGTTCTTGGCCATTCCATAGCATATTATCCCCAGGGAAATGGATTGGCCGAGTCATCTAACAAAAGCCTGGTAAATATAATCAAGAAAGTATTGGATGAAAATAAAAGGTCTTGGCATGTGCACTTAAAATACGCATTGTGGGCGAATCGCATAAGCACAAAGAGGTCAATCGGCATTTCACCTTTTCAGATGGTATATGGGACATATGTTGTGTTACCTATAAATATAACGCTCCCAGTGATGAAGTTATGGCAAGATCAAAATGAAGAACCCAATCATGTCACCAGGAGGATAAATCAGCTAATTGAGGTTCAACAGCATAGAGTCAAAGTAGATGAAAAGCTGCAGAAATACCAAGATGATATGAAGGCATTATTCGACCGCAAAGCAAAGGACAGAGATTTCCTCCCAGGTGATTTAGTGTTAAGTGGGATGCAAGAAAGGAAGAAGCAACAAAACATGGTAAATTTGACCACCTCTGGTATGGGCCATTCAGGGTCTCGACTCTGGAAGGAAAAAATTCTTTCCTGCTGGAAAATATAAACAGTGAAATCCTCAACGCCCCTATCAACGGGCGTTATCTAAAGCATTATATGACGTAACAGTCGCCCAATTCAAAAAAA
>ML792057.1:273983-307679 GCA_009831015.1 Picea engelmannii
TATATATATTGTACACATATATATATTTTTCATTTACGCATTGCTTTTGACTTTCTTTTTCTTTCATGAACTTTCGACACCTTTCGGATAGCCCCTATAATCTTCGTATCTGCCTCTTACAGGATTTCAGCTGCACACAAAACAAGCAGGAGAAGTAAACTGAAAGTTGGTGTCAGAAATAAATCGGCTTAAACAGGTGATACCCAAGAAAGTTCATATTGTGCAAAGGAATTGAAATGAAAAGGTAAAGATGAGATTTCCCAAAAGACATGTTCTAAAAGACTATTAAAGAAAACCGAGGTAACCTCATTCAAACAGCAACATCAGCTGAACTGATAAATAACAGAGTTGTTTCTTGGTTTAATCGCCTATGAAAAATTAAGACAAATTAAAGGATTCACCCAATTTAAAAGTAGTCAGTCAAAGTAAAGTATCCCCGAAAAATATCTACAAGAGTCAGTTTTGAATTTTTGACCTCTATATTTTCAGTCAGTAAGTCACTACCTGTCATCCTTTCTATCTTCAGGTTTAGCTTTTAAAAAGTCACCATCTTTCTGTTTCATATAAGAAGGGATAAGAGTTTTTCATTTCAACCTCATGAGCTTCAAAGTAGATTGTGGAAAGAAAGCGGGTCTTCACAACTACTCGATCCCCTGCTAAACAAAGGAACGCTTAAAGTGATCCTAACTTTCCTAGGTTTTTCAACGACATCAGAGGATTGAAGCTTGCTCAAATAGAATGCCCTAAGAAAGTTATTTTCCCTTTTTTCCCTAAGAACGAAGGTGTTGTGAAGGTCAAGGGAAGGTTGGTACCGAGTAATCAAAGTAAGTTGACAGACCTATAATGCAAAATATTATACAAATATCATCCCTGATATAAACTGATTGCCCCCACCTTTGCGCTCTAAAAAGCAAATTATAAGACAGGTGGTGAAAGGAAATTTAGAAATGATTGCCCCCACCTAGTCCAAGAGACGATGAAAGGAAATTCAGAAATGATTGCCCTCATCTCAGCATTTAAATGCATAAATGTATTCCGAAGTGGTGAAAGGAAATTCAGTAAAAGGGGCCAGATAACTTCACCGGGGTACTGAACAGGCTCGCTGGCAGTGAAGCAATATCTGAGATATCTGTAAGGTTGTTATACATGAATATCACTCTACTTCGGTAACCAATTCTTTTTAAAAACCTGATCTACATCCCAAGTTCAGACGGGACTTCCCAATTAAAAACATATAATCTTCTTCTTTTGATGCAAGCTGATAGCTGCAAGATCTGTTGGGACTCCTAGAACTGTTTTGATTGTCTTAAGGGAGACCTGAATTTAGTAGCGGAAAAGGGAAAGTCATGAAAGGGACTACAGCTAAGTTTAAAAAGAGTATATGAGTTTGAAAAATCTTTTCAAGGTAAAAAACGAAGTCTCTTTCCCCCTTCAATACCCTGTTCTCAAGAACCTTTTCGCTTGATTGAAGCTATTGACTCCATTTACCCAATATTGGCACGTGCTCTACTGTTCTTCCCACCCTACAAGAAAGCAAGATCCCTAGTTGGAGCCTATGTTGGAGCCGCCTTTGTTTTTTCTAGCCCGTCTCAAATTTCATGTCTTAATGCTCGAAATCGAAAGGTGGTTTTCGTATTTTCCGTCTGTGGTTTCGAAATTTCTGAAGACTTATCACGCAACAGCGATGATTATTGTACTCTCGAGGTGAGTTCTACCTTTCGACAAGAAAAAAATTCCCCCTTTTGTTCTACCTCGGGATTTCACGTGTTGGATGCTATAGATCACGTAGTTCATAAGTCCCGAGCAACGAAACAACAGAATCGCTTTAAAATTTCACCCAGGGCAGTAACGAGAGTAAAGTTTTCCTAAATCATGATTAAACATCATCGGGTTTTCACACCTCGGCGTTCACCAAATCCAAAAGTTTATTGTCGTAGCCCCGATAGCCGAGATCACGAAGTAGCAGCCATGCCATGACTACTTCCATATTATGATATGGTCCGATGGGCATTAGACCATGTGGACATACCAACCAGAACCATCATGAATGAGCAGAAGGTCACCATCGGGACTTTCAGGCCTGAACATCTGCAAGCCATGTATAAGTTGCCCGCAGCGTCTGACTTTACATATGGTGTCAAATTCTTGGACGAGTTCAAATAGAAGGAATGTGTGCAGTATGATAAAACCATGTCTAGATTAATAAAAGATTGGGTTTCGCACTCTGCGAAGTTCAAGGCAGATAGTCATGGTATATATTCAATAGCTTCCTTAGAACCACAGTACAAGTATGTAGCTATGATGACATGCAGATTATACGGGAGAGAGGACACCTCACATTTCTTTCTTCCATGGGTGCCTCTAATATTTCGAGTCGCCAAAGGTTGTTCCTTCGACTGGGCGAAAATGTTGTCCAATAGCTTGACCAGTCGGGTCACAGAGTATCGGGCGCAGAAAGAGAGCGGAAAGACTTCTTCATTTTTCATGTATGCATACATTATGGATGTCGTGTGTTTTTTAACACCATTTCCCTTAATGAGCTGGAGTTTGACTCTAGCAGAGGACAAGCCTATCCACATATATCACGCAAAATTGTGGGAAAACAAAGCGGCAGATTTTGTATACGAGATCTTCAACTGGGTGATGGTGCCTCTGCATGTCACTATTTTCGGTCACCCGCCACCCAGGATCTCGGACAGTATAGTGACGAATTTGAGTAGCATAGTTGACTGGTATATAGAAGTCGAATTCTCATATCTTAGAGTGTTCGGGGCTTCTGTTCCCCCGCGTGCATTTCCATTATTCATTCCCGACAAGATGGCTTGTCGTGAGGTTGCTAGACAAACAGTAATCGGTGGCATCAGCAAGGAGCTGAAGGGATACTCGAAGAAGGTATGGCCACCTTTTCTTGTTCATTTAAAATCATATTCTTTATTAGATTTCGGGCATGCTAAAGCTGAGGCAGCAGCCCTGGAAGACCTAAATTTGGTCCTTATTGAATACAAGAAGCACGATCCGCAAAGCGTCGTGAGTAATCATTTGGCCATTTGCGGGCTCAAGATATTTGAGCACAAAAATTCACCCTCGGATGACATTTTCTGGGGTGCACGATCTTATGCCGAGATTTTAGCTCAGATACAAACATTGGCACCTGAGGAGAGAGTCGATGTTCTGAAGTTCCAAGAACATCGACGCAGTTGTCTTCCCGCAGTGTTGCGAGGTGAGAATCCAAGTACAGCGGAGGCAAAACAAAAATATGTCGAAGGCTCCAAGGATGCGACTCCCAGTCAAGAAAAACACCAGGACGAAGGAGAGCAAACTAAGAGTTTGAAAGCAGAGATAAAGACTCCTGACTCGCCGAAGAAGTAGAGTCTGGTTACTACTCCGGGAAAATCAACAAAGCAGATCGGAGAACCTATTACATCAGTTACTCCCTTGCAGTCAACTTAGGGAAATATTGATGTAGGGTGGATCTTCAATGAAGAGTTGAGGCCTATAAGGGTAGAAGAGCTCCCTCCGAATGAGTTCTTCTTCGATAAGAAGAGAAAGGAAGTGGTAAAGAGGGAATTCTATCAGGAAGGAGAGTCAACAGCCAATAAATACAAAGTTATAACTGATGGGAAAGATAAGAGGAATGAACAATTCGTGACGGAAATAGCAGGGACATTAGGAGCATACGCCACGGCGAACCAATTTTAAGTTGGGTCTTGAAAAACCAGCTGAAACGAAAGAATCGCCTCATCAAGACCCTGGAAGCCAGACTAGCCACAGCAACAGAGGCTGGCAAGGACCAGGCGAGTGTAGGAATAGAGTAGGCCAGGTTGGCCGATAAAAATGAGATAGAACTGCTCAAGACTAAGCTTGAACAAGCACAGCTGGTGGTTCAGGATGGCCAGATGCAAGTGAGCCAGCAAAAAGATTTGATCGAACAGCTGCAAGCTAAGTTGGAAATCACCAAAAGCAAAGTGATAAATATTGGGATGTTCCAATCCCAGGCGATGGAGATTCGGAGCAAAGTCTCTGCGGCCCAACGAAATTTGCTCGCCAAGGTGGAAGTGATTCGGGACGACTGTTTGTTGGTTAATCAAGTGTTGGAGAATTTAACTGCTAGAGAAAGGGAAGCTGGAGCAGCACGAGTCACCTTCCAAGAGGTCGTGATAGCCACAAACAACAAAGATCCGGGAAGTACTCCCAGGTTCACCATTTCGGAGCAGACCAGAGGGAACATACTATTGAAAGAATGGGAGCATAGCATCTTGGAAGGCAAGCTACAAGCCAGGAGAGTAACGAAATCCTTAGAGGAGGCTTTTAGCTCTATAGATGGTAGTCTACTAGGCATTGATAGCGGAGGTAATGTTGAGGCATTGATTCAAATGAATATGCAAAAAATCTCACTTGATCTAAGTGAAAGAGAGGAAAGAGATTCGGCCGAGATATCACAAGTGACTATGGCGGACATAGCCCAAATAGACAAATGTATGATTAAACCAAGCGCGCAATTATGCGCTATTGACATCATAGACAGACAGATGGAAGATAGGCTGCCACAATTAACCCGAGATTGTTACTCTTTTGAAGCCAACTGTCAAGCAGAACCGTCATGGCTGATATCTCGGTTGGTTGAAAGATGTGTCACATGTACCGAGCACGCACAAGGACAAACTTCTGGCACCAAGTGAAGACAGAAAAGAAGAAATGAAGCGATTGCTCTCCTCCCTATCATAACCGAAATTTTTGTAACGATTGAGATTCCATCTTATTGTAAAACTGTATAAATATACCATAGAAAGAAAGAAAAAGGGTTGGACCTTTTTGTGTCGATTGTAACAGAGTTTTTACACTTTGAGAGTTAATACAAAGCAAATCTCAAGATTCTCAATTCCGTCACGACTGTGTTATGAGTTTGTTTTCTTATATCTCATATTTTGTTTCATTTCATATTCATAACTGATGAATGCTTCGTTATAATTTAGTACAACCTCTACTATAGCGAATGAATTTTGGTTTTCTATAATTGTTTACTGTTTTTCCTCTGTACCAGCTATCAACAGGTGTAAGACCAGTCAACACTTTCAGAATTCTATATATATTTTATGCGTCATCGGGTTATTTCCTTACATTTTTCTTCTTCTGTTTATACGTGAGATTCTCCCTTGATAGGAGCCTTACTCGATAGACAGCTAAATGTTTTCTCCCACCTCATACATTTTATTAAAATATAACTCAGTTACGGGAAAGAGCCTTTGATTTGCACCCCGTTTTTATTTCTGAAACCGTAAATTCTCTTTTATACGACCAAATTCAGACAGCACTTAATTTCCCTCTGAAGTTTTTCTTATTTCACTGTTCCTCCATGACTGTCCCTGTACCAACAGAACCCAATATCGAACCCAGATTATCAAATCAAACACACAGTGCCTTAAACCTTTTCGATACTATTCTTAAAATAGCTACTACCCAGGTTGAACTCGAACGTTTATGGGCAGCGATTGAACAGGATATAACCATCCAGGAACAGTTGGAAGCTAGACAACGCCAACGTATAAATCTTCCCTAGTTTCCCTTGCCGAAGGTTGACGTTTCTCTCTTCTCCACCCTTTACCCACTTTCGGATGTCTAGACATTGTACTTCTAAGCCTTAAGTACAGACTCAGGAACAACAGTCGTGAAGCCCATGACTTGGGATATGAATTCCATTACAGTTGGTTGATCATTTTGATCACATTTGTCGCTTGGAAAATGCCTGAAGGAGCCACTTTCCCATAGATCAAACCTTCGGAGCCATTGGTCCCTTGGTTTTCCACCGTGTGGTATACCAATGACATGATGAAGCAGTTGCAGTCCAATCTCGTGTTTCATGGATATTACCAGCAGTTGAAGGTTGCCATTGAATCATTCTCACGTATGAAACCACACATCCTTCATCAGTACCAATCCATAGCGAAGTTCTACATTGATCCCCATTTCATCTACATCACCGCACAAAGAGATGAGCACCAGGAAGAATTGCAGTCGTACTACCAGCTGAAAAATGAAGATATGGAGAAGATTACAAAGGAGTGGCCAGAGGAATTTCTTGTACCTATTGTCGATGTAGAATTATCCGACACTGACACCATAGGAAGCCCAATAGTTACACGAGTTGAACATGTCGGATAGTCCAGTGGGACGAAGAAGCAGAAAAAGCAGGCTGAATTCCAAGACATAGAGAGTGATGAAGAGGACAACGCTTCTTGAGATAACGGTTCTGACTCGCCAGGAGGAGGAGAAGACGAAGTAGAAGGACAGAGAGGAGGAGATGAAGAGTAAGGAAGAAGTGAAGCTACACCACCTAAAGATCCCCCTATTCAGATAGTGACACTGCAAAAGAGGAAAATTTCTCTGAAGAAACCTTCAACAAGGAAGAAAACGCACGCCAATAAGGCACAGTTGGAGGCCACTCTCATCGATGACGACATCAGTCTAGTCTGCGGAGCTATGGAGGATGCATCTAAAGACATGTTGCAGAGATATGGAAAGAAGAAGGAGGAGTTATATGGAAGGATTGAGAGAGAATTGAAGGAAGTGTGACAAGTTGTTCACTTGGTCCGCGCAGTACCTAATGTGTCTTCCTCATCACAGACTACAGAATTGGGGGATAAACCAGCCCAGTTAAGAAGGCTTGCGGATGCAACAGAAGCTCGGTTCCAGAGAGCTCAGGAAGAGAAGGAGAAGGCTGCAGAATCCTTGGAAAAGGAGAAATATGAAGTCCTAGTACAATTACAACCAGCGCAGGACAGTGTAGTTTCTCATGAAAGCGAGAAAGCAAAGCTTCAGGCAAAGTTTTAGGAGGAAAAAGTACAACTACAGAGGGAAAAAGAGCAGATGCTCACAGAGTGGGCCATGGTCAAAGAAGTGTTATGTAAAGCATGTCACTATGTTCCAGGCTTGGCACAGGAGGAGCAAGAGTCGGTCGAAGCTCAAGTAGTGACCCTCGCAGAGACCCTCAAGCAACTTCAGGCTAGGATAACTTAACTGGAGGCCCAAACAGTATCGAGCACCCCGCAGGAGGTGCGTGACCAGAGGGAGGAGACTGCCAAAAATGCAATAGCAATTATAAGAGCCCTTGTCTCGGAATGTAAACAATTAAGTGATAGAAGTGCCCAGACATATGAACGCCTCACTAAGGATCCAAAGTTAAGGAAACTAGAAGCGCATTTACAGGAGGTGCATCAACAAGCATTTTCATTGCAGCTGCAGATGAAGTTGCTCACCATAGTGGAAGAATGAAGAGATCCCAAGAGCAGTGCATAGTACAGCAGCAGATCATTGCCCTCCAGGGTAAGGTAATGGAAGTAACATAGAAGCTACAACCTGTGTAGGATGAATCTTGCAAGGTGTTCAAGGAGATTGATGGATAGGGATGAAAATTAGATCAAGTATTCATAGTAGTAGAACAACGCCTGGAAGGGCATGTTACAAAGCAGACAATCCAGGAGCTCATTGACTAGGAGGCTCAAGCAAGGCAGCTCGAGTTAAGCTCGAGGCTTTCAAAGCAGCATTGCCTGCACCTGAGTGACTCAGGATGAGTCACAGGTGAGTGTTGGGGGCCTGTTGGCCCTCGACCAAGTTTTGGGGAAACTTTGGTCAGTTTTGGCCCACTTTTGGACTTCGACACGTTGGTCGAAGAAGAAGCGCCTAGGCGAAGCTGAGATCACGAATCTCATCGATTTTGAGGGTTAAGTGGACCCAGTAAAGGGTCCTCTAGGGTTTTGTAACGAGTTTATGGGATGTCGGCCCATGGGATTTTCCCATGTTTAGGCCTTATTGTAAGGGTTTGTAAAATATAAATAAAGAGGAATGTATTGTAGAAGTAGTTAAGTGCAAGTAGTTAGGGTTTCTTTGTGCAAAGGAATGTATGTGCGTTAAGGCTTTGTGCTCAATAGAGAGTTGACTCTGTGCATTAACCTAGTTTTGGAAGGAGGATCTAGTGCTTAGTGTGCAAATATCCAAGATTGTGTGAAGCTCGACTATGTGGATTAGTGAACAGGAGTGAATGAATGTAAGATTCTAGCGAATAATAAAGAGGCGAAGCAGTTTGTGGATGTAGCCCCACCCTAGGGTGAACCATGTATATCTGGTGCCTCATGGTTTGCTTTGTGTTGTGTTATTTTTGTTATGAATCTGCTTAGTGCTTGATTATGATGTGTAATAGATATATCATTTGTTGCTCAATTACTTTAAGGTTAAATGAATTCTAGATTTAACTTACAACGCTAAGTGCAAAGTGCTCAAGGAATATAATTATTTGTTGTTACTGCACCGATCTATCTTTGATTATGTTCTGCGGAGTTAATAGGGTTAATAAACTAATGCATATCACTTCCTAAGCATTAACAGAACATTTTGTGAAGTACTCTTATCACAAGTTTGTGTCACATCCTGGTTACAGACACCTGTGTCCTGTAACCCCCCTTGCTTATACCTAGGGTGAGACTTCGCCTGCTTCGCAGGTGTTGCCGAAAGGGTCGGTAGTCGGGGTTTTGTTGGTGCATTGTTAAGTGTTGAACCCTAGGTTTTCCCTTGTGCCAACACCAGGTTTGATAAAGAACTCACTTTCTATCTCAGCTTTAGATAAGAAAGGCTTCAGAGTTGTTTTCATAGATGGATAATTTATTATGTGGCCTGAAGGAAAAACCATAGAAGATGCAATTGTTATTGGAACAGAAGAAAATGACTTGTATAAGCTAAAAGGTCATTGAGAAGCAGCCTTGACTCATTCCATTGAGAGTCCCTGTGAACTTTGGCATAGAAGACTAGCTCACATCAACTAAAAGGCATTACCATATGTGATCAAGGCAGTTACAAGTCTACCAAAATTCAAGGTTGATCATGAAAGTGTGTGCAATGGATGTGCACAAGGAAAGAACATCAAGAACCCTTTCTTGAAGAGCGATAGTAAAGTAAAAGGAGTCTTAGAGCTCATCCACTCAAATGTATGTGGCCCAATGCCATCAACCTCCATTAGTGGGTACGTATACTATGTATCATTTATTGATGACTATTCTCGCAAGACTTGGGTTTACTTCTTGAAATCAAAAGATGAAGTGTTTGGAAAATTCAAGGAATTCAGAGCCTTGATAGAGAATCTCTCTGAAAGAAAAATCAAGAAACTCAGGTTAGATAATGGAGGATAATACACCTCAAAAGAGTTTGTAAAATTTTAAAGATGTCTGGATTAAGAGGGAGCTCACCACTCCCTACAATGCTCAAAAAAATGTTGTAGCAGAAATAAATAACACGACTATAATGGAAGGAGTGAAGACTATGATCCAAGATCAATATCTTCCAATGCACTTATAGGCAGAAGCAGCAAGAACAATAGTGTATGTACAGAACAGATTATCCCATAGTGCACTTGGGTCCAAAACCCCAAAAGAGATATTCTCCGGAAAGAATCCAGAAGTAATCCATCTCAAATTATTTGGTTGTCCAGTATTTTTACATATTCTGAAAGAGAACAGAACCAAGTTGGACCCTTTAGGAAAAAAGGGAATATTTGTTGGATATTGTGAGGTCTCCAAGGCATTCAAAATTTATATACTAGGTTACCATCATATTGAGATCAGCAGAGACGTAACCTTTGATAAAGATGCAACACTCGAGAAATCAAGGAGATTCCAACTTGAAGAAGTATATGAAGAAGAACCTATAGCTTACATAGTTGCAGAACCAGTGAGGGAAGTCATAGCTTCCCATGATGAGGATATTCTAGAAGATCGTGACATAATAGAATCTCAAGAACCTCCCCAGATTATGATCTCTCACAAGAGAAAGCCAGCCTATGTAAGGGAACATATTCAAGATGGAGAGAAGTATGGTGCCCCAGAAGGAACCTTGAGACAGATCAAGAAACCTAAGTCATTCTCTAGTTACATGGATTTAATCTGTGATCTTATAGAGAAGGAGCCCACTTGCTTTGAATAATCCATTCAAAAGAAAGAATGGGAAGATTCCATGACAGAAGAATACCAATCCTTTATAAAGAATGATGTATGGGAAATAGTTCTGAGACCGAAGAGCAAGGATGTGATATCTTCCAAATGGCTATACAAGATAAAACATGTCGTTGATGGAAGTATTGAGAAATATAAAGCAAGGTTTGTAGCTCGTGGCTTTTCTCAAAAGGAAGGCATTGATTATGAAGAGACGTTTTCTCATGTATCCAGATACACTTCAATCAGAACCATCATATCCCTTACAACAAAGATGAAATGGAAGTTACACCAGATGGATGTGAAAACAACTTTCTTAAATGGTGTCAATGAAGAGGAATTGTACATAAAACAACCTCAATGGTTTGAGGTTGAAGATAGAAAAAAACATGTATGCAAGTTGAAGAAGGATTTGTACAGATTGAAACAAGCTCCTAGGGCTTGGTATGGAAGAATTGACAGCTTCCTGGCGAGCTTGGGATTTACCAAGAGTAAAGTTGATTCTAACCTTTACTTCAAGGTTGTGAATGATGAGCATGTTATATTGTTGTTGTATGTGGATGACTTATTCTTAACTGGAGAAGAAAATATCATCAATGATTGCAAGAAGAAGCTCACTACAGAATTTGATATGAAATACCTAGGCCTAATGCACTATTTCTTAGGTCTTGAGGTCTGGTAGAGCCCAGAGAAGATCTTCCTTAACCAAGGGAAGTATGCATTTGAAATATTGAAGAGGTTTGATATGTTGGAGTGTAAATCCATGAATACACCCATGGAAACAAAGTTGAAGCTCTTGATTGATGCTTCGTCAGAATTGATTGATGCTATGATGTACAGACAAATCAGTGGATCGTTGATGTATCTAACGAACACTAGGCCAAATATATGTTTTGTTTTGAACACCTTGAGTCAATTTCCGGTAGAACCCAGATGTGTCCACCTTGTTGTTGCAAAACATGTGATTAGATAGCTTAAGGGCACATTGGATTTTGGTCTCAGTTATAATGGAGATCATAACTTCATACTGAGTGGTTATACTGATTCAGTTTGGGATGGAAGTGTCTCTGATAGAAAGAGCACCTTGGGATGTTGTTTTAGTCTAGGGTCAGCCATGATCTCATGGCAAAGTAGGAAGCAATCAAGTATTACTCTCATCACGACAGAAGCGGAATACATTGTTGCATGTTCTGCTAGTTATGAATCCATATGGATTCGAAAGTTGTTGATAGGTCTATTTGATCTGGAGATGGAAGCAACTGTGATTCTATGTGATAACCAAACTTGCATAAAAATGGTAGAGAACCATGTGTTCCATGACAAGTCAAAACACATAGAAATATGATATCACTACATTTGTGATATGGTGCAGAGAGGAGCCTTAAAGCTCCATTATGTTGGCACGGATGAGCAGATTGTAGATGTATTGACCAAGCCTTTGTCTCGTGTATAGTTTGAGTACTTTCGAGACAAGCTTGGTATAGTCCAATAGGACGTCCCTCGAAAGGGGGAGTAGTGTTAATGTGATGTCATCCTTGTGCTAAAGTTTTCCAACTTTGTGTTGATGTTGATGTGATGTTAGCCTTGTGTTGAAGATTTCCAGCTTCATGTTGATGTTGATGTGATTCCAGCCTTGTGCTAAATATTCCCATCTTGATGTAGATGTTGATGTAATGTCAGCCTTGTGCTAAAGACTTCCAGCTTCGTGTTGATGTTGATGTGATGTCGGCCTTGTGCTAAATATTTCCATCTTTGTGTTCATGTTGATGTGATGCTAGCTTCATGCTGAATATTTCCAGCTTAGTGTTGATGTTGATGATGCTCCAACCTTCATGTTGTGATATTGTTTTTGTTGATGTTGTATCAGCCTCATGTTGTTATTGATGATGATGATGTATTAATGTTATACTAATACATGTTGACGCAGATAATGATGATGCCATTCCAACTCCTTGTTGTGGATGATGATATTGATGATGAGAAAAACTTTCAATGATTTATAGATATACCAGTCAGTGTTCCAAATGTTGTTGCCCTCTCTCTCTCTTGATGATGTTGTTGAATACCCTTATTGTTAAGGGGGAGTGTTGAAATATTGTAACTGCAAAGAGTATTATATTTATTATTGAGTTATTATTCATCAAATCAATCCCCTTTTGTGGACTAATCATGTCAGGATTTGTACTTGACCAAATCCCCTTTTATGGATTGGTCAAACCCTAAATATAGTATGTTAATTAATAATTCGGCCCTTAGGCCTAATTAAAGTGGTTTTATCCACTAAGAAGAGAAGTCGACCCTACCCAATGAAGGGACACCTTTCCAACACCTGCCAACTAGTATAAATAAAGGAGGCTAGCACCTCATTTGTTTACTCACTCATTTCACTCATCAAGTGCGAAAGTTTGGTAGTTGCAATTGGGATAAGAAGGAAGAGAGAGGTGCATTTCTCGGTGTTGGATATTCTCTAGTGTTTTGGTTTATTGTCTTGGCATTGTATTGGCTATCTATATTAAGGAAAGTTTTGCTCAGTTTTCTCCCCCATGAGAGTTTCTCAGGATAAATGTTGTGTATCTTGTGATTGTGTGTCTCTCAGTGATCCTACCTATGCTATAGTTATCTAGCAAATTGAAAAGAAACCTAATAATAGCTCAAAACTTAACAAGGTAACACTAGGAGCACCACTTTTTGATTTTGGGGTTGATTTTAAGCTTTGTGTTCCAATGATACAAGTTGTTAAGGCCATCCTTTCAAATAAGTTGTAGTTTTTACCCTAAAAATAAAAAAGGGTGTTACTCTTGGTGCCACTTTTCGATTTTGGGGTTGATTCTAATGTTTTTGTTGGCAACATTATGAGGTTGTTAAAGCTATGGTTGAAAAATATGCTAGTTTTAACCCTGAAAAGGAAAGGTGCTACCATTAGCACCAGTTTTCGATTCAGAGGTCGATTTTGGTTGTTTACACCCAAAAATATAGAATTTCAAAGATAGAGTTCTCATTTTGAAGTCACAGTTCTCATCAAGTCCATAACTATGTTTTGTGTGGGTGAACAGATAAGACAGAAATATATTGGTGCATCTGGTCATTACCCATGTGGTGAAGAGGATGTACTAAACATAGAGATCAAATGCAACAACTCTGTAATAATCTATCTATGTACATCATTAACTTTATAATGCACACTTGAATTATAGCATCTATATGGTTTTATTAATTCTCAAGTTATTAGACATATGGAAAATTCTTTGGTTCACATTTTTATAGGTGCATTTGTTCTCATTTATGTGGGCATATGGACATTTTCACACCGAGGCCGATGATGAACTTGTCACACTTGATTGAGTGGAAGTGGAATTTGACCAATCTAGTCATGTTAGCCACCATTATCAAAACATAATAGGGGGTAAGTTAGGTTATGTCAAATAGATACAAGAGATCATCCAAGTGGACTTCTCATCTTTCCAATATGTTAATTTTAGGTGCAAGTGGTGGAGTACCTTCAACCAAAGTAATGTAAAGTAAGATCGTGATAGTGGACTAATATATATCAATTCTAGAGGGATGTGAGATGAAACTAAGGAGCCTTATGTTTTCCCAAAACACTGCAACAAAGTTATTTTTTCCCCGATGTGTTGGATAGGAATTGGTGGCTCGTACTAAGACACGATTCAAGATCAAAACATCTTGTTTAGAAAAACAATGGTATAATGTCAAGCAAGGAAGATAATCAAAATGATGGTGACGAAGACTGATATGTACATGATTTATTTCAACCTTTATATTGTGGAAGTGTCATTTTATTATGGTTATCCATAATTGGCCAATTATGTTTTTTTATTCATTTTATGATGTCGGATATGAAAAGTTAACAACGATTTATAATCACCATGTTTAAAATAAATTAAAGTGTTTTAAAATATCCTAATAAAAATTAATAATGGTGAAGATCTTCCTTCCATTTTGATAACCTTCTAACATGGATGTAGTGTCACCTTTTAAGATTTGGGGATTTTTATAATTCATTGTGTCATGCCCTTTGCCAAGATGTTTGTTTTTAAATAATATTGTATGTAATATAAACAAATTTATTGCTTATTTTAATTTAATTTAATTTAATATTTATAAGTGACACGGGATGGGGTTTCAAACATCAAGAATATGTGTGCCACCTAGAGGTTTGACAATACGACATTGTCATCTAGAGCAACAAAAGGACTAGTGAGTGAACCAGAACAACACCTTTTTTAATTGTCGGCGGGTCAGGGCATTCATGACGGGCCTGTCAAACATCGTGTTTACTGCGCCAACCTCGAAACTTGATTGTTATGCCAATAAAAGTGGTTACATGTGAGGACAGATGTATTCAATCGGTGTCATGGTGGTTGTATTACGAGCTATGAAAGGAAGTGATCATCACTGGAGAAGGCAGCTCGTATAGATCCAATGATGGATCAAGTCAAGCCAAATGAAGAGTAGTTATGTGAGAATGTATGGGAGTACTACAATTGCAACCGAATTCAAAATGATTCTCTCGGAAGTGTTGATGAAAATACCTCAGGCTACGAGAGGTGAAGTGAATGGCTATTTTAAGCTAAGAGGCCATTGTAATGGTTCAAAATTAGCAAAATTGAATGAGGTTGATTTCCTTCGATGGAGGAGTGAGTCAAAAATTTAGGGAATATGGGACTGGGTTTGGTATTTGAATCTTGCTAATGAGGTCTTGTGGCTTTTTCCTCTAGTAAATCTTAAGAAGGGAAATCTGTTGGAATTCGGAGATAGGTAAGATCAGAGGACAATTCGGAGTTTTTCAAAATGTTGAGAGAGGAAGGGCTTGTGGATGAGTCTTCGTCGGTAGCCAATCAGGAAGGAAAACAAAATGATAGTGGATATTCAAATAGCGACGACCACGTCAGGAAGGAGTAGTATAATGGCCATGAAAAGAGCGTATGGGAGTAGGAAGAAAGGTGAGAATCAAGAGCCTTCCTCCTCCCAAGGCCCGATCAATCGTACCACGTTTTTTAGGGCATCCTAGATGGTCGGGTCTAGATTCAAATATATTTGCTCTGATGAAGAGAAGCAAAGTGTAGTTGAGATAGAGGAAGGATTCAGATGTCAACGACATAACACCTCATAAGATAAAAAGGGTTCAAGAAGTTAAGGCATGGGTTGAGGATCCGCAGTTCTCAAGGACTAGAGAAACAAAGTACTTTAAACTTGCAGAGACCTATTGGATTTTTAAGGCTATGGTAGCCCAGGATATGGAGAAATTCGGGAAGGAAAATGATGCCACCCTCCCGACAGTCAATATACTTGAAGGAAAAATTGAACTCTTTTGTCGATCCCAATTTGGTATCATATTTTGAGTCACACCTAAGGAGTAGAACAAGGAAAAGTTCAAGAGCACCTCTAGGGACCTGAGTTTGGCTAGTTTTTTAGACTACCCCATCTCGATTGTGGATGAGGAGGATGCAAGCAAGGCTGCAAGGCAAATCAACAAGCTAGGGAGCCACCTCGAGATTTCAGAAAAATCCAGGGTTTGAATTGCAGTTTTATGCTCTCTTATCTTTTTGTTCATGAAACATAGATATAGGAAGATTTTAGCCTGATGTGGCTTTGGTTTTAGGCTAATAAGTTTTTATAGTATTCTTAGGCCGAAGAATGATGGTCAATATTTTTTGGAGTCTATTCTGAACTCTGGTCTACTTGATGGGCAATCTTGGTTGAAGTTTATTATGAATTCTGGACATATATTTTTTTATCAATGAGAGCTCTAGTTTCCTTTTTGGCAGAACCTCATTGATTTGTATGTACTTTATTTTTCATATATATATATATATATATATATATATATATATATATATATATATATATATATATATAAGTGACTACATTTGATGAATATATAATAATTGAAAAAAATCAAAGAAAGAAAAAGAAAAATAAAGTACTTAAAGAGATTTAAAAAATGAAAGCGAGTACATTATGATTTGACTCAGAAAATGGTTAGAGAAGAGATACATATTTATAAGTTTAAAATTACAAGGATGAGAACTTTTTTATATTATGGTAGTTGCGGGAGGTATTAACCTCCACGTGTAACCTTTGACAAGGCTAGAATATTCCGACAAGCAAGAGAAACCCTAAAACATTGGATAATAACCCTAGGAGACAAGCCGGCTCAAGAGAATATTTAATTGTGAGTTATTATCCTCCAGAAAGAGAAGATGGCCTAGTCAAGTGAGATAGAGAAGTATAAATAGAGGGTTTTAGAGCTCATTTGTCACACTCACTCTCACAACTGCATAAGACCAGTTGTGGGCAAGTTTGGAGAGGAACTGCAGCTACAGTTACAGTTGCTACAACTGGAATTTCGGTTTTGGATTGGACTTTCTCTTGGTTATGGTTTGGAATTTTTGCTTGGTCTTTGGCTATTCTTGCTTGGTACACTAACCTTGTAGAAAGGTGTGCTACCTTGGTTGGTTATTGGATTGCTTCCAGAATTATTTTGTCTTTCAAGGTTAAGGTGCTCAAGGGTGGCCTTTGTAACTATGGTTGGGTGAAAATATTTCTATATTGTCTATGGTGAAATGAGCACACCTATTTTTCTAATAGGTTATGGGCCAACACTATCTCCGGACAATCTAACCATTAGAAGATAGATTGGGAGGATTTCCTGGAGTTGCGATCAAAGTTTTGTTGCAGAAACGAAACCCTAACCCTTTTGTTAAGGCACCTTAAGTGAAGAGCTTGACCTTTAAGTTTTTGGTCAAAGTCAAAGGTTGACCAAGTCAAAGCAATCATGAATTACTCTATGAAGTCAAAAAACAAGTTAGAAGGGGCTTCTAACTTCAAAGCATGGAAGACAAGGATTGACCTCATCCTTGCCAAGAATAAAGTGTTGAATATTGTGAAAGGAAAGATCATGGAACCACGGTTTGAAGCAAGAAAAGAGAAGGAACCTCAGAACATTGCAGTTATGGAGAATTTCAAGGACAATGACATAAATGCCATGAGTATCATAGTGGACTCTATAAGAGACCACTTGATGCCCTACATCTCTCATCTTGACTCATCTAAGAAGATGTATGATGCCTTAACTAACCTCTTCTCAGTCAAAAACATTAGACAAGTAATGAGTCTGAAGAATGAGCTCTATGACATGAAAATGAATGATGACGACGGCATAAGAATCTCTCAATTAAGAGATCAACTACAAGCTATTGAATAAATCATTTTAGAAAAGGAACTCGTAAATATAGTACTCAATGGCCTTCCCAAGACATGGGATGCATTTGCCGCAAGCATGAACACAAGAAAGGAGTATCCCACATTTGAAGAACTTTGGACTTGTTGTGCACAAGAAGAATCAAGGATTAGCACAAAAGAAAAATACCAAAAGAAATATGATGATCAATTTCTCACAGCAAAATTCAAGAATTTCAGGAATAAGAGAAAGTTTGGCTTAAGGAAGAAACCAAATCAAGAAAAGTATATGTCAAAAATACAATGCTTCAATTGTCGAAAATATGGTCATTACGGGAACCATTGTCTTGAGTTAAAGAAAAGGAAGGAAACAAACGAAGCAATAGTTGTCGAAGAAAGGGAACCCTCAAAGAAAACCAAGTAGGATAAAACAAACTTCTTCTTCTAGTCAAGGTAACAATATTATTCTATAACATAGGTCTTGTACATACCATGTTTACATAGTTCCTGTACATATCATGCATATCTATTTCTTAGAATAATAGATGGTTAGTGAAACAATACCTATGGAATAATAACAAGATAAGGATTGCTATTACAATGACTAGAAGAAAATGAAGTACGCTGACAAATTCTTGAGGAATCTATTATATAAGTAACAATTGCCAGATAGGCCGAAATCAGAATCAATCTTGAAGAGACCCAAAAGGAGTCAAATCATAAAGAAGTCATTAATCAAGAGGAAATTAGAATAAGACTTGTGACACTTTGCAGAAGGCAATAAGGATGTAGATGGAAGCATGGACTCTCTTAGATGGAGGGAATTGATTACATAATTCCAAAAGAAGAGCATGCATTCATGCATGAAGCCGGGATTAGGAGGGAGATAATCCTAAATGATATGATCCATTGAAGAATCTGTGAAGATTATGAAGTATATGTCCATGTTCCTCATTGAACTTAGCATCCATGATAAGCAACACTTGTTCAATTTGACTCTAGAAGAAGTATTATTCCAAAAGAAGTCTTAAGTATCCTTGGTTGTCCATCTAAATATATGTTCCTACGATGAAAGGAATAAATTGGAATATTCATGAAGGAAGGGCATAGAATCTATAGAAGGATCCATGGACCCCAAAGTTAAATAGGAACATGAGGAAGAACATGAAGATTCCAAGAAAGAAAGAAAAGCCAGAATAGCCAGTTATTATACCAAGAATCATAAGACTACCAGCTTGGTTTGAACCCACTAGAAGCAATCAAGCATAAGAAATGGAAGTTGTGATGAAGAGAGTGTATGTAAGAAAATGTGAAAAATACTTATGAATGGAAGAATTGTGAGATTCAAAACTACAAGTTCTTCCAGAAGGAGGGAGAAGACTGTGACGATAGCTTGTTCTAATAAACCAGATATACCTCTTGTAGTATCCATGGATTGAAATTTACATGTAAGAGATTGTTCTTCCCAATAAAGCAAATTGAGAAAGAAGCGTATACCAGAAAGAGACCCATCTATGAAAATGGAAGAAGACCTTGTATGGATTCAAGAAAATTGATTCAGAGTATCTCATATACAACAGAAGCGTGGTGAAAACTTCCTATGATAGAGAAAGTATATCAGAATGGTTACTCATAAGTTCGGGATGATGGATTGAAAATCCATGGCTAACTCCCATGATAACATATATGAAGAAGTTGAAGAGACTCTAATCCAGTAGACCTGTCATTGTATTGACCATTGATTGGCTCGTTAATGTATGTGGAGAATACTTAGCCAAATATTTGTTTTGTGGGATGTTTAAATTATGACACACAGTTGCATGAATTTATCAATTCAGATTGGGCAGGGAGTGCAGATGACAAAAGAAGTGCCACTTTAATATGTTTCAGTTTGAGTTTTACCACGATGTCATGGGATAGTAGGAAACATAAGTATGTTGCACTCATCACTATAGAAGCAAATTATATTGCAACTCGTGATGCTTGTATAGAAGCAATGTGGCTCTGTAAGTTGGTTTATGGACCATTTGATCAGGTGTTCAATTCGACCATGATATATTGTAATGATTAGAGCCATCTGAATCTTTCATAGAAACCGGTGTTCCATGACAGGATGAAGTACATTGAGATAAAGCATTATATTCTCCATGATAAAGTCTAGAAGAGAGAAGTGGTTCTCTAGTATATCTCCACAGATGAGCAGATAAAAGATATTTCGGTAAAGCCTTTGTCCAAGATGAAAAGTTTTCATACTTAAGAGACAAGTTGGGGCTAATGGAAACGACTTCCTTATTGGAAAAGGAAGTGATTACTCTGAGGTTGGGAGGGAACACTAATATGTTATTTATTTATGGACAGTCATTTTCTAGTTTGGAAAATGGTCCAGGATGGGAAGTTCCTTTCCAACTCGGAAAGAGGTTCGAGATTTATGACGGACAGGCATTTTCTAGTTCAGAAAATGGTCCAGATTGGACAGTCATTTTCGTAATGAAAATGGTCCAATAGATTGTTGATGTACCATAGACAGTGATTCCCCTTGTGGCCAGTGTTGGGGAATGGTCTAGGACAGTCATTCTTCTTGGCGGTCACTCTGAGTAGTGGTCAACTAGAATGGTCTTCCTCGTCGGGCAGTCATTCTTTCGAAGTTCATAGTTGTGATCAATTTCGAAGAATGGTCCATTTTGGAGGTTGGTGCAAGACAGTCGTTTCCATAGAAAATGGTCCGAACATTCATTCCCTAGCGCAAACTCATTCTCTCCAAGTTGCACTGTGATTAGTGCCAGAGAAATGGCCCAATTAGGTGAATGGTCCAGGTTCAACAATCAAGGACAGGCATTCCCTAGGGCAGACGCATTCTCTCATGGTTGCACTGTGACTAGTGTCAGAGGAATGGCCCAGTTAGGTGAATGGTCCATGCTCATAAATCAGGGGCAATTATTCTTCTATGCTTGGGAAGAATAGTCCACATAGCTCATGGTTGATGTTTTACTTTCTGGGAGAAGATGCTCTTCCAGATCTCACAAATGTGAATGGAAGAATGGCCCAGATGACATAGTTTGTATCATGATATTGTTATGCAAGTTGATATCAGATGATATGATTGTTGTAGAGACTGTATGTATTTGGATAGTAGTTGTATGCTACTGTGGTGGATGTGATCCATTGGTAGTAATTGTATGTCATTGTTTAGTATCAGTGTGCTATTGAGAGTGGTTGTGTACCACTAGATAGTAGTTGTATACTACTATGAATAGACAAAGTTGTGTTCTATTGGATATCATTGTTTTGATTTCCATGGAGACTATCTAGTTGGATAGTGATGATGGTGCTCATGATTTGATCATGACCTATCCCATGTGGCTATGATGATGCTACTGGTTGAATAGTTTGTCTATGCTCAAGACCATTTCCTTTAATACCTCCCTAGCTAGGAGGGAGTGTTGATATTATGGTAGTTGCGGGAGGTATTAACCTCCACATGAAAACTTTGACAAGACTAGAATATTCTGGGAAGCAAGAGAAAGCCTAAAATGTTGGATAATAACCCTAGGAGACAAGTTGTCTCAAGAGAATATTTAATATTGATTTATTAGCCCCCAGAAAGAGAAGTTGTCACAGTCAAGTGAGCTAGAGCAATATAAATAGAGGGTGTTAGAGCTCATTTATCACACTCACTCTCACAACTGCATAAGACCAGTGGTGCGCAAGTTTGGAGAGGAACTGCAGCTACTGCAATTGGCATTTCAGTTTTGGCTTGGAATTTCTCTTGGTTATGGTTTGGACTTTCTACTTGCTCTTTGGTTACTCTTGCTTGGTGCGCTAGCCTTGGATAAAAGTGTGCTACCTTGGTTGGCTATTGGATTGCTTACAGAATTATTCTGCTTGTCAAGGTTAAGGTGCTTGGGGGTGGCCTTTGTGCCTATGCTTGGGTGGCAATTTTGCTATATTGTCTATGGTGAAACGAGCACACCTATTTTTCTAACATAAATTTAAAAATATATATAATCAAACAAATTGATTTCTAAAATTATTCAAATATGATTTATGATTGTTTTCATAAATTAATATATATGCCAGATGTTGGAAATATTAATATTAACAACTATTGTAGTCCCAGATAGTTCAATACATTGGAGGTATTTTTATCTCATTGCATATTTAATATTAAAATTTAGAATTATTTCATAATTTAGTAGAATATTTAATCAAACAGATTGATGTAAAAATTTAGTTAAATATGATTTAGAATCATTTTCATGATTTAATATGCATTATGTTATCACTATATAAATTGGAGGAATACAAATTTTGTTAGATTTAACAATAACAATTTTAATTCTATCAAAAATAATGAAAAATTAGTAAAAATATTTAACAATAAATTAAAATATATGTAATTTAGTAAAAAAATTGATTTAAAATAATAATCAAATTGACATTAAATTAGTTTAACTAGAGTTAAGCATTATATGGCATCTCTAAATTAAATGATTAATACATCTCAAATTTCATACATAATACATTTTATAAATCAAACAACAACAACAACATGATTTGAAAAGACATAATATACATGAACGATAATAGAAACTTGGTATATGTCTGATATCCATCTCAAATATGTTGAATATATCATCTCAAATTTGATTGAGGAATATATCTCAAATTTAATTTTAAAACAAACAAATTATTAACAATATAAACCATTAACATACCCACAATATATTTTATAAATAAAACAACATTATATAAAAAAAACATAAAATATATGAACAGTAATATCAAAAGCAAATATACATCTCANATATATATATCGCGGCAAACAAATATGTACATGTGAACAATAATTGCTATAAACTAGGTCTACCACTGAAACCAAAGGCACTAGTACCTTCGTTTCCAGAGCCAAATGCATCAGTAACTCCACCAGATAAAAATGTAGAATGCAACAACGGGTATATCTCTCCACCAAAAACTATATCATTGATGCGACCATGTCATCTATAGCATCAGTGAGAATAATGGGTGTCACATTTGGTCAGCTAGCTACTAAAAGAAGATATGGTGGTGAATCGACTCATGGAGGAGGACACAATGGTCGATCGACTAGTGGAGGAAGAGACGATGGTTGGTCGGCTCATGGAGGAGAATATGATGGTTAGTCATATTGTGGATTAAAGGATGGTTGTTGGTATGCTCATGGAGGAGGGGATGGTGGTCAGTCAACTAGGGGAGGAGGAGATGGTGGTTTGTTAACTCGTGGAGAAGGAGACAGTGATCGGCCAACTCATGTAGGAGGAGAGGGTGGTCAGTTGACTTCTGGAGGAGAAGGTGGTGGAGGTGGAGGAGGAGGATGGGGGCCCTCAACATATCAATAGATTGATTTCACTAACAACGTGATGCATCAATAATGTCATATCATGTGGAAGGATCACCTATATCACTACAAACTCAGGGTTCCATATGATCGTGCTAGCTCATACAAGGACCACTCCATGGTGAGACATCACTACACATAACTAAATCTTTGACTCCTGATACAATTTGCAATCCATGTCTTTGTATTTAAGGTGACTCATTAGCCTCGGTCATCTCCTCATCATGCTAATCATGTTGGGGATTTACCTCCCCAAAATACGTGTCAATTTCTACAAAATAGTAAACAACTATATTTAGACAATTTAAAAAAAAAATGTCGCAATAAATTATATGTGCTTTAATAAGACAAAAATATGAAACCAGAATAATCAAAACATAATGCTAATATTAGCTCTAGCATCTAGTGGCTCAACCTGGCTAAATAGGATGTTTGTACTCCCTCACCAGTCTAGCCCCAGGTATGGGTACCGCACAAGATCCAGGGTGTGATCATCCTCACTGGTTAGCATATTTAATACCTCTGGACTAACCCTACATGAGAACTCTGATTGTCCCTTCTTGGGGAACATATACCCCCACATGTGCATACGCACATCATTCATTGGCCTAGGAGGAACGCAATTGAATGCTAGTTTAGTGGATAGAAACCTCTTAGAAAATAAATGAAAAAAATCTAAAGCAAACAGGAAGCCCATCCTCCCATCAAACAAAACATGATAGTGATCCAGAGAAAAACAAAATTGTTGAAAAAAAATGGCAAACCACCTAATCAATATGGTATTTTTAACTAAAGAATCTACATAGTTCCATAAATGGAAACTAATGTGCTTCCCATCATAGGTGTAATGTGTCACTGTCATGACCATAAGTGAGAGGCACCAAACCTCCTCTGTAGCAAGTGCACCAAATGCAATTGGCCACCAACAACCATGAAGTCACCAAAGTTAGTGATTTCCTCACTGACATATCTCTGAATGTATGCAACCTAACCCTCTCCCACAACGCCAAACAAAAGATCGACGAACTGGGGAAAATCATCCCCTCTCCTTAATAGTCCAATAATGAAGTATATATCCTCCTTGATGGGATATTACCATAGATCGAAATCGACCCTAAATGTCTGCCTACCATGATCCCAGCAATATATAAACTACATCAACAAGTGCATGTTCCCCCTGAAGGATGTAGCCTCCTCATAAAACTTGAGGAGACCAACATCCCTTAAAAGGAGATGAATCAGTGTTGTAATAGGTGAGGATACAAATCCCTCTCCCTCTCTCAAGCGTCCCACTCCCACACAAAGTTGTACAAGTCAACCTATTGTTGCTATTGTTGTTTTCATTGTCTCTGATTCACATACAAATGTCATTAGACACACACACACACATACACATGCATAAATATATATAACATAAAAAATAAAAATAAAAATAAAATTCATTAATGACTATTTTTATTTATCAAAATTAGAATTTTTTTTTTGCAAAAAAATTGTGTTAAACACACGATGTACCTTTAAAAACAAAAACACATTGCAAGCAATGTGTTTTAATACTTAGCATGCCATCAAAGGTGCACCATACAAAAACATATCACACTAATAAAGTGGTTATGGTCTTTATTGATCTTATTGATGTGTCTTTCATGATGACACACCACTTACGGCACATCCGTACACTTTGAATACCTATAAGTTGGGAAATTTTATTGTTTGCATAAGATTAGTGGTGCACTTATTATGTATGAAAGCACCAGTAATTATGCATCTATACATTACATAGTGCCCTGATATCCCCAATATTTTTTAACAAAAGTTCTTAACAGTGAGTCTATAATATCGAGAAGCACCACAAGAGGTGCCTATAGATATTGTAAAACACGCCGCAAAAATGCATGATTTTTTTAATTGTTTTATGTTTTACTAGTGTGCTCCATGTCAATCTGCACACCATTAAGTTTAAACATTTACTTTTCCTTGCCTTAGTCAATGCATTTGTAATATCAAGAAGCACCATTAGTGGTGCTTCTCTATAATAAAGAGCACCGAAAATGTGGGTTTTTTTTAATGTTTTACCAATGCTATCAAGGTCAATAGACGCATTGAATATCTTGAAATATAGATATTATAAATGGTGTGATTATAATATTGTGAAACACCGACATAAATTGTTTAACCATAAACATTTACCATGCTAATTGATGCATTGGTAATATCCAAAAGCATTGATAATGATGCTTCTATATATTATAAAGAGCATTGAGTAAACATGGGGGATTTTGTTATGTACTCAATAGATCTAAAATAGAATAGAGATATTAAATCTGTTAGTATTTAGACCATAAATCAAAGCATTCGCACAAGATAAATGTAGAGAAAACCCTTGAGGTTGGGTCAGACCATATATTATTCCTTAAGGAATGAAAGCACTCCCAAAGAATATTTGCTTGTTACAATTATAATACACTTGTTAAGCCCTAGAAAAAGCCTCATACAAAGCCCATGTTATGTATAAAACCCCTTATTGAGCTTACATTGCTTATGTTATGTTTGTATGTAGGCTCTAAACCCCTTCATCGGACCCTTTCATTATAATTGTACCCTTTGTCTCCTATATATATACCAAGGAGACCTAGTATTAGGATCATATTATCACATCTCATATAGTATTTTTAATTGGATATATTGTAAAAGGAGGTTTCCCCCTCGAAGTGGACTATAAATCATTGACTTTTTATCATTTTTAAGGAGTTGGATTATAACATTTGGAGTCAGAGCATTGATCCTAGGGTTTTTCTTCTCCAATCAAGTCATCTTAGCATTTTCACTATAACGTTTTTTTGGAATGACTCAAATAGCGAAAATTGGAGGTTATTTAGAAGACATTGCAATGTATTTGTGGTAGAAATTTCAGTTTCTGGGTCATTATAATTTTGGAGATACACCCTGTGGAAGATAGGATTTTGTCTAGTCCTATTACTATTTTCAAGCAAGTGTTCTATTTAAAATCATCATATCTTCTTTAGTGAGGATACACATTCAGTGAGACCAGTTGTATTTAAAAAAGGACAGTCAATAGTGTTTTTGGTACAATTTTCATATTCATGTATCAAATATTAGACACATGGCATTATGTACAACTTCACTCTCCACAAAATTACAAAAAGCAGCAAGGTTTGGGAAAGTTATCATAAATTTCACTTGGCACATAAAATTTTGGTCAGACCTGTGGCATTGGAGAGCTGACATATTAAAGTACTACATGCTGAAATTTTATACTCAAAAGGGATGAAATTGTAGAAATACATCAGAAGGAAGGTTAGCTCGAAGACAGACTCCAAATTAAGGGTTTGAAAGGTACGTAACTTACAATTGGCATAACCTTTTATTGGAACATCTATTTTTGGTGATTCAAAATTTGTGATAAAAAAGGAAAAAGAGGAGCATCGGTAGTTTGTCACATGGCTCCAAGGGATCCTCCATGATCCAGGAGGATCCATAATACCTCAAAATTCAAAGGTCTCAAACTCGATGCAAAGGTTTCCATGACGAAGAGCTGGAAGAGAGATTGTCGGCGTTGCTTGAATGGGCTCAAACAGACTTCATATGAGAAATATATCGCGATCTGAATTTTTTGTCAAAAAGGGAAAAAAGAAAGGATGGAGGTTACACATGGTAGCCCCATAGGAGGACATGTGGCATTTGTATGAAGTGACACATGGCACTCGTACAAACATGTTGCAGGTTGAGTAGACTAGTTAGTAGGTGACATGGCAATCTAGTTGGTAGGTGATGTGGTTGGTGATGTGGCATCCTAATGACATGGACCAATCAGAGGCTACCATGTGGCAGCCTATGATTGGCCAAGAAGGTCCTATTTCAAATAAGGAAAAGGGGTGGTTGGTTGGGATTGAACCCTCGACCTCCAAGCTACGGGCGCAACAAATTAACCAATAAGCCAAAGGAACCACTCGTTAAACATCACTAAAGCTCCCATAGTTAAAGTCACATGTAACGAACATACCAAAGAAGGGAGTTCTGCAGGTTTGACCCCATGACCTCCTTGCCAACTAAATATCAATGTCCATCCACTAGCCAACGTGCCAAGACTATGTTGCCTAGCAGATCCACCAACCAAATCAATTTCATTTTCAAATATTTTCATATGTTGAAAAATCATAACGCCCATGGATTTGATCTCGGGTCGATCAGACGCCAAAGTATTATAACCATGTCAATTGTCAATGCACCATAGTGGTGTTTTGTGATAGAGAAGCGAGAGTATAATATTTCAAAGTTACATTTACTCTGTGTATTTTCACATAAAACACAATTTTTCCCCTCTTTATGGACAACAAGGGGAGAGGAAGCCTTTTGCAACGTTTTTAGAGGTCATTGAGCTACATCAAGGTAGAAGATCAACTAATGTTATTGAAGATATTGATGTAATTTGCTCATTTGCATCATAATTGAAGAGGCCACTACATTGGAAGTGGACTCGGAGACATAGCCCACACTGGGTGAACTTCGTTATCATCTCGTTATGTCATTCTTATTTCTTTGTTTCTTATTACTTCTTCTTATATTCTCTTTATGTGTTTTAAATGTCTTGGTTTTGACACTCTTTAAACAATCAAGTCATTTACTAGTTAATTAAAATATCGGGATCAAGTTTGGTATCAGAGCAAGCAAGCTAGTTTGATGTGGTTTTTTAGTGTGGATGCTTACCAGGTCTAGAATCAATAGGGGAGAAGGTAAACTTGAGGCTTATAATCCTGAAATTGGATCAAGGAGATTCACTCAAGGAGGAGAGGTGGCTACACCAAGGAAAATGAATCCTTTTAACTTTGAAGGGGATTTCTCTGAGGCATTCAGTTTAATGAAGGCAATGGTGGAAGAGATCTACAATGAAAGAGGACAAAAAGAGGAGAAGGCACAAGTCAAGTCAAGAATGAGGATGATCATCCTTCAGAAAAGACATCTCCTCATTATTCTCCTCCTTCTTCTCCTTCTCATTCTACTTCTCGGTCTCGGTCTCGGTCTCGGTCTCCATCTCCCCATAAGAATATTTCTCCAAAGAAGCCATTATTGGAGTTGGATGTCAAATTTGACTTACCCATGTATAATGGTGAGCTTGATTGAGAGAGATTAGATAATTGGATTCAACAAATAGAAGTTTATTTTCATATGTAGCAGATTGATGAAGAAGAGGCAAAGATTAAATTGGCATCTCTTCGACTTGAAGGTACAACGTTGATTTGGTGGAAAAGCAAACTTCAACAAGATGTTCAAAAGAATGGTAAGATTCATTCATCTTGGTCGGAATTCACATCTGCATTAAAGAAATAATTTTATCCTTTAAGATATACACAGAAAGAAATTATGGAATGGCAAAATTTGAGACAAGCAAAAGGGAAAAGTGTGCAAAGTTTTACTAAAGAGTTTAGGAAGAAAGCATTGGCTTTAAATATTCCATTAGATTCTCAAGAAACTCTTCTAAAATGCATTAGTGCCTTACATAGCTATATTTGTCATACTACTCTTTTATTTAACCCCACTAATCTAGATGAAGTATGTGTCCAAGCCACTCATCTTGAGCCAAGCGGAAAGAATGTGCAAAATTATTTCACAAAGAAGCATCCATCCAAATTCATTGAAGGAAAATTCAAAGGAAAAGGGAAGGGAAAAAAGGAAGCTAAAGTAAAGAAAGAAGAAGTGAAGCCTACATGCTCTCATTTCAAAAAGGAAGGGCATGATTATGCTCATTGTTCGAAGTTACATCTTGAGCTAAGTAACTATGAGCAGATATGTCATGAACCTGAAGGATTGCCTCCCAAGAGGGAGATTCAACATGAATTTCAACTACAAAAGCATGCCCCCTTTCCTAATATTGGCATGTACAAGATGTCCATGATTGAGAATATTGAGATCAAGAAGCAAGTTCAAGACTTGCTTGATAAGGGAGTCATCAAGCCAATTTCATCTCCATGTGGATTTCTTATTGTAATGGTACCAAAGAAAGATGATACATGGAGGATGTGCATTGACTTTTGTGCATTAAACAAAATCACGGTGAAAAATCAATACCCTGTTCCTTGAATTGATGATTTATTATATCAGTTGAAAGATGTCGTTTATTTCACTAAGTTAGACTTGAGAAGTGGTTATCACCATATTCATATTACAGAGGGTGATGTTTGGAAAATTGCTTTCAAAACAAAGCAAGGGTTGTTTTAATGGTTAGTGATGCCTTTTAGGCTTTGTAATGCCCCGACAAAGTTTATGTGTGCATTGAATGATGTATTTCGACCATTCATTGATGACTTTGTAATAGTCTGCGTAAATGATATTCTCGTGTTCAGTAGAACTTGGGATGAGCATGTCAAGCATGTTAAACAAGTCTTGGAGACTTTGAAAGAGGGGAAATTGTATGTAAAAATGTCAAAGTGTAAATTTGGCAAAACTTCATTAGTGTACTTGGGTTATATTGTAGGAGGTGGTGAGTTGAAAATAGATCCCTCTAAGGTTGAAGTGATTGTAAATTGGCCCAAGCCTACATCAGCAACAAAAATTAGAAGCTTCTTAGGAGCAATCTAGTATTGGAGAAAAATTATTGCTAACTTCTCGTTTATAGCATCTCCTTTGCATGCTTTGACTAGTGTGAAACAGGTCTTTCAGTGGGGAGGCAAGCAACAAAAGGCCTTCGATACATTGAAAGAGAATATCAACACAGCACTAGTGTTAGCATTACCATACTTATAACAGCCATTCGAAATAGAGATTGATGCATCTTATTATGATTGGAAACCCCCAATCACAGTAATACAATGATGTCTAATGTTTGTAATAACATCTGCAAAATACTCCTGAACACAGAAATCTAATGGTTTCAAGGCTGCTGCAGAAATCTATTAACAGAAACAATACGAAGGAAACCTAGAATGATGCCAAATCTATGATGCTCATTGTGATGCTCTGCTCTAGCAATGTTTTCTCTATTAACAGATTATGAACCTGATCCAATCGGCCTGCTGCAACCCCAATCGAGGAGGTCACTACAAGGAAAAGACCCTTTAGCGGAGGTTTCTAGTGTTACAAAATTGGCAAAAATTATCAAAAAACCCTTCTCTACAACATTTGTTATTGATAGCGGATGTTTTTGTGGATACTATAATGGAATTTGATTATAACTAAAAAAAATTGGGTGACTGGAGGTGTTAGCAGATGTTTACAAATCGGTGTGTTTGTATAAGGCACAAGCATCGGTGCATACATACACATACAACACCTGTGTTGTACACTTAACTTCAAGCATCGGAGCTGTAAAATATGAAATCATCGAGGAAGAAAAATATTTAATCACTGGAATGTGTGTCGTATAAGCACTGAGGCATTTGTCATGTAAGCATCGAAGCGTTACCATCGAAAACCATCAGACAGTTAAAAATAATTAAGCACTGAGGATTTCTGCATAGAACGCACTGGTGTGTTATTAATAAGAAGGCATCGATGTTGTATCAAATAATATGCATCGGTGCGTTACATGGAAAAACGCCCTGGTGCATTAAAGACGAAAAGCACCGGTCCTTTTCAGTAACAAACAAGCCCCAGTGTTTATCAATAACACAATAGTGTCGGTGCATATCAAAACACATACACATCGGTGCTTCGTACAAGATTAATGCATGGATGACCAAATTTTTAATATAATTGTGTAGTATTAAATTAATATTGAAACCAGTGTTAATTGATTACATAAAAGCACTGGTGCGAATTTCATATGAAACGCACTAGTGCGTTTTAATATTAAACGCATCGATGAGATTAATAATTAAAATACACCGAGAAACATTGACCTATGATAGTGCAATTATTGTTATTTTTTAATTCCATTATTTATCAAAAAAATTGCATATATCTTATATTTTTATTAGTAAATTTGGATATGATGTTTGGAGAAATTTGTTATATCATCAGATTTTGCATCTCTTCATTATAATATTTAGTTATCCATTACATTAAACAAAAATGTATGATTTTCACAGAAAATTATTTCAAAATAATACAATTGCAGCTTGCATTGATATCCAAATATATTGGTCATCATTCTTCATTGGAATTGTTGTTAGTGCTCGAGCTACTTCCATGCCTTGGGTTATTTTGTTGAATGTTTGGTTGATTGTCTCGATTGTTTTGTTCTTCTTGAAGTTCCATCTACAAACATAAAAATAAATTGTAATGAGTCTATCTACATTGGTGAGAATAATGAAAATTGAAATAAATAATATACATGAATGTAAATTGAAAAGCGACGTACCTCCAAAGCAAGAAGTGACTCATGAATCATACACATATGTTAAAAATAAAATCTCATGCCTTGTTTCAACAATTCTTCAGTTGGCTCAGTTCCATACTTTGTTTCCTGCAAGTTTTATGCCCCATAATAAATCATACATTTAATATAAAGTATTATTTGTGTTTCAGTAATTATAAAATGTGGGAAGTAAAACAACATATATTATACTTACAAATTCGACAATTAATTTTTTATATGCCAACATATACTCACAACCCTTAATTAACCCAATGTTAATCAATTTTTCTCATGGTTCTTCTTTGTATGTTAGCACATGTTTGAAGACATTGAATGATCGTTGTTGTAAAACGACTTAAAATATACAAAACAAAAACCTTAAGTTGTTATAAGGAAATAACAATTACTCACAAACTTTGCTATCAACTATTTTCTTCCTTCTCATCCAGTTTTATTTGCAGAATGAGTTCCATTTTCTTTTCTTTTCTGTAAGAAAATATTTGAAAATTAATTTTTAATGTATAATTAATTATTTGTACCTAATAGAAAATTTCAATGATTACATACATTTGAAGCACCTTGTTGTTTAGATAGCTCCTCCTATGATGCAATTATGTCCAATTCTTTAACCATCTCCTTGTACACTTTTTTGGACATTCCTACTAGCATATTTCGGATATCAACTCGTTGTTCCTCTAGGATTTTCATAATTTTCCTGAAAAAATAACATGACAATAAAGTATTTTTATATTGATATATGGAAACTAAATATCACAAAATTGATATATTAATAAATGAATACTTTGTAATATATATATATATATATATATATATATATATATATATATATAAACTTTTTGAATTATTATTTTTTGTTGTTGTATGTTTTTGTTATTGCAAGTCTGACAAGTCTCATTGACCATTGCTCTGGAAATGCTTCTTGTAGTTTAGATATAACTTGGTTCTTGGAATCATTGGTTTGATTTCTATATTGCAAGTGGAAAATACGTCTATACATTCGTTCCACTATATCCCTTATAGTTCTGTAAAAAAAAATCCCCCTTTGATTAATCTCCAACACCACTCAAGATGATCTAAGGACCAATTCATCATCATTTACATTTTCTATATTAATTAATTTTGTTTTGTTATGATGACATTTTGTTCCCTCGTTGTTGGTGCCTGTAGAACATTAAACATATGTGAATTAATATATTGTTTGAAACATGTCATCTAATATTCCTAAGTATATTATTAATGAAATTTCAAAAAAAAAATCATATTGAATAGTGTTTTTTCATTCACCTGATTCATCCCTCTGCAATTTTTCCATCAATCTTTTATGCTCTTCTGCACTTAGATCATAAATAATGTTATCGAGCTTCCTCATTTGTGGTCCTTCATGACACACACTAACCAATACATATTAGTTAAACTTACATATAGTTCAACCATATTAATTTTGTATAGAATTTATAGAGAACCTACCTTTTTGGTTTTTCCGGATGTGTCATCATTGTATCAACCAAAACTTTTATTATTTGAACTTTTCTCACTCATATTTTTATCAATATACAACCTGTACCATTCAATACAGAAATTATTAAATATATATTATAAATAAATCACATAATTTTCAGAGAAAAGAAATTCGTTGTATCTAGTGTGCTTTTTATATTGAAAACACTGATGTATTTATTACATAAAATGCATTGGTGTGTTCCATACACCAAAACACACCGAACAATTTAATTTCTTTTTTTAAATATTGTGAATTATAATAGTGCGATATATATAGAAGACATCATGGTGACTATAGTAGAAAACAAAAACATGGCAAAAAAATTAAACATTCATAAAAAAAAAACAATAGGAAAAGTACATACCGATGAGAAGAAAAAATCAAAAAAAAAAAAAATTGTGTGACAACATTTTCTGTGTTGTTTAGATGAGAACATCGGCGATATTTGTTTTTACGCACCATGCTTTTTAATTTTGTTTTTAAATCTGGATTAATCAGTATGTTCTTTATACATCAACGCACTGGTGCATTTTTGTCAAAAATGCGCACCGGAAATGCGGAAAACATTTTTAAATAAAACATCAAATCAGAAACCGTTTAAAAAATAAAAATAAAAAGACAGAGGACCGACTGCATTTGGGATCCAATGCAATAAGTTGTCCCTTTGAATCACATGTCAAACACTTATATATAGAAAAACAAACCCATTAGATCTAAAATACCTCAAACGAAAAGACTTAATTCTGAAGTGATAGAGGAAGTTAAACCCTGGGGTGAAATTTTGCATTCATGAAATAAAAAAATAAAAAATAAAAAATAAAAAAAACAAGGGTTTAGGATGTTAGAGTCCTATAATCATAGGTAACCCGATTCTTCAACTGTTATTTGGCGTTGCCCCGTGATGAAGACATCTGGCTTGCTGGTCTCTCGGTTATTTCCATTTCCCCTCCATCCATTTCGCCCGATCCTCCATCACCCTGCTGCATTTTTCATCCATCGTTGCGCCCCTCACTCCCTTGCCCATTTTTCCCATTGACCATGGCTCACCCGCCACTCGTCCATGCATGAATAAATGAACTTAGGATAACAATCGAATAATATTAAAGGGTTAGTCGCATTTTTTAATGCTTGTTAGCCTAATAAAGTTGTTTTGAGAGGATAATTTAAAATAAAATTAGTATAGTTAATTTAATTAAAATATGTTAAACTAATTATTAATTAATTAATTAATAATTAAGTTAGTTGTTACATTAGTGACTAGGTTAGTGTTTATTAATTAACATTAATAAAAACTAATAAACAAAAC
>ML792057.1:307729-342389 GCA_009831015.1 Picea engelmannii
TTCCCCTTAAAACCGCTTACCACCTCAGGGGGGTTCGGAATACCATCTATCCAAAAAAAAAAACCGTTTTTCCCAAATTTCGTCCATTTTTGCCTGTTCAGCATGTCATCTTCCAAAGGCAATTCTGGGCTAACGGAGACATATTTTAAAAAACCGAGAGATATTTTTGTTCATCACGGGCGGAAGATCAAAAACCTCTTCCAAATTTTGCAAAGGTGCAACCAGTTAGGAGAATCGAAGCTATTTTTCAGCCTCATTTTTCGGATTTTTGGTTTTCCTGTTACAGTCCCGATTTTGTGGGAGTTGTTACAGTGAGATGGAGGTGAATTTGGTGAAACAAAAAGAGGTTTTTGTCCACAGAATACTAATATAAAATAACCTCCTTCAATGTTTTCCCAACTGTCAGCATTTAGGAGAAACAGATGTCTGTTCGGACCCCTTTTTTGCAGAAATTTGGCTCGTCTTTCATGGTGGACAGTTCAGGATTTTTGGGGATTTGTTGCTATTTTTAGCTGAGGCGGTTGAAATCGACCTCCTGAGACTGGAGAGAGTCGGTTTATATATTGTAATAAGGAAAATGTGGAGAAGAGGATTGTTGATTTATTCATTCCCATCCCCTAAGGGGATACTTTGTAACATTCCAAATGATCTACCAGAAATAATAAGGCATGGTTCACAGGATTCCTGAGTGAGGCTTCTTGGTGATGTTTGTTCTTTGCGTAAATGTTTCCTTACTCTATAATTCCATATATGTATCTCTCTATCTCATCAAGTAAAAGAAAGACTCAGAGTAGAATTTGTTTAATTACACTCTATCTCTGCCTTTTTAATGATCTTCATGTTTTCTTCTAAAGTTAAGCACAAGAATTCTTAGTTGCTCCTCTACTTGATGGACCTGTAATATTTTATTCTCATCCATTCCACTTGATCCCATCAGATCCAATGGTATTGTTTTATTTCACTGTGAATAAGATCTTATTATGCATGAGATAGATCCTTGATTTGACATATAGATCCCATGGCCCAATGGAAAGCACAGCTCTCAATCTCTCAAATATTACAAACTTCAAAATCCAAACTCTGAAACCATTAGCTAGCCTAATATCCTATTCCAAACAAATCTAAATCTGACAGAGAGATCCCTCTCTTAGTCTTGGAGGGCTATATCCCTGACTTGAAGCAGTTTTGATGTTGCCTCTGTGACTGCCTCCACAGCCTTGGGCAAATTACAGAGTGCTAACATAAGATACGTATGAATTTTTTTTATTTTATTTTTTCTAAATGTAGGGTTTTGATTGAATCACCATACCCTTCAAATCATGATTTTTTGAATATTTTTTATGTTCCAGAGTATTCTTCTGCTCTACAGTGCTCCCTGGTATGCCTCTCTTCCAAATCTGTCTACTGTAAATTTTGGCAAAATAATGAAAATATTGAATACTGTCTTAATATTAAAAAAAAATTATGAAAATGGTTTAGAGTGAATCACCATACCCTTCAAATTCTCATATTCTGAATAATATTCTGGTTCGAAAGTATTCTGCTCCTCCACAATGTTCCTCTGTATTTCTCTCTTGGAAGTCTCTCCCCTGCAAAATTTTGTAAAATAATGAAATAGTGAATAGCTTTTTAGTATTTAAATGACTATGAAATTCGATTCCCGCTCTTTTTTTAATTGTTTAAAAAAGATCGAGCTTTTTTTAACTTTTTCGGCACGATGGTGCATTTATATAAGTCGCATTGGTGCGTCCATATTATTTGACGCACCGGCAACATATAATTTTTTTTTATTAACAAAATCTAGAAGCATTGTGTGGTTGATTTTTCAACGCACCAGTGCGTTTGTGGTTTATAAGCGCATTGTTATGCTTTTAAAGTTATTTGAAGCTTTATTTGCACATAAAATAGTATATTCATCTCAAATTATCTTTTAGGATGAATTCACATGACTTGCAATACTTCAGTATACATTTTATGTCGCCTTATTCTTAAAAAAATGTTTCAAAACTATATTCAAACTCAGAATGTGGTATGGTCCTCAAAATTTATTTTAGATATGTACATGAAAATTTATTGTTAATTTTGTTGAAATGCAGGGAGAAAACCTTATTATAAGATCAAATGGCCAATTCGTCAAATTCCAGCCCATTCCATATTGCTCAAAGTCCATCTCGGAGTTCTCCATTTCCATCTCCAATAAGTTTCACTTATTTTATTTATGTTTCGATTATATCATTGAATTTTTTTTTTATCCATGTCAATCTGAATAAAAATGTATCCAAATTTGTAGGATCTTGATTCAGAATCAAGTTCAGATGCAGACAATATTTCAGTACTGGCTCAAAAATGTCGGAAGGTCTTATCAGGAATAACATATCGCAAGCAGTTGGTAGATGAAAATGGACAATCGCTTTACCATGCCAATTGTGACATTCCATCTTCCAGCCGCAATCCTTGGTCGATGATGGTAATAATTGTTTGGTATAATGTAATTTAAACAAACAAATTATTGCATTGTGCTTACTAATATCATCGATGTACTAATGTTCAATATTTTTGAAATTAGGATTCTTCTGATGATGAGTGACCTACCTACCATCTTCTGTTGCACCCCACAATAATGTCAACCCGAGAGAAGGTTGCAATGAGAGCACAACTCGAAGAGGAAGCATACCAAGAATGGTTGAATCAACCACCTATTCAATTCCCACTACGTCCAGATTCACCAATTAAGAATTACTACAACAATACTAGTAGTTCTTTAGAAGTAGGCAATGGAGACAATCAAAAAGAGGTTGGTATGGATGATTACTTACGGGATACTAATTTCATGGAGACAATGTTGTTAGATGCATTCCAAAACGATGAGATAGGGGATGATGCTCATATCAATGATAGCATTTTCGAAAGCCTAAAATCTGCTTCCACCACCCCTTTATTTGGACCTAGTGCCCAGTTAAAGTCTACCCAGCTTGGGACAATAATGTTATTGTACAATGTGAAATCAAATTTTGGCATGTCAAACGCATGTTTCTCGACAATATTGAGGTAATTGACCAGCAAGTGCCTTATATTAATTTTGAGAAATATTGTCATACAATCAACATTAGAAATGGTTTCTTTTATAAACGTTAAATGACCTTGTACATTTATATTGCCCACTAATTGCAGGATATTCAAAGATAAGGTTATTCTTAGTGATAATGTTTTTCCTGGTAGCTGTGAAGAGGCAAAGCAGTTGTTGAAAATGTTGGGTGTTGAGTATATATCATTTCATGCATGTCCAAATGATTGTATTCTATATAGAGGAGAATATGCAGACAAAGAGATATTTCTGAAATGTGGGCATGAAAGGTACCATAAATCAAACAAAAATGGTAAATTGCATGGTGGTCCTCATAAGATATTGAGGGACATGCCTATAATCTCAAGGATTCAAAGGCTCTTTCATTGCAAAGAATTAGCTATGTTACAGGGATGGCATGCCTCGCACAGAAGTGAATCGGGAGTTACGTGGATCCCAACAGATTCAATAGCCATGAAGCATATAGAGGATACATGGCCAGAAAAATTGAAGGATGAAGTACGAAGTCTATGACTCAGCATAGCAATGGATGGTGTGAACCCATATTCCATCCAAAACACCAACTATTATGTTTGTCTTGTAGTAGTGATCAGTAAAAATACCCCCCCATGGTTGTCCGTGAAGAATGAACATCTTATGTTGTCTATTATAATCCCTGGTAGAAGACAAGTGAAGAATATGGATGTCTACCTACAACCATTGGTAGATGAATTGAAGGAATTATGGAAAGGGATACATGTATATGATATATCAAGACCCATCACAATAGAGAGGAGTTTTACGTTGTATGGCATATGTGCTTACACCACACATGTTTATCCAGGCTTAGGATTTTTCTATGGTAATTAACATGTTTATTGATTTATTTATATACGTAACAATATTTATTTGCATATTTAATTCGTTGTGATTGACGTTTTATTCTTAAACGTTGACGTGTTATGTATACAATAATTTCGCAAGTCTTGTAACTAAAGGCTATCATGGATATAAATGTTGTGGACCTTCTTTGAAGGCTAGGTGGTCCAACCACCTACGAAATCCAATGTACGACTGCTCGAGGGTATTCCTCCCAGAAGAACACCCTTATAGAAGAGCAACATCTGCTTTCAATGGTAAACCATAGAGAACCCAAAGGCTTGCAATAATGACACCAGCAGAATGGCTTAGAGCATATGAGAGAGAAAAGGAGAAGGAGATTACAAAAATGTTCGATTCAAATGGGGAGCCTATGTTCGATGATCCAGAATTTTTCGACACCTATGTTGAGAAATTTCCCATTGGGATGAAAAGGAAATCTATCTTTTATGAGCTCCCATATGGGGAGCATCTTAAGATTTCCCACTTACTAGATCCCATGCATATATTTAAAAATGTTTCATCATCTTTATGGAGGAACATATCATCGAAAGAAAGTGACACATTGGTTGTGAAGAGAGATCTTATCTCTTCAAAAACTAAAAAGAAATATTGGTCAGGACAAGAAATTAAAGGAGAGGTTGGTCCCTCTTGGTCTTTCAAAGAAGGTGATGTCCCATGGATTTTGAAGAAAGAAGATCTTTCTTTGGCAAAGGAAGTTATATTAGGTGTGAAGGTGTCTTATTTATATGGGTCTTCCCTACGATGTTTCTTAACCATGCATCAAGACCATTTATCGGGGATGAAATTACATGACCATTTGAACCTTCTAAAAGTACGACATATGTCAAAAATATGTTTTTATTATTTGTAATTTTTATTTTTATGCCATGGGATAAAACATAAATAATTTGTATGTGTTTACTTTGAAGTGTCATTATCCTCTGCTCGTGGGTGGGTGTGTGAACCATGACTTCCCCCATGACCTAATGCGTACCATATCTAAATTATTTGCATTTGTATGTTGGATCACATCAAAGGAGATTCATATGGATAGCATTCCACGGTGGTGTCAAGAGATAGCTGAGATTGTGTGTATGTTTGAGAAGGAACTATCGTCAAGTTTCATGGACTTGTAGGTTCATCTTCTAATTCACCTAGTAGATGAGGTTGAATTATTTGGGGTGGTCTCATGTCGTTGGATGTTTTTTTTAGAAAGGTACATGAAGAAATTGAAAGGATTTGTTCGTCAAAGGGAAAAACTCGAGGCGTCTATGGCAGAGGGGTACATATCATATGAGTCTTTCTATTATGCCAGTGAGTACATCAAGTAGATAGACAACACACTAGGTGCAATGATTTGGGACAAAGAAAGGGATGAAGACAAAAGAGAATGGGAGTTTCTCCAAATGAATGGAAAAATGTGTTTGAGAAAGACTAAGTGACTTATCGTTTGTCAAATTTATACGCAGTAACTATTCACACTGAACTTCATAATGTATATTTTGATCACGATCTCATATGCACTATATGTTGGCTTCATTTCATGAATACATCAATGAATTTAGAAATTGATTCCATCAATAAATTCATTCTTTACAATTCAGAGGAAACACAACTGTGGGTCACATTGTACGAACAGAAGAGGAGGAAATGGGAAAGTGACAGGAAATAATTCAGACATTTGAATGGTAGAAGCATGCCTTCTCCTGATCATTTAAAATAAAATATTCCAATGATATGCCCCAACAATTGGGTTGTTGACCAAGTCAGAGAGAAATATGGTGCATCTGGTCGTTACCCACGTGAAGAAGAGGATGCACTAAACATAGGGATTGGCTGCAGCAACTCGGTAATAATCTATTTGTGTACATAATTTTTAACTTTGTAATGTACTTTTGAATTGTAAGTACATCTATGTTATTTTATATTTTAATGGTCAGGTTTTTAGACACATATTGACACTGTGATTTGTTCACTTTTTTACAGGTGCATTTGTTCCCATCTATGTGGGCATATGGACATTATTTTCGCACAGAGGATGTCGACGATGAACACGTGACAAAAGACTATGGAGTGGAAGTCGAGTTCGACCAATCTAGTTGTGCTAGCCAATGCGATCAAAACATCGTACAGGGAAAGTTAGGTTACATCAGAAAGATACAAGAGATCATTCAAGTGGACTTCTCTTCTTTCCAATGTGTTATTTTTAGGTGCAAGTGGTGGGACACCTTTGATCGGAATAATGTAAAGGAAGATCGTGACAGTGGGATGATATGTATCAACTCCAAAAATATGTGGGATGAAGCTAAGGAGTCTTATGTTTTCCAAAAACACTACAACCAAGTGTTTGTTTACCCATATGTGTTGGATAGGGATTGGTGGTTTGCATTAGGACACGACCCTAGATCAAAACATATTTTTGAGAACAACAATGTTATCATGCCAAGCGAGGAAGATAAGGGCGATGACAACAAAGGGTGATATATTATACATGTTTTATTCTTTAACTACTTCTTTTATGTTTTCAAATCTATAATGGATTTAATAATTTGTTTATTAAAAAAATGTTTTTAGTATTTAATATTTGACATAAAATATTAATTATTTTTTGATTGGATGATATAATTAAATGTTTAGTGTAAATGATATAAATATTTTTCCATTGTAAATCTAGATGATATTTGAACTTTTAGTATTTTAATTTTACCTTTTACTTTAAAAAAATATATTATTATATTGTAAATATCAAATAGTTTATATCATAATTTTAAAATGTATTTTTGTTACCCACCATTTCATATCATTACCATATATTGTATTAGTTTTTAATTTTTAGTTCATACATATTAATTAGGGGAATATTCATCTAAAATGAGCCTATTAAGTGAGTTTTTCAAAAAAACTTCATTGTCCTTAAATAACTAATGAATGTGTCCCTCTATAAACCCATATAATAATATATACTTAAGATATTACATAAAAATCAAATACATAATATATTAGGCAATATAATAGATATAAGGGACTTAATTGATCAATTGGTGGGGGGTTTGTGGCTAGGGTTTCCCTGGCCGCAGATCCCTCAACTCTCTACTGGTAACCACGCGCGGATCCTCCTATCGATCTTATCTGCCCAAAATCCACCACCTCCACAGAGCCCTACCTCTATTTCAGAGCCTATTTTCAATATTTTTTCAGCTAGGAAGATCCATTCCTCCCGTTGATCTATCTCTGAGTGCAGATCGGGCTACTTTTTGGATGGTGGCCATGGTTCGTCGTTTATTGGTGCAGCTTCTCTCGCATTGCTCAGACCAATTTTTTTATTTTTTTTCCCGGATCCGTCCTTCCTTTAGCTAGTGAAGGGGTTTCGGCGGTGTTTCAGATCTTGCTACTTTTGGTCGGATCGAGGCTCCTATGTCTGCATCCTTTCTCTATGAGTTGTCGATACTTTATCTGTGAAGCCTTCTCCTCCTCATGCAGTCTTTTGTGGATCTTCGTTTGATTTCTCTTCAGTCTCTCGGGGTTGTGTCAGGATTTGATGCATTCCATTGATTTTGGTGTCCTTGGGTTTTAAGGGTGAGTGTCGAGTTCATCCTTTCTGCAACTAGGGCTCAGGGTTTTTGGCCCTCTCTTTTCTTGAGAGATTATAATTTTTCTCAGATCTGGTTCGTCCCACATTTGGGTTCTCTTTGGAGGCTTGTTCTTCTCTGTGTTCTCGACAAGGGTTGTTGGGAGTTACGTTTTTCTCTCTGGGTTTGTTGGAGCGTTCAGGGTTTGATGTTTACTCAAATCACAGTTCCTTTGTTCGGGTTTCGATGCCACGTTGACGAGGTCTATGCTTTGAGGTCCTTGGCTATGGGTGTGTGGTGTTGTTACCGAGTTCAACTCTTTTAGGTCCTTCTATTGGGCGTGCAGCTTTTTGGTTGCAGTTGTCTCATGGTTTTTTCTAACACTTTTGATATATGGTGTTGTTGGTATGAGAGTTATTTACCGCTCTGACCTGGTCTATCTGGTCTACGGAGTTTTCTTAAGGGATTGCATTATTGGTTTTATTTTTCAGAGAGGAGGACCTAGATTGTAGGAGTTTTATTCTCAACTTTTTGTGTGGTCTCTGAGACCGATATTGTATTTTACTTGGTGACTTTTTAGTCTCATTTTTTGCCCTCTCGGGGTTTACATCCTTTCCAAGGATGAGTTGTTCTTTATGCACCTGCAGAATGTAATTTGGTTCTCTTCGAATGAATAAAATTATGTTTTTTTATAAGGAAAAAAATATATAATAGATATAATATATTATGTTATATATTAATTTTATATTATAAATAAATATTATATTATATTATATTATATTATAAATATAATATAATATAATATATATTAGTTATAACATAATATAATATAATATATTAAGTTATATATTAATTTTATATTGCATAGAATATATATATATATATATATATATATATATATATATAGATATATATATTAAAAATTGAATTAAACATGTATATCATAACAATTTTTTATCCCTTATCCCCTATCTTTATCCCCAATTTTTATTTGTGGGTAAGAAATAAATTTTACGGCTCCTAATAGCTAATTCAATTCTTAATATCGATTACAACAACAATTAACAACGTGTAACATAGGATATTTTTATGTTTATGTACATGTTTCTTGATTAAGTTTGACATTCATGCATCCTTATAGTATAGTAAAAAAATGTTGAATTAGAGATTTTGAGACTTGTATTAATTATGGGAATATAAAAAATATGACCAAATTACAATTAAGAGGAAGTTAAAATATCACAAAGATTTTATAAATGTTTTTTTTTTTTTGTAAGTGAGTGTGAGTATTTGTATTACTAAGAAAGGCTAATATACAAAAAATGGAACTCCCTGGTCTGCCAAAAAGGAAACCAACCCAGGGGTTCCGGAGTTGCGTTTTTTGAGATATCATAGGGGTATAGTTGGACCATCACATAGGGAAACCGATCCAATACCATCATATTCAGTTTTGACAGGCTAACCATAACAAAACCAGAAAACTAAAAAAAAAAGACAACAATTAGGATTGACCCAGTAATATTCCCTAATCAGTTGTTACCCAGCACTAGTCCAAGATTATGAGATTCTTCTGTCCTTCTTTCGCCTTGTCCTTTCTCTCCTCCTGCTGGGCCACCGTGTGGGTCTTCTTGATCTGGGTTGGTGCTCCATTCCCATCAGCAAGAGTAATTTCCATATGGTGGACATAGCGCAAGTATAAGTGGAATTGGGCAACCATTTGCTCCAGCTTCTCCTTCTGATTCTTTTGGTCCTCTGCAATTCGTTTTGTACTGGCATACAGGGTGCTAAGGTGACTCGGGATTTCTTTTAGCAATTTTTTTGTGCCTTGTTACCCTTCCGACTAGCAGCTTTTTTTTCTGTGCTCACTTTGGCTATTAACGTCTTTGTCCGCCAGGCCATCTCTACATAACTATTTTTAATTATTCATTATGAACTTATGAACAAAAGAAATATTCTCGAAATGAGGACAAATTCTCATAGCTTACTTTCAAGTAAACTAGTTTGTAAAATTGTGATACAAAGTAAGGTTGAAGATTAATATAATTTACTTTTAACTTGCCCAAACTTTAATTAATAACATAAGACATATTTATCCCTTTTATAACTTATTTTCTTTTCTTTGTTAAGTTTGATATTCATGCATCCATATAGTATAGTAAAAAAATGTTGTATTAGAGATTTTGAGACTTGTATTAATTATGGGAATATAAAAAAATATGACTAAATTACAATTAAGAGGAAGTTAAAATATCATAAATATTTTATAAATGTTAATTGAGCTTATCATAATTATTCAATATGAACTTATGAACAAAAACAATATTTTCAAAATAAGGACCAATCCTGACATTGTACTTTCAAGTAAACTAGTTTGCAAAATTGTGATACAAAGTAAGGTTGAAGATTAATATAATTTAATTTTAACTTGCCCAAATTTTAATTAATAACATAAGACATATATTTACCCTTTTTTTTATAACTTATTTACTTTTCAAGACCTCTTAGCTACAAAAACATGATAAACTTGGTATTTTAGTTTGTAAAATTGTGATAGAAAGTAAGGTTGAAGATTAATATAATTTTACATGACCTAACATCAACATCAACATCAACATAAACATATAAATTACGTACATCAACATCAACATATAAATTAAGTACATCAACATGAACAAAAAATATGTTGTATATATATGAACAAGTAACATAATTGTTATATTGTACATATCTAGTCAACAATACAAATACTTGTTATAACTAAATATGTAGTCGTAGTCTCTCAAGAGAAGCATGTTGTAGAAGAATAGGTGATGTGCCCTGCTCATTCGGGCGAGGTGAAGGAGGCGGAGGTACTAAAGTAGAAGCGCAATCACCACCTTGATCTGCAACATCACCATGATCACCTGCACCCTGATCAACATTAGCACCCAGAGGATGAGGAGGACGTATTGAAGAAGAAGCGTCACCATCACCCAGAGAAGGACTAGGAGGAGGTATTGAAGGAGAAGTGTCGTCATCACCACCCTGATGATCATCATCACAACCCTCATCATCATCAGTGTTGGACGACGTGCCATCCCTCATACCTACCAGTACCCTAGCAGCTCCAACGATATGATGCATAAGAGATGTCATATCTTGTGGCAAGTCCGTCCAGAGCTACAAGAGATCAGGGTCAGCCCTGATGTATCTCATCTGGATAGCGCAGACTCCCCCGCCAACCAAAACTGCACTCAATCAGTCACAGACCTCCATCCTATATCTGAGATCTAGGCTACACTGCATGTCGAGTGGTATATGCGGTTGAGAACCTTGACCTGCCGCAACCTCATCCATCTCCTCATATGCATCAGGTGGCAGGGGTGGAGGCATGTCCCCAACATGTTAGAATAAAATACGTTAAAGAACATGTCGACAATTTCATTGAAAATTTTAATAAAATACGTTAAAGAACATGTTAGAATAAAATTTATTTGAATTAAGCAAGATAATAAAATGAAAGTACAAGATTAATTTAAATCTTACGTCGATCATCTAGTGGCTCATCCATTGTGAAGAGGATGTTGAGACATCCTCATCAATCCATCCCTGCGTAAGGACACGACAGCGTGATGAAAACATGATCTGCCTCATTGGATAATAGATCAAGTGCCTCCATGGAAATCCTAGCTGGAAAATCGGGCATGCCCCTCTTGGGAATCATCTAGCCCCACATGTGCATCTGCACCTCAGTCATCAGCCTAGGAGGCTGACGGACAAAACTAGGTCTCATCTCTGGAAACCTCTCAAAAAACAAATAAAATAACTCTGAAGGTAATGGGAAGTTCTCCCTGCCATCTATCATAGCACAGCATTTATCCAGTGCTATACAAAACTACCTCAATAAAATGGCAGACCACCTAATAATTTGTGGCCTCTGTATCAAAGAATCCACATAATATAAAAGCACACAGCTAATGCGTTGACCATCACCAATAAAGTGTGAAATGGTCGGCAGTAACAGTGAGAGGCACCTAACGTCCTCTGCACCAAATGAGGCGATTTGTAACTATCCACCAACCACTTGAAAATCACCAGGACAAGGTATATCACATGTAATATACCTCTGAGAGTATGAAAGTTGACTCTTAGTTGCAACACCCACTGGGACATCAGGAAACTAGGGAAAGTCCTCCCCTCTCCTAGATAGCCCAATGATAAAATAAATATCCTCCTTAGTGGGATGATACCACTGATGAGGACCGACTCTGAATGTCTATTTATGGGAATCCCATCGATGGATCAGCTACACAAGAATGGTGGAATTCCCCTTCAGGGATGTAGCCTCCTCATAGTACTTGAGGAGGCCTACATTTCTAAAGAAGAGTAGCGTAGCTGCAATACTAGGCCGAGGGTACAAATCCCTCTCCCTCTCTCTAGCCTCCCACTCCCAAACCATATTGGATTGGTCCAGTCTTTGTTGTTTCTCCTCCATGCGCTGACATCTTTGCATAACATATAAATTACATCAACATCATACATAAAAACATAACTTTTCTTTAGTAAATGAGAAATTTATTTCAAAATATGCAAATATAAATTTTGTCAAAAAAAAAAACAATAATCTTTGGTGTACCTGAAAAACAATAACGCACCACCCCATGGTGTGCACACATATCTTACGCACTGCATGCAAAGTGAAATTTATTTTAGCCAGTGCATAGCAATTCATGCACGCACTGATGCGTTATATATCATGAACGCACCGTTATAACACTATCTATTTTCTATGGTACGCACTGCTCGAACAACTATCTATTTTAAACGGTGTATATAGTATTATGAACGCGCTAGTGCGTTCCATATAACCAACGCACCTTTAAATGGAAGCTATTTATTTACGTCAGTGCATTCATAATAAACTCATGAGTGCGTTAGTTATAAACAACGCGTCGGTGCGTTTATTTGGAACGCACAGGTGAAAATAAATAGTTTCCATTTACTGGAGCATATAGTTTTATGAATGCACCGGTGCATACATATAAACGACACATTGTTTAGATGTAATTTTTCTATTTTAAACGGTGTGTATATTTTTACGAACGCATTGGTATGTTCCCTATAACCAACACATCGTTGAAAAGAAACTATTAATTTACGTTGGTGCATTCATAATAAACGCAATGGTGCATTCATTATTAGAAATGCATTGGCATGTTTATTCGACACACACAGATGAAAATATATAGCTTTCATTCAACAGTGTGTATAGTTTTATGAACGCATCGGTCTGTACATACAAATGACGCACCGTTAAGTGGAAACTATGTATTTTGGATGGTGTTTTTGTTACTTCAGATGCATTGGTGTGTCGTTGGTAAGTACGCACCGGTGCATTCCGTAATATTTTGTAATACGTTGCACCGTCGAAAACAAACTATACATGATCGATGCACCCTGTAGAATTTACAGGGCGCACTGCACGTGGTGCGAGCCGAACATACCACATAGAAAAAAAATGAAAAAAAATGAAAATTTAACTCAATTTCAAAATTTAATCCGCTAAAAAGACAACGCACAAAGAAATAAAGAATTTACTTGAATGTTTTCTCATCGGGGAGGCATCGTTGGGATGTAGTGAAAAAATGAAATTTTCCCACCGTGTGGAAAAATTGGAATCCCGCGAATTGAGCACCAAACAGAATCAATGCAAGCAATGGAAGCATCAACGAGAGTGCGCTTCAATTGGGCAAAGGAGGCACTGGTGCTTGAGAGATTCTCTGCACTGGAAATGGTAAAAATGTTTTTTTACCGCTAGTTTTTTTTATTTAACGTTGTTCTGGTGCGCTTGAGTTATGGGCACTGGTGTAAACAACTACAGATAATGCATTGTTACTTTTTCAGAACATTGTGATGGTGCAACATATGGAGTGCACCGGAGCCCCCTCATGACAAATTTACATTGGTCTTTATTTTGCGCCCCAATGTGCCCGTCACGTGTGCACTGGGCCCGTGATATCTTTTATCATCGGTTTTTATTTAAACCATGTTCTGGTGCACACGTGTTAAGCGCATCGGTGCTAAGCTATGCAGATAGTGCACCGTTTCTTTTTAAAAACGTGTGACGGTACCTCATATGAAACGCACCAATGTGCCCCTAGCAAGAAGTCACATTGTTATGCATTTAAAAAAGAAACGTAAAATATGGAGTTGTTTGTTGTGCCCCGATGCTACAATGGGACAACGACACACCAGTATGCATTTTGAAAGAAAAATGCAAGACGACGAACTTGTTTGTTGCACACTGATGCTTTCAATCTGCTTTTATATGATGCACACCGTTGTTTTATCTATTTTTTAAATAACTCTGCAACAATGCACCATTATCTATTAACACTGGTTTGTTTATATATGGTGGCGCAGTGGTGAAGTATAGTCTTATAAATGCATCGTTAAAAAAAATCTGCTAAAACATCTGCCCACGTACCTCCACTATAAACGGATTTTTGGGCTATTTTTATAGGGTCTTCCGCAAAAACCTTCGTTATAGGGTATTTTCCTTATAGTGGGTCCTCGCAGGACAATTATTAGACGTCTAGCGGGGCCTCGCGAGATGCCCTGTACTCAACCCACAGGGGTGCCCTAAATCATCGTCTCTCTAAAACCCTCCTATCACCCACGAAATTCTGAATCGAATTCTTTGAAAAAATCTTTGCAAACTTCCTGCGCAAACCTCCAACTAAACATAAATCTCCAATTGAAACTCTAGTGGAAATCCTAGGTGGACTCCCCTCTTGTCTAGCTAGGGTGGATATTGCATCATTGAAACTAAACTGCAATAGTGGAAGGGTTTTTCTAAACCCCAACGAAACAATGTCTCTAAGAGAACTCTAAAATGAGAAATCAATTCATAATGCCAAAGAGAAGGGTTACGCCTTTATTTATCCTTCCTCTAGGCCTTCTAGATCTTTCCCCTTTTTGACCACATCAAACCCTTACTTTATTTTCCCTCCAATTTCATTTAAATATAATTATTTATTTTATTTAATGTCACTTTAAGATTTGTCATTATTTTAATGTACCTCGACCATGGCATCTTATTATGGATGGAAACCCCCAATAACAGTAATACAATGATATCTAATGGTTGTAATAACATCTGCAAAATACTCCTAAACACACAAGTTTAATTTTTGCAAGGCAGCTACAAAAATCTACTAACAGAAATAATACAAAGGAAACCTAGAATGATGCTAAATCTATTATGCTCATCGTGACGCTCTTCTAGTGGCCTATGAACCTGATCCAATCGACTTGTTGCAACCCCAATTGTAGAGGTCCTCGTAGGAAAACTGCTAGACATCTAGCGAGGCCTCACGGGATGCCCCATACTCAACCTGTAGGGGTGCCCTAAACCGTCGTCTCTCTGAAGCCCTCATGTCACCTGCAAAATTATGAATTGGCTTCTTTGAAAAAATATTTGCAAACTTCATGTACAAACCTTCAACTGAACATAAATCTCCAATTGAAGCTCTAGTGGAAATCCTAGGTGGAATCCCCTCTTGTCTATCTAGGGTGGATATTGCACCACTTAAACTAAATTGTAGTAGTGGAAGGTTTTTGTTAAACCCTAACAAAACAATGTCTCTAAGAACACTCCAAAATGAGAAGGGTTACCCCTCTATTTATCCTTCCTTTGGGCCTTCTATATATTTCCCCTTCTTTAACCACATGAAACTCTCACTTTATTTTCCCTCCAATTTCATTTAGATACAATTATTTATTTTATTTAATGTCACTTTAAGATTTCTCATTCTTTTAACCTTGTGACACCAAATAAAACTCCTTGACTCCATTTTCCCTTGTTGACTATGGCCTATGAGAGTCATATAGGGTATTGAGTCATCCTCCATCATGATCAATTGGAAGGGGACATTATAGTCCTCCCTTCCCAATATTGCTTGTCCTCGAGCAACTCCATACCAGGGTGTTGTAAGATCTGCCCTCCTTCCCAAGTAGCATAATTTGTGGACAATCCTCTCCATACAACAAAGTATTCTCAAATGACTATGTTCCTTAGCCTTTGTTCCCTAACGTCGATAATCCTCTCAAGAGCTAGAACCAATTGCCCTTCCTCATCTAGTGGAGGAAGATTTTCCTAAGCGGTGACATGTTATCCCAATGTGTTCTTGAGGCAAGATACATGGAAGGTATTATGGATCTTGCTTCCCTTTAGTAGCTCCATCTCGTAAGCTACCTCCCCAACTCTCTTGGTCACTCTATAGGGTCCATAAAAGTGAGGCTTCATCTTCTATACACCACTCTTCTTCAGCGAAAATTATTTGTAAGGATGTAACCTAAGAAAGACTAGGTCCCCAACCTCAAAGTTATGTTCGAAACAGTGCCTATTAGCATACATATTCTGTTGATTTTGAGCGGCCTGCAAATTCTCCTTCAGGACTCTCAATATGTCTTCACTTTCCTGCAACCAATCTTTGGCCTTGGGATCTTTGCTCTCCCCAAACGCAAAATCCACAAAGTATGGGGCATCATAGCCATACAATGCCCTGAATGGGCTCATCCTGATGGACATGTGATGAGTGGTATTGTAATTGTCATCCCTGAGATACAACCACTTTATCCATGCTCGTTGTTTCCCTGACACATAGATCCTCATGTACCCCTTAATAAAAAAAATTACTATCTTAATATGCCCCTCTGTCTGGGGGTGGTAGCTATTTCTAGGTGTCAACTCTATCCTTGATAACCTGAATAGCTCCTACCAGAACATGCTGAGAAGACTATTATCCTGGTCACTGACTATGTCCCTCGGAAGACCATGGAGTCTGAACACCTCCCTGAAGAATAGATCTACTACCTAAGACGTGTTGTACTCTGAAGGAATAGAAAAGAAGTGCACATATTTAGTCAATATGTCCATTACCACATAGATATAGTCCCTACCCTACACCTTTGGCAATCATGTGATGAAGTCCATGGAATGTTATCCCATTTCTTCTTCGGAATTGACAATGGTTGAAGTAGTCCTACATGATGTGTAAACTTTGACTTATTTTGTTGACAAACCATGCACTCCCTCACATGACGAATTACATCCTCTTTGAGACCCTTCCATGAGAACCTCTCCCTCACATGCATGTAGGTCTTCATATACCCTTGGTGCCCTGCCAATGGCGCATCATGTACTGCCCTCAAAATATTATCATTGAGTTTGGACTCAAGGACAAGATAGATCTTGTCTTTGTAGTAGATGGTGTCATGCACTACCATGTACTACCCTCCATTAGCTCACTAGAAAAGGTGTTATTGGAGTATTCTACCAAAAGAATGGACTTTCAATCTGTTGAAATCTCTATCATGGAGAAAATTGCAGATCTCCTGGATAAGGCATCAGCAACTATGTTCTTCTTCCCCTTTACATACTCAATGTCAAAATCATATGTCTGCACCTTACTCACCCATTTTTGTTGCCTCTCGTTAATATCTTGTTGCTCCGAGAAATATCTTAAGCTATTGTGGTTCGTCCTAACCACAAAGAATACTCCTACCAAGTATTGTCTGAACTTTGCCAATGCATGCATGATGGCCAACATCTACTTATCATAGATCAGATAAAACTTCTCTGTCTCTCTTAGATTTTTTCTCTCAAAATATATCGGGTGTCGGTTCCGCATTAGTACTACAACTATCCTCTCACCGGATGTGTCACACTCCAGGACAAAAGTTTGGGTGAAATATGGAAGTGTTAATATTGGGAAAGTGCTCATCACCCTCTTCATTCTGTCAAATGCTACATGTGCATCCTTTGATGATTAGAACACCCCCTTATTGGTGAGGTTTGTCAATGGCGCAACCAATTGTGAAAATCCTTTCACAAAGCGCCTATAAAAATTGCATATCTTGAAGAATCCTCACAAATCTATGACTGATTTGGGGGTCGGCCAATCTAAAAATGTATAGATCTTCTCCTAATGTACCTTTACTACCACAACACCAATCACGTGCCCCGGATATAGGATCTCTGTCAACCCAAACTCGCACTTTGCCTCCTTGGAAAAAAGTGATTTCTCCTCCATAATGGTGAGAATCTCGTCCACGTGCTTCAGATGTTCCTCCCACGTTTAGTTGTAGATCAGGAGATCGTCAAAGAACAACAGTAAGAATTTCTTCAATTGTTTGTTGAAGAGATGGTTCATGCACGACTGAAAGGTAGTTGGTGTGTTAGTTAACCCAAAGGGCATGTCTAGAAACTCATAGTGCCCGTAGTGACACCTGAATGTTATTTTATCAATATCCTCCTCTCTGACTCGGATCTGGTGGTACCCTTTCACATATCAATCTTTGACAAGTACACTGCCCCTTGCAGCTCATCTATTAGTTCATCAATCCTAGGTATTGGGTATCAATTTTTTATGTTCTTCTTGCTCAATGCCCTGTAGTCTATTCACATCCTCATGGTGCCATATTTCTTCTTCATCAGTACAACTGACGAAGCGAAAGGACTAGAACTAGGCCTGATATGTCCCATATCTAGCAATTCTTTTATGGCCTTCTCTATTTCATCCTTGAACCTCTTTGGATGCTTGTAGGTTGTGGTGATTGTTATCGCACAATGTGTACTTACCCAAATTCCAAGGTAAGTAAAATGCAAGATTGGCGTAACAGGGGGTAACCTATCATTGTTACCTTAATAGGAAACCCCTTTTTGCTTAGGAGTATATCAAAGTTACCCCAAGGGAGACGTCCCCGGTGACCTAAAGGGATGATAAAACTAAGGAGGGGATGCAAGAAAAGCCCCCTCTCACTGGTCACTCAAGTCAAAAGGTTCTTAAGGTCTTTAAGGGATGAAGCAATGGTGAAAAATGGAGTGTACATGCCCAAAACAAGACAACAAATAAAATATGCCAGCTTTCAAGTACAAAAATGATGTTACTGCTTCATAAGACCATGAACCTTCAAAAAATAAACTAGCTGATATAAAATTGCAGAAATGTAATAGTTTACAACAACAATAAGTATTTTGTAACAACTAGAAAGAATATGCCTTGAAATTGCTTGAAAAAAGACAAGAAAATGTAGCTTTAACTAGGCAAAATGATAATTCATTGTCACGAGCAAATTTGGCAATGTATGGTTAGCCTTAAATGTTAATTTGGAGAGAATTTGTTGCAGTTAGGTGGCTATAGCAATATTTTCTACCAACAACAAGTTCAAGTGCTCAAAATTGCAAGAAAACACCATATAAACTTAGCATTTATCTAGTAGATTGTTTAGCAATTCTCACAAGCAATTTTTGAATGAGTTACGTGCAAGTTATGTAGGTGTATGCAGAAAATTAGTATGAATTAGTATGGTTGTAGCAATAATTTGCAACAACAACATGTTAGCTAATGAATTAGTCTATTTTAGAGTTAGTGGAAGTTAGCAAAAGCTTCAAGGAAAAAGGTTTGAGTGTTTGTTTGATCAATCATTCACTAGAGTGAGTAGACTAGTGCCTTTATGGGTAATGGAGTCAATAGGTGACAGTTTTTACTTTGAGGTAGCAACAAAAATGATTATACTTGTCTAAGGAGAAGAGGTGGATGGAGGAGGTGTTGGCACTTCAAGGCCTCAAACATCCAAACCCTAAAGATAAATTCACTAGAGAGTAAACAATTTTAGGCCCTAGCAAATCTTCTTTCCTTAGACTATTGAAAAGATAATAAGAGCAATAATAACTAGATAATAACTTCGAGAGTGCTAGTATTTAGGGCTTTAGAAGTCTATCTAAGTTAAATCACCTTAGTAAAGTCTAGCAAATTAAGAGCAAAGAAGTAGTAACTTAAGTCCTTTACTCCTAGGGTTTGTCAAGCAAGCAATTTCATAATCTTTCACATGAATAAGAAAATATACCATAACCATTCAAATTAAATGAAGAATTGCATATTTACTTACTTCACCAAGAATAATCAAGCAATAAAACCCTAGATTTCCAAGTAACTTCAGCAAGAAATGGTCCAAGTTGCAAATTTTAGCCTCCAAGACAAGTGTTCCTCCCTATTCCAGCCAATAACTTCCAAATAGGGCACAAATTTCAGACCACACTTAGTGTGTGATGAGTATGATGAAAAAATGAGAGTACTTTCTCTCTATTTAAACTGATAACCTTTAATTAATTTTAGGTCAAATAAAGGCTGACTTGGACAAATTACATCAAAATACAGTTTTTACACAAATAAAAGTAATTAACCCCTAAAATCATCTCCAAGGGTAATGTCATGCCCTTCTAGGATGATGTTGAGCCCCTAAGGTGGAACGTTGGGCTCCAGATGCAGAACGTTTGGCCTCCAAATACCTTGGATGATGCCCACACGTGCCAATCATCTCACAACTTCGCTCAAAATGTGAACCCTAGCTCTAGATGGTGTCCAAGGTCATAATTGTGACGTCATGGGATACCAAAGGTCAACGTCCAGGTGGAAGAGAAAGATGCCTCTGGGTCTAGGTCTATCAGGGTGTCTCCAAGGGAAACGTCCTTCTTTCTTCCTGGTGCATATCTCTAATGTCTTATTTCCCCTAGTTGGGGTTACATCATCCATCTATGGGATTTCAGCCCCATGAAGGTCTGAGCTAATAATTCCCTCATGTGTACCTGTCCACTGGGCAAGGTCCTACGGCAACAACAAGTATGCCCTCCAGGGGTTCATAAATCACAGGGATCATAACATGTAAATCACATCCAATAATTAAATTACCCAAACATGTGCATAAAACCCCCCTTTACCCAGACAAATGCTCAAAGACGTTATGCAATTTAACAAGTCATGTTTGGAGAAGGTCCCACAGTGTCCTATTGGGCTAATCCTCCTTAAGTTTTGGGAGTTTCCCAGGTGAGAACCAATCCAGGTCATGTAAGTGTATGAGGTGGCATGGGGTAAGTGTTTGGGCATGGGGTGCAGTGATAACAGGGAAATGTAGATCTTACCTGTGGGTGCCTTTGTAGAGGGAGAGCTACACCTTATCATAGATGCCATTTTTTCTTGCCCATTCACTACCTTTTATTATTAGATTCATTGATTTTGATCTTTTTATTTTATGCTTCAAGGGAGGAGTTGAGGGACACTATCCTGGCTTGGTGACCAAAGGTGACAGCGTTATCCACAAGCATTTCATGGAGATGAGAAGGTTGGCTCGTGATGAGACCCCCTTTCTCTTGACTATGCCACCAAGATCCACTACCTTGGTTTGGTGACTGGATAGATGGTAGTGTCATACCGCTACATGCCCATGGTCATAATAGGTCGACTCATTATGAGACATCCCATCCACCAACTAATACCTCGAGTGTTTATTTATCTTATGGGTTCCCTTTTCTTACTAAAAAATTTTTTACTGCTTTCTCGGGAATCTCTGGGTGAAGCATATCAAAGGTTCATCTTTGGCTTTTAACTCTTGTCAACTGCTTTTACCCTATGGGCCTTTAGCCCCTTCTTCCCACAAGGCAAGGTACAACCCTTCGTAGTGTGGAAAATCCCAATGCCCGAACAAAGGTAGGGAGAAATGAGAGGAATAAATATGGAAAGTGGTAAGTATGGAGAAAACAAACAATGACCATTCATAGACCCACCCAGTGGCAACCCATCCAAAAGGGAGATAAACTTACTAGGACATTATGTCACCCTTCTGGCTATGAACATCTTAAAGAGCATAATTTTCAAGAAAACGTTATGAAATGAAGGAGAATTCAATGCAACATATTCAAGTGTTTCAATAATCAGAATGACACATACAATGATACCTGATCTCATTACCTCATGGAGCAAAACTTATTGTTACTTCAGGACCAAGTTGGTGGGATGGACATTGTTGTTGTTGATAAAGAGGTTGCACTGGAGAAAAGATGGGTCCTCTGGAGCCATGCTCAAGTCATCCGGCTCTCGACACTCCATGTCTAGGACCTGTGGGCCTCGAGACATGATCTCCTTAGTTATCCCTAGGGTTGGGGATAACAATGATCATGGGCTTTGACCCTTGTTCTAGCTCAATGATCCAGGGGATCAAAAAAATGCTCAAAAATTAAAGTGCTCAAAATTGTTCGAAAATGTATTCATTGTGTAGATCTCGTCCTCACGATCCCAACGCAACTTGAACAGGCTCAAACGGATTTCATATGCGAGAGATATCGTGTTCTGTCCATTTTCCCAAACAGGAAAAAAAATGTTGACTGGACATTCTGTACAAGCCACATGGCAGATGATCGTACGACCATATTATTGACATGGACTAGACACATGGTAGACTGTGTTGACATGGCAAGCTGAGTTGGCAGGGTTATGTGGACCAATCCATGGCTGACACGTGGCATGTTTGAAGGCAAATGAAAGGGTGCCACGGGCTGCACGTGGCACCCCGTACTTGGTTGATGTGTTAAAATTTGTATGGGCTTCGCGGGGGTCTAACCCATGACCTCCATGGACGTGGGAAAATTATTTGCAAAGGTCAGGCTACCAACCCACCTACACTTGTTACTTAACCATTATGTTGAAAACTTATATTTGAATTTGAATTATGGTTAGAGCGTGCGAAGAAAGAGTCGGGGCCTAGCCCCAGCCCACGGTCACTACACCATACCTCCATACGACCAGAGTGTGGTTTCCAATGGACTAGCCGATGGGTGTGGATTTATCGATCAGTGCTTGGCCACACGACCACAACCTCCAACAGGAAAGATGTTATCACCCCAAATAGTGTGACAATTTCACCCAAATTTCATAACAATGCGAGTGTTAGGTTTTGGCACCGGAAACACACAGAGGCTAGGATTAGTCACACAGAGGTGCGTTTTGGCGAGCAAGGACAACAAGTTATTGGGGAAAACTTCCAGGAAGTTTATTTTTCTCAATTTTTTGCCAAACCAGGTGTTGGAAGAGCCCAACTAGGGGTTTTTGGACATTCTGGAGCCATTGGAGCCATCTAATTTGCATTTTGAGCATTGTAAAGCACTTATTTTAACACTTTGAGAATATAATGAAAATGATCCATTGGAAGCTGGATCAAGAGATGTAGCCCAAAAGAGGGGTGAACTCCTTTATCATTTTGATGTGTTATGTGCTTGTTTTTTATGGTTGTTTATGAATGTTTATGTTGTTCATTTTAAGTAAAAAACTCATTAAGTTTATGTGCTTGCAACTTGATCCAATTGCCTAAGACACATACATATTCCACTAGCAAATTTGTATACACAAACCTTTTTCATTTTCAAATCAACTTGGTATCAGAGCAAATGTTTTTAGAGGTTTGATTGTTTGCAAGTGTTTTGTTTTCTGATGCTTACAAGGTTGAAGCTCACAAGAGGAGAAGGTCAACTTGTAGAGCCAAGTTATCAACTTTCAAGAAGGAGAACCATACATTCACCTAAATATTCAAGGAGGAATTCACCAAGTATGGCTCGAGTCATGAAATCCCTACTTCAGAAGATGAAACTTTCATAAAAGCCTTTTATGATATGACAGAAATAGTGAAAGTTTTATTTGAAGAAATGAATGCAAGGTTGCAAGGTGAAAGCTCAAATCCTCCAAGAGGTAATGAATATAGTGGTGATAAAAATCCAAAAGGAAATGGAGGGAATGGTGATACTCCACCTCCTTACCTCCATCTTCCACTTCTTCTACCATTTCACAACCACCTCCAAATTCTCCAAAAGAACATGGAAAAATTCCTCCACAGACTCCTTTGCTTAAGCTTGATATTAAGTTTGAATTTCCTATGTACAATGGAGAGGTAAATGCTGAGAAATTGGATAATTGGATTCGTCAAATTGAAGTGTGTTGTAGGATACAAAGTTTCCAAGAGGATGAAACTAAGATTCGGCTTGTTTCTCTTAGATTGGAAAGTGCAACACTCATTTGGTGGGAAGCCAAAACTTAAGAGGACATGAAGAAACATGGTAAAGTTTTATCATCTTGGAATGATTTTATTGTTGCAATTAAATGGCAATTTTATCCATTAGCATATATGCAGAAAGCTATCATGGATTGGAAAAAATTTAGGCAAGCTAAAGGGCAAAGTGTGCAAAGCTACACTAAAGAATTTAGAAGAAGAGATTTGATTTTGGGTATAGATTTATCTTCTCAAGAAACTTTACTGAAATACATTGGAGGATTCCATAGCTATTTGAGACACACAATTCTCATGTTTAACCCTACAAATCTAGATGAAGTTTGTGTATAGGCAACTCATTTGGAAGCAAGAGGGAAGAATGCTCCTCAAGAGGGCAACAAGAAGCCATTTTTTAATGGAGACAGGGGAAAGAGGAAATTCAAAGGAAATGGAAAGAAGAATGCTTCAGTCAAGAAAGAGGGAGAAAAACTCTCATGTAAACATTGTTCAAAAGATGGCCATGATGAAGACCATTGTTGGAAACTTCATCCTGAAATGACACCCAAAAAGTTCAACAACAAAGGGGAATCTAAGACTGTTGCAGCTACACAACATGATTTAGGATCTGATTCGAGAGATGAAACAAAAATCACAACCATGGGTTTTCAAGGCAAGGACTCTATTGCAAGTACTAGTTCTTCAAGTAGTAGCCTCAATGAAACCCAACATGAAAAAGAAAGAATAGAATTTTCCCACATAAGGGTAATTTCAAAGCATACTAAGATAGATACTCTATTTGATAATGGATCTCAAGCAAACCTCATTTATGAAGACACAGTCAAGAAATTGCATTTGGAAACTACTCATCATCCTAAACCATATCCTCTAGGATGGATATGTGACAATGCCAAATTGCATGTGACAAGAAGATGTAAACTTAGATTTGCCATCACTGCAAACTTTATAGATGAGGTAGATATTGATGTTATTCCATTGGATATTTGTGGTATTGTGTTGGGAAGCCCATATTTATATGATAGGAGAGCCATCTTTCATTGTCATGAGAATAAATATCATTTGTTTAAAAATGGAGTTGAGTACATTGTTAGAGAACATACAAAGAAGTTGAATTTGTCACTTTTAAATGTTGGTCAAATTAAGAGATTAGTCAATGCTAGTAAGAAATGTGTACTCTTGTGATCAAACCCAAAGACAATGTTGAAAAAGAAGCTTTCTAAGGTTGTGATGCAAAGTTAAAATATGATTTATATGAGGTTGCTAACCAATATGGTGAGATGTTTCGGGAACCAAAAGGATTGCCTCCTAATAGAGGTATCCAACATGAGATTCAATTACAGCAAGATTGTCCTCTTCCAAACATTGGTATGTATAGGATGTCAATCATGGAGAATGCTAAAATTAAAAAACAAATCCAAGGGTTGCTTGACAAAGGGGTTATCATGCCAAGCACATCGCCATGCAGGTCACCAATTGTTTTAGTATCAAAGAAGGATGATACATGGCGCATGTGTGTAGATTTCAGAGCCTTGAACAGGATTACGGTAAAGAATCATTACCCTCTTCCTAGAATTGATGATTTGCTTGATCAATTGAAAGATGCTAAGTATTTTACTAAGTTGGAATTGCGAAGTGGATATCATCAGATTAGGATTGTTGAAGGAGACACATGGAAGACAACTTTCAAAACAAAGCAAGGTTTGTTTGAATGGATGGTTATGTCATTTGGGATTTGTAATGCTCCTGCTACATTCATGAGAGTTATGAATTATGTTTTAAGGCCTTTTCTTGATGATTATGTGATTGTCTACTTGGATGACATCTTGATATTTAGCAAATCTTGTGAAGAGCATGTTAGGAATGTAAAGCAAGTTTTAGATGTCTTGAAGATAGAAAATTTGTTTTTAAAGATGTCTAAATGTGACTTTGGAAAGACCTTGTTAGGGACCTAACCTACCTAACCTCTCAAGTGGGTAGAATAATATATTTCCATGTAATAAAGGTCAATATTAATAAGGCCTAGAAATAAAGAGGAATAAGTCAAATGGAAGAAGACCTAATAGAAGCTTCCACTTCTAGAAAGACATTCCTCTAGATTGTTCTTTTGATAGATAGATTTAGTATAAATAGGAATAGAGGGGATGAGAATTTTTGTCTTGGATATTATTGTAATAGAGCTCTGCTTTGCTAGAGTTTTCCCCCTCGAAGAGGCAAGTGAACATCGCTCTCAGTAATCAAAGTTCCCTTTCTGGTGTTATTGTGGTATTATTCTGGTATTATTGTGACATTGTTATGGTTATATCATTGTTTATCTGCCATTTCTAGCTAATTATTTATGTTCTGCGTATTATTTTATAAGTGGAATATTATAAGTGGTATTAGAGCACCTTCCTCGGCAGAAAATTGTGGGTTAAATTTTTTCAAGGTAGAGACATATTTTGGCGTATTTAAACTACAAAGATTTGTTGTTACGCGCATAAACCCGTGGTCGGAGATTCATACACGTAGGAAATACAAGTGGTACTTAAGTGCACATCTATTGGACACCCTTGTAACCCCTGTTGGTACCCCTTCGAGTGGTAGCGCATTAGACAACACATGTATACGGATCGGCTTGGATCTCCTAAAGCCCTCCATAAACAAATCGATCAGCCGCCTAACTGCTATAGTGCCACTGAGAACAACACTCAGTAAGATACTCTCTAATACTTGGCTAGTTGGGTAGTATGACTAAGGGTACAATCTAGCCTCCTTAGTTGGTGCCCTGAGATATTGGGTCGAGTACTATTGTTGGACCCCGCACGTATATCAGAGAGTTATAGCACAGGGCAAACCCTTGTCTGTAGAACCCTTGAATACCCTAACCCTTGGGAAGGAAACAAAAATAGAACCAACAAGATTTATTGATGTGCTACAGTGTCTTCTACATTCTGGTTGTGAAATTACTACACATTTCTTCATGTTAAGCATTTGGGCATTTCTTCACTGCAATATTCTTCAGGTCGGAGTATAACTCCACAGGAGAACAAGAAAAGGAGTATAGTGGTCTCGCCGACACACTTATTTGGGACCTATTCCTTTGGATTCCCCTTTTCTCCCTAATCGCAGTCATACCCTTCATTTTTAATCCTTTTTGTTTCAGTGGACCCGACCCCTTCCCAGTTTCCCTATTTTGTCGCTTATCTCATTATATTTCCCTTCACGCACTAATCGTTGTGGTACCTATCACTTCTAATTCTTTTTTTTTTGGTCCCACCCACCCATTTTTTTTCCTTACCCGCACTTCCCCTCTCCAAATGGCCACCACTCGCAACCAAGACCTCCAAACTTTCGCCAATCAAACCCATGTCTCCATCGAACATCTCACATCTCAAATCAATTCTACCAATTACCGCATTGACAAATTGGAAGCCAACCTCACAACCCAATTGACCTCCCTCCAGCCTGTTGTCAATTAACTGTTGAACTGCCCCACGGGTCCTTCCTCCTCAGCACAACCTGATGTTGTTGATTCCTCTCAGTCTCTGCATTTTCACTCCAACTCCTTTCATGGTGAACCCCGTCTTCCCTACGTAGAGGTCAATAAATTTGATGGCTTCGATCCTATAGGTTGGGTCACTCAAATGGAGCATTATTTTTCTTTGCATGGTATTACTGACGAGTTGGCCAAAACTTCGTTATGTTGTCCTTTATCTAGATCTTGAATGTTGGCAATAGTGGAAAAGGCGAAAAAAATCACATCATGGTTACATTGCCTGGGCCTAGTTTGTTGTTGAGCCCTATGCCCACTTTGATATTGATACCCACTATCTCGGTCATTTGACCAAGTTGAAACAGTCTGGCACAATGGAAGACTTCATCACTACTTTTGAGCATTTGGCCTTTCGAACAGAGGGCATGTCAGATGCGTTCTTCCGTGAATGCTTTATTAGTGATCTCAAGGATCAAATATGATCCTAGGTTATCATGGCCCACCCTCCAACTTGGTTGGAAGATATTCAACGTGTTAAAGAGGCACAACAAGTTGTTTTTTCCCAGAACAAAAACCCCCCTTTTGTTACTCATCCTCGACACGTTAATCCTAACACCCTTGTCACTACCCTCAAGGTCCAGAAAGTAACTAGTGATGGAATGGTTGAACGCCAATTGAAGGGTCTTTGCTATAATTGTGATGAAAATTACTTTTCGGGGCACAAGTGTAAGGAACAAAAACAATTTATGGCCATTTCCAAATATGTTCCTGAAGAGGATGTTACAGCTCACTTGGTTGAAGAACCCTCCCTTCTCGATGCCACCCGGGAGCCTGTTGACCCACCTGACGTTGACCCACTTATTTCCTTTCATGCCCTCAGTGACTTCTCGGCCCCACAAACGCTCAATCTCATTGGCTACATTAAGCACTGGAAGGTCATCATCCTTGTTGACAATGGTAGCACCCACAATTTTATTCATCATCGCATTTCCCAGGAAACCAATTGCTATATCTATGTTGTCAATAATTTTCAAATCATGATAACCAATGTTGGGTCCATGAAATCAGGTGGGCGTTATGAAAATGTCCGTCTTCAAATTGGACATTACCAACTGAAATATCATATGTTTTCCATTGACATGGGAGGTTGTGACATTGTGCTAGGTGTTGAATGGTTACAGACTTTGGGTCCCATTCTTATGGATTTTAAGGAATTAACCATGCAATTCCAACATGAAGGACAAAGGTATCAATTCCAAGGTCTCACAGTTGGTTTTCATGTGATCATTAGTTCCCATCATATAGAAAATCTCCTCAAGAAATGCCACTACGGTATCATTGCTCAACTCCACTCTATTCAAGCCATTGAGACACCCTTTGTGCATCATGAACTCTAAGTTATCCTTTCCAAACATCAAGTTGTTTTTTCCACCCCTCAAGGACTTCCTCCTTCTCATGGTGTTCATCATCATTCCATTCCCCTTGTTCCTGGAATTATTCCTCCCACTGTTCACCCTTATCATCACCCCTTTGCGCAAAAGAATGAAATTGAGACAATAGTGCAGGAATTGCTCCAAGTGAGTGTTATCTGCCCCAATACCAATCCTTATTCTTCCCATGTGGTCATAGTACTTAAGAAAGAAGGTTCTTGGCGCATGTGTCCCGACTTTCATGTCCTCAATAAGCTCACCATCAAGGACAAGTTCCCCATTCATGTCATTGATGATCTCTTGGATGAGTTGAGTGGTGCGCAGTACTTCACTAACCTTGATCTGCATTCTGGATACAACCATATACATATGCAAGAAGTTGACATACCCAAGACTGTCTTTCGAACTCATGAGGGTCACTATGAGTTTTTGGTTATGCCCTTTGGCCTGTGTAATGCCCCCTCCACCTTCCAAAGCCTCATGAATCATGTCTTATGTCCTTTTCTTCGTCATTTTTTCTTAGTTTTCTTTGATGATATTCTCATCTATAGTAAAACTTGGTAATCTCATATTTCCCATGTGGATCAAATTCTCCATCTACTCTCACAGCACCAAATTTTCCTCAAACGCTCTAAATGTGCCTTTGGAGCCTCAGAAGTAGAGTACTTGGGTCATATTGTTGGAAAGGCTGGTGTCTAGGTGGATCCTAAAAAGATTGAAGCAATGCAAGATTGGACTCACCCCAATACTATCAAAAGCTTGCGTGGTTTTTGGGGTTTAACCGACTATTATCACAAGTTTGTTTAGAATTATGGGAAGATTGTGGCCCCTCTCACTGCTCTCTTTAAAAAGAATTCTTTCACTTGGACTCTCGCAGTGGATAAGGATTTTCAAGATTTGAAGGCAGCTATGTGCACTACTCCGATCTTGGCCCTTTATGATTTCACAAAAACCTTTGTCCTCGAATGTGAGCCCTCGAGCAAAGAAATTGGAGTTGTCCTTATGCAAGAAGGCATACCTTTGGCCTTTACTAGAAAACAATTGTCTGAATGTGTAACACCATGTTTCCCCCAGTCTATAAAAATAACTATACTGGCCAAGAACTATGGCAAACTCAAAGATGTGAATGTGTGATTTTGAATGGACCTTAGTATAAAAGGTCGATGAATGTAAATAATGTTATGAATATATGTTGCAGGACTACTGGGAGGGGGATGTGCTGAAAAGAGACTACGATGGCTGATGAAAGGTGGTGGAAGGCACCTGGAATGGTGGCGTTAACTTCCACCGAAACCAATACCGTATTTGGTCTTCACTGGCCCGAAGTTCAAGAGCGGCTCGCTGGCCCCGAAATGAATTACTCGCCAGGTTGGTAGGTGAAGAGTCTCGTCGTGAGTTAAGGAGGGATGGGGGTGAACCGCCCATCCATGGAAGCCTCAGACCTAACCACCGCGGGGAAGTTCATGCCACACGCAACCTCACCAGAAAAGAAAAGGTAGGAAAGAGGTGTGGAACAGGGGATCAGTCGCGACAGAGATCGCAAGAGGGGAGAAATCGGAAGAACTTGTTGGCAGCCATTTCACATTTTTATCCTATCCTTATAAGCTGCCTACACAAGTGTTTTGGAACCCTTGATTCTCATCGCAATCTGTTGAATAAAACAACACTATTATTTTGTGCATTTGCACACCTGCCTTTTGTTCTCGTTTTCACGACTGCAAGCGTGAAAACCTTGAGTTCGAAGTCATGTCGATGGCACTAAAATCGTCACTGGATTATTATGGTTACTCTTGTCTATGTGTTCATTTCACTTCTAATTCAATAATGGTCACATAGTTGGCAAGACACCAAAACCTTTACTCACTTTGCATTTTTTGTGTTAATATGACTTCATTTTATAAGATTGTGATGCAATGGTATTCTAGTGATTGTGATTGAGTCCTTGATACAATGGTGGTTTGGTGTTCTATTGTCTTTGATCAAATTTCTTGGTGCGATGGTTTCATGAGAACGCATTAACATAGTGATTAAACCCATGGTGCCATGGTTTTATACAACGTATAAGTTTTATGGTCAAACCTTTGGTGTTAAATTCAAAATATTGCTTTGTTTTAAATCATACAAACACTATTGCTTGTGCAAATATTTGGGTCGACTTATCATAGTTTTCAATAGTTGTTTGATTTGCATTGCTTTTAACACACACCATTAGTGATTTGAATCACCATAGCACCGTCAATTGTACATTCCGATATGAATGTTTTGCATGGGTCTGTTTCGTTCCACCACCCTCGCACACTTAGGCATTAATGCCTGCCTTGTATCTCAGGTTACCTCTGTTGGTTTTGGGGAAATCTCTGAGCTTTCGGTCTTGCGTATACCCTGTCCAAACCCTTGTCCCTTTACCCGGCTCACTGTGTGCTCTCTCCTATGGCACCTGTCGTGCGCATAGAACCTAATGGCATCCAAACACTCCTGCTATTTGACAATGCTCGTGAAGACCTGGAGAATAGTGGCTGGCTATTTTTTATCCAAAAATTTGAGGGTTTCAAACTTACGGTCGCCCAGCAGTTTGCCCTCACGTTCGACGGATGCAGGGCTAAGGTTGGAGATATCCAACTCGAGCTAAATGAGGAATTCCTTAGCTCAGCTACAGGCTTTCCAGCTAAAGGGCAGAGGTGGTTTAAGAATTCAAAAGTGGACGAGGTGCCATGGTCGCTCCTATTCACATCAAGGAAAATCCTTAGTTGTGATAGAGGTATGCATGTCACTGACCTTAAGACCAGGTGGCATGATCTATTAGCAATTGTTAAGCAATTCGTGACTTACAAAGGTCATTATGGTTTGGTGTTTCTTTATCATCTCAGGTTGCTTATGAATTTTATAGACTACCCTCTGAATATGCCTCACTACCTCCTATGCAGCCTGTATAAAATGTCCAAACGATTTAAGCGTGAGAAGGCTGATAACAGCCTTTTCCATCACTGCTTGATAAAAATCATTATTGTCCATCATTTGAAGCTTAGTGGTGACTGTTGGCAAGCCTTCCTATCAAGGAATGGCTTTGCCACTCCCGAATGTGTTCAAGTGGACAAGGTTGTGGTCACTGAAACCCTGGTTGGGCCTGTCGTGCCACCTCCTACCCTTCTACCCCCTGTCAAACCCTCGAACTACCCCAACACTGACCTACCTGATACCATGGCCGACCCGTGTGCTAAAGACAATACTAAGACCGTCAAGAGGCATGTAAGGAAGAAAGGCAAAGGTGATATTGGTGTCAATAGTAAGGGAAAGAAGAATGCACGATGGATATCTAGATGTGCTCGGAACAAGCCCAAACAAAACATTGACCAGAAGCCTATTGTTTTGAGCGAGGATTCGGACTCTGAGATTGAACGCTTCTTGGCTGAGGAATACCCTTACTCTCATGGCCTCTGTTCTGTAGAACCCTATGATTACTTTTCCAAACTACCCCTATGCCTCAAGGATGATCCTAACTTCCCGGGAATTAAGTTTCACAATGGAACCCCTGGTAACTTAACAGAACCCTCGCTTGTAGTGACTCGACCCGATCAACAACCGTGCACTCAATGCAACTCTTGGCTGGAACGTTACTACACGGATGTTCCTCTGTTGCAATCCAAAATTAAATCATTGGAGGAACGGGTTACTGTGTTGTCAAAAGAAAGAGACAGGCTACAAGCCAACGAGAAGAAGCAAAAGACTACGAGTTCAATTGTCTTCAGAAATGTTGAGGCAGCTACTGCCTTTGTCAACTCAAAGTTATCCTGACCGAATTGTTTTTCTACAGCCCAGGTATGTTTTTCAACATCGATTTTTGAATGATTTGGTTAGCCGATTGTGTTTGCTCCAAATTAGTTATGTTTGTTTGAATAGATTCAAAATGATTCTGTTATTTTCGAACTACCAAGAATGATTTCGTTTTGAATCATGTACAAAAGATTTGTTTGTTAAAATCGAATATAGCTATGTTTTGATTAATACGATTTTATTGCTCTTGAATTAGTATAACGATTGTGTCGGCCCTGAGTTGGTTCGATTCATTTCTGTTTGGTTTGATTCAGAAACGATGTTGCATGCCTTGAATTAGCATAGTCGTTTGTGTATGCGTTGGATTAGTATCAAAGATTGGTTTGATATAGTTCTGTTAGTTTTGATTTAAAAAACGATTATGTTAGTTTTGTTTTGATTCAACAACGATTTTGTTAAGTTCTGAATTGACATAAACTATTGTGTTTGTGTTAAGTGAGTACGAAAGATTTGTTTGATCGATTATAGTCTATTTCGATTGAAATTGATTCATAAAAATGATTTCGTTGGTTTTTTGTCAAAACGATTCTGTCTGTTTCAAATTGGTAACAAAAATATTTGATTGACAGATTGCATATATCCCTGTTACCATTCGGTTAATTGAACACGATTTCGTTTGTTTCAAATTGGCATAAAAGACTTGATTACTTCTAGCGTGAATGATTTGCTTTACTTTAAATTAGTAATTAAGGATTTATTTAATAGATCGAATGTATTTATGTTATCATTTGGATTGATTTAAAACGATTTTGTTTGTAAATATGACCAGCTACAGAATCGTGAGATTCTGTAGCTAGTCATAAAATTTAGATTTTTGTTAATTTTACAAATAAAACATTATCTAAACTTGTTTATTCTTGTCCACCTACAGGTACATACGAATTGAAATGGGAAATTGGACATGCTGTGGCAATTTAGGACATGTCTTTTGTTATATAGTTTTGTTAAGTTGTTAGTTCTAATTAGAATTAGAGATTTGGGAGATTGTTCCCAGATTTTTTGTAAACAGTTTTTGATAATTCCCACAGGGATGTTTTACCCTGTGGCCTTTATATACTCATTAATTTTTGTAATGAACCCATCATTGTTGGGAGAACAAAGACTATGGATTTATGATGATACAGACTCGAATGGAAGTGGATCTTTTGTAACAGCTTTAGCTTTCAATTTATCATACTTTCGTTCAAGTTTTGTGCATTTTAATTTGTGATCAAGTCATTGACTACTTTAGATATCAAGACTTGTTACAGGTTAATGCGTTGTGATTTAATTGTGTCCATATCTTATGTATTTCATTTTTAGTACAGCAATTACTCTGTGTCAATTTAATGAATAAAGGTTTATCTTCTTCGTTAAATGAACTGTTTTGTACAAATCTTCCCACGGGGATTTATCTAACTGTGATGATTTGTGAATTATAAAATTGTTGTCGTTTTATGTCTTGTTTGTTCTGTCATTTATATTCAAAGAGAAATGCTGCTTCTTGTTTACGAGAAGCTTGTGGAGAATCTGGTGCGGGTTTCCTCCCACCAAACAGCTAAATCAAGTATTGAGCACAGGACAAATAGGAAGCGTTACTTCAGGTCAGTTTGTTATTTAATAGTTAATAAAGCAAGAATTCTCAATAGTTTTAGATAGATATACAGTTCAGTTTTATAGTACAGATTATTATCTTAATTGCTTAGCTTAGTTAGTTTTTATTTCTCTTCTTTCACAGAAAAGATATGAAAAATAAAAAATAATGGTTTCGTTGTCATAAGGCATTTTACCAATGATTTTTGCAAATTTAGATCAAAATTTGTATTCTGTAAATACTGTACATTTGTGATTGAGATTTAATTATGTTGATAGCTGAACATTTAATTTCATAGAATTATTATTGTATAATATTAGTAAGTAAAATGTATATATATATTTCAGATTTGTATATAGTTTATTGTAGTTGCTTTTTCCACTTAGATTAGTTTCTTTAATTTAGTTTTTGTTTCGTTTTCTTAGGACTTAGATCGGCCAACGGAGCCACTAAACCCGTCGGGGTGGATCATTCCAAATGGCTTGGGTTATTTAGACAACCCCGGACCGGATCCACTCCTCCAATTGACGAGCGTTCAATTTCGCCCATCAACAGGGCTCTGGAAAAATATACAGAGTGATTGATAAGAAGAGAAGAAGGGGAGTGACCTTCGTTCTCGACTTCTGACGAACAGAGACTCAGTCTCACAACATCGTGGTCTAAGCTCGAGGGTGGCTAGTAGTAAATCCATTCAGAATCGATGAGCCTACGGTTGGGTGGAAACGAGCACCCCTCTTGGCAGTTGCATCAAACCTGGTGTTTTTCCAATAAGTGTTATATCTCGTATCTTGAAATTAATATTCTGACATGTATGTTCATGGTTTGTGCAATTATGAATGGTTTCAGTATAAGACTGTCTGTATGGTGTTTTGATTAGAAATGGTGGTTGTATGATTATATTGGAAAGACCACCTATGGCATATATATATATATATATTGACTGCGTGCTTATATTGGAAAGAC
>ML792057.1:342439-419630 GCA_009831015.1 Picea engelmannii
GTAAGCCATAGGTGGTCTTTCCAATATAAGCATGCAGTCAATATATATATATATATATATATATACGTTTTGAACGGATTCAGTTTTCAAGTCTGCTCTCGGGAAATTTATTCCCTTACTTGTCTCAAGTAATGCCCTGGATAGATCTCCCCACAGGGACACCCTTTTTGAAAGTTTATCCAAGGATCTGCTGGAGGATTTTATGGCGTAAGTCTTAAAACCTTGCACGAGAGAGAATGGTCCTCTTAGACTTTGACATTTCGGTATTTCGGCACCCGAGGTACCTAAGTGTGAGTTCCCTTGTACTCGCAAGTTTCGAAACCTCGAATCGCAAAATTTTGAAATGACCGCATGTGGATTGTTAGGACTTTTCGGTGTTTTCGGCACCCGGGGTACCTAAGTGTGAGTTTGCTTGTACTTGCAAATCCCGAAACCCCGACTTGCGAAATCTCGATGGAAGAAACCCCGAAATAAGATGAGCAAGTTTAAGAGTTTGTATTTCAGAGTTTCGGTATCCAAGAAACCCAAGGGCGAGTTCCCTTGTACTCGCAAGTCCCAAAACCCCGACTTGTGAAATCCCGAAATGATAGCGTGCAGATAAGTTACAATATTTCAGCATTTCGATATCCAGAATACCCAAGGGCGAATTCCCTTGTACTCGCAAGTCCCGAAATCCCGACATGCGAAATCCTGAAATGAAAGTGTGTAGCTAAATCCCAATATTTCGGTATTTCGGCATCCGAAATATCCAAGGGCGAGTTCCCTTGTACTCGCAAGTCCCAAAATCTCGACTTGCGAAATCCAAAAAGATAGAGTATGGAGAAGGTATTATATTTTGGCATTTCGGTACCCAAGGTACCTAAGTGCGGGCCCCATGTATTTTCCAGTCTCGAAACCCCTACTCGAGAAATCCCAACTCGCAAAATCTCAATGGAAGAAACCCCGAAATAGTGGAGCATGTTTAGAGTTTGGTGTTCCGGAGTTTCGACTCCCGAGAAACCTAGGAGTGAGACCCCTTGTTCTCACGTAATGCAAAATCCTGAAAGGAGAAATGCCGAAATGGCTTAGCACGGATAGATATGGTGTTTTCGGTGTTTTCGGCACCCGGGATACTTATCGGCAAGTTCTCTTATGCTCGCTAGTCCTGAAAACCTGAATTGCGAAACCCTGAAATAACAATAGTGCGGAGGAGATATGGTGTTTCGGCACCCAAGATACCTATCGGCAAGTTCTCTTGTGCTCGCCAGTCCTGAAAACTCGGTTTGCGAATTCCCGAAATAGGTTGAGCGACATATGTGTGTGTGTGTGTGTGTGTGTGTGTGTGTGTGTGTGTGTGTGTGTGTGTGTGTGTGTGTGTGTGCAGGTTTCGGAGTTTCGGCTCCTGGGAAACCCAGGTGCAAGACGTCCTATCGTCGCACATCCCGAAATCCCGATGGAGGAAACCCCGAAGGGTAGAGTACCAAACTTATTTCTGGGTTGTTGTTAATCTCGATAAGCGGTTAGGTCCATTTCGGATTTTGGCCCTTCGAAAGTCAAGAGAGCAAGGGATCACTTGCCTCACGACTCCCCGTATCGTGATAGCAGAAGTGCCTTCTTGGTAAGGATTGTGGGCATAGCCACGGTCAGATGAGGGACTTTAAAGGGAAAGGAGGGTCTGTGCTAGGCTCCTTAGAATCTCGGGGAGTGTTGTCCCTCAAGAATAAGGAAAGAAAGCAGAAAAATTTCTAGCCCCGTGGTGGGTGTGTTACAGAATGCCATTTGGGCCAATCAATCTATGAAAAGGAAATATTGGCTATTATGCATGCAGTGGATCTCTGGCGCCCTTATCTCTTGGGGAAATGCTTCCAAATTAAGACATATCATCAAAGCCTCAAGTATTTTCTGGAGCAACGACCTTCCTCCCCAGAGCAACAAAGATGGGTAACTAAGCTCTTTGGTTATGATTATGAGATCATTTACAAGAAAGGCAAAGAAAATGTGGTTGTTGACGCTCTTTCTCGAAAATATGAAGATGAAGGGTCCATTTTTTCCCTCTCCTTCATTGTCCTAGATTGACTCCAATCTGTGCACCAAGAATGGATACATGATCCCAAAATATCGCATATGATCCAACAATTGAAAGCCAAATCTCCAGTTTCCCTAGGGTACTCTTGGCACAACGATGAACTTCACTACAAAGGTCGTTTGTATTTAAGTAAACAGTCACAACTTAAATCCATGGTGCTTTCTGAGCTTCATGCTACTCCCATAGCTGGGCATTCAGGGTTTACCAAAACCTATGACCGGGTCAAACGTTCTTTTTTCTAGGATGGTATGAAAAAGGACATTTGCACTTTTGTAGCAGAATGTGATATTTGTCAACACAACAAAGGCGAAACCATCAAACCTCCTGGCACACTCCAATTGCTTCTTATTCCACCTGCTATTTGGAGGGACATCTCTATGGATTTTATTGTGGGATTACCTAAATCCGAAAATAAGTCTGTCATCATGGTGGTTGTGGATCGTCTTTCTAAGTATGCTCATTTATGTGCTCTTCAACACTCATTTACAACATCAATTGTGGCTCAAATTTTAATGGATCATATCTTCAAGATTCATGGCATGCCTCATTCTATTGTTTTTGATCGAGATCCAACTTTCACCAACAATTTTTGGCAAGAAATGTTCAGACTCTAGGGCACCCAATTGCATCTCAGCACCGCCTATCATCCCCATACTAATGGTCAAACTGAAGTCGTCAATAAGTGTTTGGAGACTTATTTGAGGTGTTTTGCCTCTGAAAGGCAAAATCAATGGGCTCAATTGTTACCATTAGCTGAATGGTGGTACAACACTTCTTACCATACAACTACTCACATGAGTCCTTTTGAAGCAATATATGGCCAAAAGCCACCTTCAGTTCTCTCCTACGTGTTAGGTGTATTGAAGGTCCAGGCGGTTGACCAAACACTTACAGTTCGCGAGGCTATTCTCTGTACCCTCAAAAAGAATTTGGTCATGGCTTAGAATCGCATGAAGCAACAAGTCGATCAAGGTCGCTCAGAACGAAAATTTGCTGAAGGAGACCAAGTATTTCTTCGGCTGCAACCTTATAAGTAAACTTCACTCAAGGCTGAACATTGTCAGAAACTGGCACCCAAATTTTATGGTACTTATACAGTTCTCAAGTGCGTTGGGCAGGTGGCCTATTGTTTAGATTTACACAATCATTCTAAGCTCCATATTGTTTTTCATGTCTCTTGCTTAAAGAAGGTGATTGGAACTAAGTGCCAAACTCAAACCAGCCTTCCCGAGTTGTATAAAGAAGGATCCATCTGGTTGTATCCACAAGCATTTTTGGACCAGCGGGAGCGTCGTCTTCATTAGTGTACCATCATGGAAGTGTTAGTTCATTGGAAAGATACAACTCCAACAGATGCCACCTGGGATCCCGCTACCATTCTGCAGCAATTTCCTCATCTCAAGCCTTGAGGACAAGGTTGATTCTAAGGGGGCAGGCATGCTAGGGACCTAACCTACCTAACCCCTCAAGTGTGTAGAATAATATATTTTCATGTAATAAAGGTCAATATTAATAAGGCCTAGCAATAAGGAGGAATAAGTCAAATGTAAGAAGACCTAATAGAAGCTTATGCTTCTAGAAGAATATTTCTATAGATTGTTCTTTTGATAGATAGATTTTGTATAAATAGGAATAGAGGGTATGAGAAGTTTTGTCTTGGATATTATTGTAATAGATCTATGCTCTGTTGGAGGTTGCCCCCTCGAAGAGGCAAGTGAACATTGCTCTCAGTAATAAAAGTGCTCTCTCTGGTGTTATTCTGGTATTATTTTGGTATTACTGTGACGTTGTTCTGGTTATATCATTGTTTATCTGCCATTTCTAGCTAATTATTTATGTTCTGCATACTATTTTATAAGTGGAATATTATAGACCTCACTTGTCTACTTGGGACATATTGTTGGAGGAGGAGAATTGAAAATAGATCCTTCAAAGGTCACAGTCATTTTGGATTGGCCGAAGCCGAACAATGTAACAGAGGTAAGAAGCTTTTTGGGAGCAGCCCAATATTGGAGAAATTTTATTGCTAACTTCTCTTCAATTGCAACTCCATTACATGTAGTGACAAGCATCAAGCAAGTTTTCCAATGGGGAGGAAAGCCACAAAAAGCTTTTGATGCATTGAAGGAGAAGATTAGTTCAGTTCTAGTTCTTGCATTTCCTTATTTGAGACAACCATTTGAGATACAAATAGATGCAAGTAACTATGCCATGGGAGAAATCTTGTTGCAACATGGTAAGCCCATTTGTTTTCATTCTGAAACTTTTAATGGTGTTGTGATTAATTATCCTACATATGATAAGGAGTTGTATGCAATGGTGCAAAGTGTGAAAAAATTGAAACAATATTTGTTGGGAAAAGAAACCAGTATTCACAGAGATCATCAACCATTGCAATACTTACAATCACAAACAAAGCCACAACAAGTAAGGCACTTCAGATGGATGGGTTTCCTACAACAATTCCACTTGGTTATCAGTTATAAGAAATACATTTATAACAAAGTTGTTGATATGCTTTCTAGGCCTATTGTTAGTGCTTCAGTTATTCTTAAGCATAATTCTACCATGCATGAGAGCTATGTTGAACAATATGCTTTTGATGTTGATTTTAAAGAGGTTTATGCAACTTTGTGTCGTTCTAACCAAGTTGAGGAATTGTATTACCATGTGCATGATAAGATTTTGTATCATCTTTGCAAGTTATGTATTCCACAGGGTGAAAGAGTCAACATCATAAGGGAAGCACATTCTTCTCTTATTGCTAGCCACTTTGGTGTAGGCAAGACGGTGGCTAATTTGCAAAGGTATTGCTATTGGCCTAAAATGAATGAAAGTGTTTCAAGATATGTAAGAGGATGTTCTTTATGTGCTACAAGTAAGACTAGAATAGAAAGTTGGGATTGTATACTCCACTTTCGGTTCCTTCTTGTCCTTAGGAAAGTATTTCCATGGACTTTGTAGGAGGATTACCTATGTCTAAAAAGAATCATGATTATCTTTATGTTGTGGTTGACCATTTCAGCAAAATGTGTATTTTGATGCCTTGTAAGAAGCAAGTTATAGCTGAACAAACGGCACAAATGTTCTTTCAACATGTATGGGTACATTTTCGGTTGCCCAAATCTATTATTTCTAATTGAGATTCTTGATTTATTAAGAACTTTTGGTCAAGCTTATGGGCACTCATCGACACCAAGTTGAAAAAGAGCTTATCATTTCATCCACAAACTGATGGTCAAATAGAAGTTGTGAATAGAATAGTAGTACATCTTCTTCGTGGTTATTGTAGCAAACATCCTAAGCTTTGGGATGAGCACCTACACTACATTCAGCATGCTTATAACCGAGCTAAGCATTCTTCGACTCAAACATCTCCATTTGAGGCATGTTTTGGTTATTTGCCAAAATCTCCTTTAGATTTTATCTTTGGGAAGGATATTGTTATTGATGGTCATTATGACATTGATAGAGCAAAGAAGTTCATTGAACAAATTCAGTTGGTGCATCAAATGGTACAAGAACAGTTGGAAAAGAGCCAATCCAAGTACAAGACAAGACATGGCAAGCATCGTGTTGATCACAGTTTCCAAGTTGGAGATGAGGTCTCGATTTACATTAGCAAGGAGAGGCTTAAAGGAGAAGTTAAAAAATTGAAACCAATTAGATATGGACCTTTCAAGATTCTTGAAAAGATTGGTAACAATGCCTTCCGTTTGGATTTGCCTCCTTATATGAAAATGTATGCATTTGTTAATGTTGAGAATTTGAGATTGTATGAGCCTCCTTTGATTGATGATCAAAGAGAGAATGTTCATATTCCTTCAATAGATGACTTCTCGCCAGAATATCTTTCAGAATTGCATGAGGATACAATCCTTGACAAAAAGATAAGAACTTCAAAATGAGGGAATGTGGAGTACCTTCGTGTTGGTCTCAAAGGCACAAATCCAAGCAAAGTTAAATGGATTGAGGTTGGAAAGGTGAGGGAACTGTACCCTCATCTTCAGATTGACTGAAAGTAGTCTTTTGGGGGTCCAAAAGCTTCCCAATGGGGAGGAGTGATTCAGGGGATCAAAAAATTGCTCAAAAATCAAAGTGCTCAAAATTGCTCGAAAATGGATTCATTGCGTAGATCTCATCTTCACAATCCCAACTCAACTTGAATGGGCTCAAACGAAGTTTGTATGTGAGAGATATCGCGTTCTATCTGTTTTCCCAAAGAGGCAAAAAAATGTTGATTGGATAGTCAGTACAATCTGTATAGGCCACGTGGCAGTTGACCGTACGATCGTACTGCTAACATGGACTAGAAACGTGGCAGAGTGTGATGACATGGCAGGGTTATGGGGACCAATACATGGCTCACACATGGCATGTTTGAAGGCGAATGAAAGGGTGCCATATGGCACCCCGTATTTGGTTGATGTGTTAAAATTTGTATGGGCTCTGCGGGGGTCGAACCCCCTACCTCTGTGGGTGTGGGAAAAGTCTTTGCAAAGGTCAAGCTACCATCTCATCTACACTTGTTACTTAATCATTATGTTGAAAACTTATATTTGAATTTGAATTATGGTTAGAGCGGGTGGAGAAAGGGTCAGGGCCTAGCCCCAACCCACGGTCACTACACCATACCTCCATACGACCAGAGCACGGTTTCCAACGGACTAGCCAACAAGTGTGGATTTATAGGTCGACGCTTGGCCACATGGGGCCACGTGACCACAACCTCCGCCAAGAAAGGCGTGATCCCCCCTAACGGTGCAACAATTTCGCCTGAATTCAGAATGGTGTGTGTGCTGGGTTTTGGCATGGGAAACACACATAGGCCAGGATTAGTCACACAGAGGTGCATTTTAGTGAGCAGGGACAACAAGTTATTGGGAAAAACTTCCAGGAAGTGTATTTTTCTCAATTTTTGGCCAAACCAGGTGCAGAAAGAGCCCAGCTAGGGGTTTTTAGACATTTTGGAGCCATTGGAGCCATCTATTTTGCATTTTAAGCATTTTAAAGCATTGATTTTAACACTTTGATCATATTATGAAAATGATCCATTGGAAGTTGGACTAGCAGATGTAGCCCAAGAGAGGGGTGAACTCCTTTGTCATTTTGTTATGTTATGTGCTTGTTTTTTTATGGTTGTTTATGACTATTTATGTTGTTCATTTTAAGTAAAAAACTCATTAAGTTTATGTGCTTGCAACTTGATCCAAATTCCTAAGACACATACATATTCCACTTGCAAATTTGTATACACAAACCTTTTTCGTTTTCATATCACAAAATGACATGCTCAAATCCCCTGTCAGGTGGTCTCCTTGTCGGCAATGGTTTCAACACTCTTTCATTCTTTCCGAGCAATGCTTGGATATCCGTGGGGTAATGTTGGTGATCTTGTGATGGCTTATCCATGGTTATCAAGCACTTTGTTGGGCAAGCCACGTCCCTATGTTTAAAAAGGACCTCCATGCATTTGTTAGACATGATCCTAGGGGAACCTATTGACACACCTCTTAGGATGACTCTTTTTCCACCCTTGTCCTAGAACTCCATCCTCAAGTCACGATAATTCATGCAGATATCTCCCAATGAGTACAACGATTGAAATTCTAGCACCACTTGAGTATCTGCTAAATCTATGACATAAAAGTCATCAATCAACATATACTTTCCCAATGTTACTTCTAATCCTTTAATCCTTTGAGTACACACCATGTTGTACCCATCTGCTACTACCACATTGAATCCCTCAAAGTCCTCTGCGAGGATCTGTCCCTCGGTGACAAGTGCAACATCAATGAAGTTATGGGTGCCCCCACCATTAATCAATGATGTAACCCTCTGCCCCTGTACAATGCCTCTAACCCTGAAGGTGTAGTATTTAGGCACTCCTAAGAGTGTGGAAATGGTCACTCCCTTAGTGCTATCCTGCAATGGCACCTGCTTTGTAGCATCGGGGTGTGATGGATCACCATTGTTCTGTCCAATGCCCTCATCATCACCATCTTCCTCTTTGTCAGAAACTACCTCAATATAATGGACTTTACCTTTTCCCACGCATTGATGACTCAGTTCCCATGACTCCTTGCAACTGTAGAAAAGATTCTTCCTCCTTAGTTCTCTTTGAGTTTCCTCATCCAAACTGTCCTTCCCTATCCATGTCTTCTAGGGAAGTTTTGACACCTGACCCTTCTATGGGATAAATGTTTTTTCCAGTGTCTTCTTCGGGACTGTGTCCGCCATATCTTGGGTCTTCATGATAGCTTCATGTAGTGTGTTTGGCCTGAAATCCTTCACCCAACCTCTTAAGGTTTCGATCAAGACCTTTGTGAATAACATCACCAATCTCTACTCAGAAACATCAGTCACCATGACCGCCATCTGTTGGAACTCTGTGACATAGGCCTATGGTGTACATGTTTGCCTCGGTTGTGCAAACTCCCTGAAGTGGATCTCAGGATCCTTCCTATCAAACATGTCCATCACCCTATGGGTAAAATCCTCATATGATGTGATGTTGGAATGACCTAATGTTAATAGCCCATGGTACCACCACTCATGATCCTCTCCATCCAAATGTAGAGTGGAAAAATTGATCGCCTATGGCTCTGTCATCGGGTTAAGCTGGAAATAAGTGTCCAACATATGTACCCATGCTCAGGTTGTGTACCTGTCAAATACGTCAAAAGATGGGATAGTCATCTTCCCCAATTTGTATAGAAGGTCGTAATTCTGTTGATTCGGGCCCACCCTGGATTTTTCCTCATCCTAAGGTTGTAGTAGTCATTGTAAGACATGGTTTTCGGGGATCCTTCTTCCATCAACTGATACTCCCTAAAGTAGGAGTTTATTTTGTCATCTCCTTGTTGCTATGATGCCCTTGTAGGCTGCTCCTCAAGGAATGGTGGCAATAATGGTCTGGGTGCCTTTCTATTACTTTCATGGAAGACACTATGTGTCGGCACATAGGTATTACTCCCTTTAGGAGTCCTGCCACCTCTATGGTTGGCCTCTGCATGGTTCCCATTGGTACCTCCCTAGTTTTGGTTTGCTTGGTCGTCGAAAAAATATTGTATCAATTTTTGTTGCCCATTAGCTATGGATTCCAATAGTTGTATGGTTCTATCTTCGGGATGGTCCCCCATAAATCCCTCTAATTCTACTTCTTTTGATGATTCTAGTCTTAGGGTAGGTTGCTTCCCTTGTCCTCTAGTTTTCATTGGCATCAATGCCTCAATAAATCATAGGATGGAAAGATCACCAACTCTGATACCATTGTAATGTCACCGATATAGGCTAGGTGGGAATATTATGTTTCATGTCCAAAAATTGTTATTTCCCTTGTGTAAATATGTCAATGTATTAATGTTGTTGTTAACTCCTTACAAACAATTTGCTTATAGAGGAATATTATCAAACACATTTCATGCATTCATTACACAGAAAATAGACCAAATAACCATGACATCTTATTATGGATGGAAACCCCCAATCACAATAATACAATGATATCTAATGGTTATAATAACAACAACAAAATACAATGATATCTAATGGTTGAATGCACAAGTCTAATGGTTGAATGCACAAGTCTAATGGTTGCAAGGCAATTGCAAAAATCTACTAACATAATCAATATAAAGGAAACCTGGAATGATGACAAATATACGATGCTCAATGTGACGCTCTGCTCCAACAATGTTCGCTCTCCTAGCGGCTTACGAACCTAATCCAATCGGCATGCTGCAACCCCGATCGCAGAGGTCCTCATGGGACAACTGCTAGACGTCTAGCAAGGCCTCGTGGGATGCCCCGTACTCAACCCACGGGGGTTCCCTAAACCACCATCTCTCTGAAACCCTCCTGTCACCTACAAAATTATGAATTTACCTCTCTGAAAAATCTCCACAAACTTCTTGCGCAAACCTCTAACTGAACGTAAATCTCCAACTGAAGCTCTAGTGGAAATCCTAGGTGGACTCCCCTCTTGTTTATCTAGGGTGATTATTGCACCACTGAAACTAAACTACATTAATGGAAGGGTTTTTCTAAACCCCAACAAAACAATGTCTCTAAGAGCACTCCAAAATGAGAGATCAATTTGTAATTCCAAATAGAAGGTTTAACTGTCTATTTATCCTTCCTCCAAGCCTTCTAGATCTTTCCATTTTTTTTACCACATCAAACCCTCACTTTATTTTCCCTCAAATTTCATTTAAATATAATTATTTATTTTATTTAATGTTGTTTTAGGATTTTTCATTCTTTTAACCTAGTGACACCAAATAAACCTCCTTGACTCCCTTTTCCCTTGTTGACTATACCCTATGGGAGTCGTATACGCTATTGAGTCATCCTCCGTCGTGAACAAGTGGAAGGGGACATTACAGTCTCAACATTCCCCATGTTGGCATGAAGACCTATGATATCTTCCTCATGGTTGTAAGATCCCTGAGTATCTTCCATGACTCCAATCCTCGTATAAGAACCAAATTTTCTTTCTCGTACCTCTAATTCTGTAAGAAATGTGCATGTAATAATTACTTTTAGAACATGCATAGCATAAAACATTTCATCAATTAGAATACATGTTATTCTTTATCCCAATTTATGAATGAAATAATGCACCAAATAAAAAACTTATTCCTTAGATGCATTCCTTTCAAAAACAACTTTCCAACGACTGTACTCATGCCCCAATCTGAGTTCTAAGCGAAAAGTTACAACATTTACAAGTTGTAGTTTCCCCTCTTTTACTGCTAAATTCAAAATCTTATCTTTATTAATTTTTGAAAACTTTTAGGACCCAATTCAAAATCTTGGGTGGATAAATGTCTTCTACTCCTCAAAAAATTTCCAACGACAATTTTTTGCTCAAATTTGAGCTTCGAGTTGAGAGTTATGGTCCAGAGAATTTTAGACTATTTTTCTCAAATTACCCCTATATGCTACATGTGTCTTCTTTTTCTTCCTGCACATTTTTACATACCTAGATCCTAAATCTGGATCAATGGTTGTCTTCTATGGATCATAGGTTTTCCATAGACTACTCTTGTGCCCCAAACAAACTTTTGAGCAAGGATTTATGCCCTCTGGAAAAAATATGGCATTCAAATTTTGAGCTTACAATTTTAGTTGTAACTTTCTCATACGAGCTATGTTTTGCGCCCGAGATAGCTCATTGGATATCTCTCTATGAGTTCTTGTATTTGAGATGTAGAGACGCAATGTACCTTGGTATACCTAGTTTTCATGGGTTTTGATAGGTTAAAAACGTCGTTTAGGGCCTCAAAATCGCCCCACAAGTTAATGACCTTCAATATATGAAAAAAATAGGAAATTTTCATACAATATTGATTGTTTTATTGTTGTAACAACCTTTTAAATTTGAGTTGTTAATCTCAAATTGGATGAAATCTAAGTTATTGATCTGAGATCAATCGACGATCAGTGATCGACACATTCCTTTAGACGCGCACAACATTTTGCCTAAACTGTCGACTCGACCGTCGGCCATTATTTGATTCCCTTGACAATTGATTCGCAACACAAATCTAAACCGATCGACCTGACCATCGATCATCAGTGATTTTCATTGGAGAATGAAACTCCTCACCAATTAGATTGGCGCTCGACCATCGGTCCATCGACCATCAATCATTTATCTTAGCAATCACTTGTAACACATCGCTAAACTGGCCAACCCAACCATTAACCATCGATCGTCGTTAACTGACGAATCAATTCTCTATTTCGGTCGATCCAGCTATCGGTCATCCCTGTTGGCTGATGTGGCATCACACATGGATGTTGATGTGGCATGACACATAGACTATAATATGGAATCAGATTAACGTGGCATGACACATCATCACCCACTTCCTTCATCGACCATCGATCGTTTCTCTTGGTTGAATCGAACACCTCTCCATTTCGCCTGATGCCTGACCATCAACACATCATCCATCAACGATTTCATATTGCTCGATCGATACACTTTTTCAAATCGTCCGACACCCAACCATCGATTTCCTTTGGATGCACCGACACTTCACCAAATTGGTCAACCATCGGTCGTCAACGTTTTCTAATGTTGACCAAACACTTCGGTAGTTCGGCCGACCTGACCATCGATCGTTGGCAATTTCCTTTGGCCAACTCCAGTATTTAGAAAATTTCAACCAATTCCCCGATGAAGTTGGATCATTGATCTTCGAGCCAATATGATCTTGACCGTCGATCGAATCGAACTCCCAAATGCCCGAAACTAATCTAGATCATCAATCCTATTCAACTTCCCAACCGTCGAAATGAATCTCGACCATTGATCTACTCAAACTTTCAAACGACCAAAACCTTATGAATTTTTAATTTTATTAAAGTGAATCTAGGTCGTTGATCTCAAAATCAAATATGATCTCGACCATTGATTCACTGAACTCTGTAATACACTACAACGACCATTAAAATATGAAATTCAACCTTCCAAGTCAAATTTAGCTTTGCAACTTTATAGATTGACTCCATTAAACCTTTTTAAACAGTTTTGATTCATTTAAACTTGAATCTTGCTCACGAATTTGGGGATTTCTCTATGATTTTCATCGTTTTTTCCCAATTTTGAACAAACAAAAATCTGCAATAGTGAATTACTTAATTTACACGTTCTTGGCCCATACAAGCTCAGTGTTGAACCTGAGGGCTCTTATACCATAATGTAACGTCCCCCATTCCAACTGAGGAACATTACGGTGCAGAAAAACTCATAAAAACAAAAATTTTACAGTTAACTAAATTCTTGTAGCTTCTAGCTACGATTTACATATAGACCCTTACTTAAATAACTCACTCTTGAATTTTTTTTCCCTCAACCAAGCTTGGGTCATTGCATCTCTTGACATGACTCAAACGCATTATTTTTTTTGTAGGAAGTATTGACGTTTCCACCTCTAACACCCTCTAACTTTATTGTTGACCCTTTATTGTTTGAATTCAACCACTCGAATTGGTTCGCTACCAAGATAGACCTCATGCCCACCCCTCCTCTTGTCAACCCCATCGACACCTTTATCTTATCCTCACTTGGGACATTGCACCTCAACTTTTCCTTACTGGAGAAACCTCTCATGATACACTCCTTACTCAAGGGATTGGTTTTGCCTCTCTCCTACCCATACATATATATCCTTGCTTAGGCCATCTCCCTTGTTTCTCGGCAATACCTTCATACTTTAGGCACTACCCTTATCTACTAGCTATCCTACCTTGCTCAAGGCATCCTCCCTATATCTCTCCTATCCCACCCTACTAAGGGCACTCCCCTTCTAACTTACAAATTATCTTATGACACCATACTCTCCTTCCTTCTCAATGTCGTGTGCACTTATACGATTTGAAAGAATGTTGGAGTGATGCTTCTCTTGAGACTATCAACAATGTTATGGGAAAGTTTATCACACTGTCTCTAGAAAATTTCCACTTGGTTTCCAAAACCTAAAATTGGGTGTGTATTTATGCTAATTTAAGTAAAGGCCTCATTGAACAAGTGATGTTGGAGATAGGGGGTAGAGTTTTGCCTCAATTGTTGGATTATGAAAATATAACAAATGATGTTTTGAGCATGGGAAATTGGTCACTTCTTGCTCGAGCACTACAATATCACAATCATCCAAGTGGAGAACTAGTAAACCCACTTGGTGGAAATTATCCATGTCAATGGTCAAYCATTAGGTAAACCCAACATAGCCTTCAAAGAAAACTGAGTTAGTAGTTTCAACACATGTTCATGTCCCTTTGACTTCAAACTATGAYGAAGACATTGATATGATTATGAATCAAGATGCAACAACCCTTCCATTAGTTTCCTTGAAAGTTAACTCCTTTGTAAATGATAAACAAAGGCATGAGTTTCGTAGTTTAGAACCAGAGAGCGAATCAATCCCACATAATCCAGTAGATGATGCAAAGCAATTAGTCACAATGGAAGTTCCAATAGTCTCTAAATAGGTTGGATGTTGATTCCTAATTAGGTTAAATAAAGGGAGAAGGGCAAGTGGGTATGCTTCTTAGTTAAAGGATGTAAGGTTCATAGATTCTTCTCCAACTATTGTAAAATAACCAAACTGTATTAAGTGTTTTGAGAAAGAAAGTAAAAGGTAAACAGTTAGACAAATGTAGCCAATTACTTAATATGAATATATCGATATAAATTAAAAATGATTTTTATTGATAGATATAACTATGTCTTCTTTTACCAAAAACATATTTAATGTATATTTTTATAAATGCTTTTGGATAATACATGTAAGTGACACCTACCAACATTGGATTTTATAATCACACAGATAGATATATATTGCAGGTTACAAAGGTTATCTTTCATCAAAGATGTTGTGGTTCAAATCATTTGTTCCACCAAAATTGCTTAAAACTTGCACTTAGCCCCAATTGTATAAATAACCCACTTATACAAGTGAGATGAACCACAAATATCAAACAAGATTTGAATCTTGTTGGGGAAATATACTTTACTAATCAACCAAATACCCCCTCACATTTAATAACATTGAGAGATTTATAAAAAATGACAACAACATAATTCTATTACCACTTCCTTCTCAAGTGCTCATGCTCCTACAAGATTTAATATAATTTATCTCTTTAGGATATTTCTATTTCTATTTTGTTCTCAATGCTTGTATAATATTAATAGAAATTATGAGGATAAGGTTACTACTCAGACTCAGGATAAACTGCAAGGGTTGATCAGGAGCGCGATCGGGACTGCGGAGCGGGTGTCAATCTACATGGTTTTCAAACGCACAGACCTCCATGAGTTCAACTGGAGGTGGTGACCCACCGCCTCACCCTGCTTCTGATGTCGATGCCTTAAGTTGCCTCATCAACACACAAGGGCAGAAACCTTCAGCTGGATCCCCTCCAAAATTTGTCAAAATTATCGATGACGTCCCAAAAATTGTGCTTCTTTCGAATCAACCTATGCATAAACCTTCGGCTAGATCCCCTCCAAAATTCGTCAAAAATATCGATGACGTCCCAAAAATTGCACTTCTTTCAGATCAACCTGTGCGTATTGCAGTTTCTCTAGTAGATCGGGCTTTGGTTGGACAGTTCACAAGGCTCTGGCCCTCCCCACGATCAACTGATAACTGGGTCCAAAAAAATTGGAGAGCCCTGATCTCTAACAATGTTACCTCTTATGTAGTTGGAAGAGGATTTTTCATGTTCGATTTCATCTCCAAAGATGATCCTGACCCAATCTTTAGAGATGGGCCATACTTCATGGGGAAGCAAGGCATGTAACTCAATAGATGAACACCATATTTTGATCCGGCAATGGGTGTTCCAAAAGCGGTCCCGATCTAGGTGCCTTTACCCAATTTGTTGATTCACTATTGGAATCCAGAATCACTACAATCAATAGGAAATGGTTTGGGACATTACATTGACAAGGTAGATCCCAAGGACCAGTACTCTTGCACTCGGATCTGCATGGAAGTAGATCTTAAAGTTGGTCTCTCAGAAGCCATCAACCTAACTGTAGGGGAATGGCAGCACTTTCAAAAATTGGACTACGAACATCTGCCTTTCAAGTGCAAAGGGTGCCATGAATATGGGCATTTTCAAAAGCATTGTCCAAAAAAATCTCCCACTCAACAGGAGCAGGAGCAAGTGGAAGGGTGGCAGCAACCCAAGTGCCCAAAGGAAAATCCTAAATCAACCTCCAAAAGGGAAGGTAAAACCCCTAATCCAAACTCGACAAATCCAAGTAAGAATGAGGAGACTCAGAAAACCCCGATTGAAACTGAAAATAGTTTCTCTAGCCTTGGGGATCTAGAAGCTAAAACAAAGGACCCCATTGAAAGCATTGTTGAACACCAATCCAATCCAGAAGGGAAAAGGTCGGATGGAAAGGATCTACCTCCTTTCCAAGACTCAAGAGATATATATTAAGCATAGGAGGCAGGAAAAGAGGTTGAAAGCTCAGAAGAAGAGGAGGATGAATTTGACATCTCCCAAACATCCCCAAAACTTGTTACCAAAGGTCAGAAAACGGAAAAAGAAAGGAGGGAAACAACCACCGACAAGGACATGGTTCAAGGATCTCAATCAACATTGGACAAAATGTTAAAAAACACAAGAAGTGTCAAGCATCAAGGGCATCCCTCTAAGGGGGCCTCTACAAACCCCAGAAGTAAGTAATGAAGGTCGTCTTCTAAAATTGTATAGGATTAGGGAGCAAAACTAAAGAAGACGTGATGAAAGATTTGATTCGCACTTCAAATCCAGATATCTTCCTAATCTAGGAGACCAAAATGGAGGAACGAGACTTCCTCCTCACTAGCCAGAAATTTTGGAAAAAAGGAGCAGGTGTAGTTGTCAGTGCTAGAGGAGCCTTCGATGGAATAGGCACCTCATGGGACGCTTCTAAATTTGAGTTAGTTCTCACTTAATCCTGCACTCACTGGATCCTCACCCAGCTTCTTCGCAAGGACTCAAGTTACCAGGTGAGTATATTTAACATTTATTCTCTGGTTCTTCTTTCTGGAAAAAAAAAAAAAATTGTTGGGACCTTATCAGAGAATCCCTCAGCTCCCATCAGTTGAGAAATATTGTTTTAGCTGAGGATCTCAATGTAACGCTCTCTCTCGGGGAAAAAAAAGGGGGTTCAATAGTAAGAGACCCAATCCATGAATGGGTCGAAGATATCATTCTGGAATGGGATTTGGATGATATGAAGCCTCCCGCGGCAAATTCACTTGGTCCAACAAAAGAATTGGACCAGTTCACATACTTTCTCGCCTTGACATATTCTTGGTCCAAAAATCCTTTCTAATCTTAGGTCTTAATGTTGTCTCTAAAATCCTTCCCTTTAGTGCCTCTGATCATAAACCAATTCTTCTTGAACTCTCCAAGGAAACAAATCTGGGACCTATCCCCTTCTGATTCAGCAAGAAGGTTTCCAAGATTCGGTCCTCAATGTGTGGTAGAAATCAATTTCTAGATCCCCTTTCTTTGTTTGGGAAGAAAAGCTTCATAGGCTCAAAAGAGCTCTCAAAGATTGGGTTAAAACCATCAAATCTCCTCTTAAACAGAGATTGGAATCTCAACATCAGCTGGAAAGGCATCAACTAAATATGGATGAAGGTTCTATCACTCCCAACAACTTGGAACAAGAAGTAACTCTTCAGTGCACCCTTCACTCTACATGCAGATTGAAAGAGGATTATTGGAGGCAAAAATCCAGAAGCCTCTGGTTAAAAGTAGGTGACAGGAACACCACTTATTTCCAGAAACAAGTTGAAGCTCAGAAACAAGTTAACTCTGTAAAGGAAATCCAACTTCAAGACCATGTAGTCTCTGACTTCGAAGGAATCAAAGAAGTTGTTCATAATCACTTCAAAGAAATATATACATAGGAGCCTCATCTTCAGAATGAAAACTACCATCATATTTTAAACTTAGTTCCCTCTAAAATTCAGCTGAACTCCAACCATATCCTCACTGCTCTCGTCTCCATAAGAGAAATTAAAAATCTTTAAACAAAATGGAACCTGACAAGGCTCCCGGCCCCGATGATTTCATAGATGGTTTCCTCAAATCTTGTAGGCAAATAGTTAAAAAATATCTTCATAGAATGCTTCTGAAATAACAGACTTGCGATAATATCGGAGGGAATACCAACTCTGCCTTCTTGGCCCTCATTCCAAAAGAGAAAAGTGCCACCTCCTTTGACCGATTCTGACCAATTTCACTCTACAATATTGGTTACAAAATCATTACAAAAGTGATAGCCAACCGAATTAAAGTAATCCTACCAACAATCATTCCAGAAAATCAAGGTGGATTCATAAAAGGGAGGAAGATTCTCGATAACATTATCTTGCTCTAGGAAGCCATCCACACCAGTATTCTCCGGCAAGAAAAAGGTATGATTGTCAAATTAGATTTGGCTAATGCATTTGATAAAGTTCATCATGATTTTCTATTTCAGGTAATGCTTTTATTTGGCTTCGCCCCTGAATTTATCAATCGAGTGAAAGCTTGTATTAGATCCCCTTGGATAGCTCTGCTCGTCAATGGTCATGCTGCAAATTTATTCCAAGCCTTTAGGGGGCTTAGACAAGGCTGCCCTCTTTCGCCTCTTCTCTATGCTATCCAGGCCTCGATGCTCAACTTTCAACTGGAGCATTGTCATCTCCATCAAGATTTATTGGGACTTAGAATGACAAGAGGAGCCAAAGAAATAAATCATGCCCAATTTTCCAACGACACGCTTCTCTTGGGAGGATATAGCACTCTTATAGCCAAAAAATTCAAATAGGAGTTAGATCTTTACAAGGAGGCTTCAGAAAGCAAATTCAATTACAGAAAAAAGCCAAATTTTTGGTTGGAATTGCTCCCTAAGAGAAATGGAAGAAATCTCAAGATTTCTGGAAATCGAAGAAAAAACTCAGTGGGATTCTTTTAAATATCTAGGGATACCCATTTCAAAATCTGCCCCAATGTCAGCTCAGTGGCTTCCTTTGATTGATAATCTAAAGACTCGAATTAACTGGTGGGGAGCTTCTTGGCTAAATTTGCTTGGGAAACTGGTTCTCATTAAATTGGTTCTCTCCAACATTTTGATCTATCAATGCTCCATCCTTCTTGCTCCGGTCGGATTCTTCTCCAAGATCGAGTCGCTTCTTAGACGCTTTCTGTGGAAAGGTGGGAAAAATAGTGAAAATAAACTTTCGCTGGTCAACTGGGGGAAAATAACTAAGCCACTCTTAGAAGAGGGGCTCCAGATCTTAGATCTCAAGACTCAAAATATGGCTCTTGGCACTAAACTTCTCTGGAATTTGGTAACAGGGAAATTAACTTGGAGTAAACAAGTTCTTTGGAAAAATTACTTCTCAGGGGCAAAGAAAAAATGTCTTGATTCAGCTCCAAAAGCTTCAAAAGGATATCCAATTTTCACTATTTGCCAAAAAGTTCTCCCCCTCTTCAAGACTAATCTAGCCTGGATTCCTGAGAATGGGAGAAACATTCGCATCTGGGAGGATTCTATCCTTGGGGATCCACCTCTGGATTCTTCGTCAGGCACCTCCAGTATTAAACGATGGCTCCACTCCCAAAATTTAACTGTGCTTTGGGATATCTCAATCTAGAATAACGATGAAATAAGAACCTGGAAACATTGGAGTATACCGAACTGTCCAAACCATTTACATGATGAAGAGTTGCTTCTACTCTCCGGGCTTCAAGGAAAATCCCCTATCGTTTCACTTACGAAGAATTCTCGTGGCTGGGGAACTCACTCTGGAAAATACACAGTGGCTCAAGGATACAAGCAGTCTAAGGCAATTCTCAGTGCTCCTCCCAATCATGTTCTCTGGAAAAGTATTTGGAAAGCCAAAACTCTGCCAAAAGTAGACATTTTTTTTTGGACTTTGGCCCACAACATTATTCTTACAGGAGATAATATTAAAAAAAAAAGGATGGGAAGGTCCCACAAGATGCTCTCTCTGTTGTCTATAGGAAGAATATGCCAATCATCTTCTGCTAACCAGTCCCTTTGCAAAAGAGGTTTGGAATTTAGCTCTTGTTCCTTGGTCGAATCAAGTAACTCTCTCAGACAAAATCTCAACCCTCCTAAGCAGCTAGGATAAATTGTGCCCCTTTTCCATTCACAAGAAATACATGTTTAAATTATGTTGGATGACTCTTCCAAAATTTACTTTCTGGTTGCTCTGGCTGGAACGAAACGCCTGCCTCTTCAGATCAAAAATCTCCACTCATGCTCAGGTGGTAGTCAGAGCTAAGGTGTTGATGGGAGAATGTCTTCACTCTCTTCCTCTTCCAGAGAATAAGTCTATGCTCCCTCCTAACGAAGAAGATTGGATGTTGAGCCTAAACCCAAAGGCCGCTGGTGTTATTTATGCTTACTCTTCGCAGTTGAATCTTTGGGAAATCCATATTGACCCTCTTAGCTTTTCAAATTGGAGGAAGGCACTTCATCAACAAACTCTATTTTTTTATGGAGCTTCTAAAGGGAATCTAGGGGTGGTAGGAGGGGGTGGGGTTCTCCTAAGCCCAGATGAAACAACTGAATTTACTCTCTCTTGGGGAATTGGAGATGACACCAACAATATCGTTAAAGCTCTTGCACTTTGGCAAGGACTCTATCAAGTTTTGACTATGAAAGTTAAAGAGGTTATTGTTTTTGGAGACTCTCGGGTGATCATTCAGGCTTTAAACATCCATGCCCTCCCCCACAACATGAGGCTCCGACAACTAATTCAAAAAATCATGATTTTACTCCTTGCCTTTCACAAAATCAAATTCTTTCACATTCTATGGGATCTGACTAGGGAAGTGGATAAAGCAGCTAACGCAACAACCTGATTGAGCAAAGGGACCTTGTGTATCAATGGAAATACCCAAATTTTTAATATCCCCTAGCACCGTGGGCTTATTAGAAAGGTGTTCTCCTCAGAAGTCGAGGGATCCTACATGTATGGCTAAAACACAAGGCAAGGACGATAAGATGATCATGGAACTAGCTATGTTGATCTGGTTGATATAACCATAGATATATGCCTTCTATGTCATTTTAAATATGTTTCTATGAACAAGGCAAGAAATTCATGATGTACCTGTGCTAGTGGTTATCATTGTTTGTTAATACAATCCATACCCATTTCTGTTAAAAAAACATATTAATAGAAATTAGATTTTCTTTCAATTTTTATGTCAAAAAACACAACTTAGATTACATATTAATGAGAAATATGCCCCAAGTATCACAATTTTTTTTTTACATATTTATAATAATGACAATAATAATAATATGGTTTTTGGGGTGGCAGGTGCGAGAGGGATGTTGTATGGCTTGGGAAGAAATCTGGAATCCACCTTTGCATGGAGCATTGGACCGTCTTCAAATAATCGAGTAGAAGCATACGCCTTGTTGTTGGCTTTAATTTTGGCCAAGGCTTGAGGCATTATTGTTCTCACATTTGTTGATGATTCTAAATTGACAATTAAACATACAAGGTCTAATTATCTTCCAAAGAACATTCATCTTCAAGCCATCTTTCGCATAATTTAGAAAGAAACCCAGTTCTTTTGCACTATTGAATTTTTTCATGTATTAAGATCTAATAACCAGGAGGCCGATAGACAAGCCAATCAGGCCACCAGACTTCAGGAAGGAGTTCTCTTAGTAGATGGATCACAATCTCTTGAAGCAATCCCATGACCTCTAAAATTCCTGTAATAATTTTGTAAGGGAAAGGCCATGGCTCTTTTCTCCCCATGGAAGGCTTAAGATCTAATGATTTTAAAAGTTATAAAAAAAAATCAAATAAAAGTGGGGGTCCCCCCCTTCCAAAAGCCTATCTTGTCACACATGGCCACTCAAATAATTTTTAATGCGGGGAGTTGTCAAGATGTTGTCTCAAGGCTTCCAACGTGTGTTTAGCATGTGCTCCCATGAGCTCTTCATGCATTACCTCTACGAGATCATTCATTTTTTCTGCTCCAACATTTGCTTCCTCTGCAACATGGTATGGACATGAGTGTCAACAGATTTCTGTGGTTTCCAGTAATGATTTATGAAGGTGTAGAGCGAGTGATGGAGATTTAGCTCGCATGTGAGGGGTGTTTTATCTCAAGCATGGCTCCATTTTTGCTTGGCTCCATCATTCGGGTGAGGGATATTTCATTCTTCTATGTGCTTTCGCTCTAGCCTATTCGTTTTCTGTTCAGGTCCATCTTGATCAATTATGCGAGCTTAGGCGTCTGTGGCAAGGTATGGAAGCTAGGAATTCAGGGCGTTGGGAAAGAAAGGTGGAATAATTGAAGGAGGAATTAGATAACACTTGAAATTTGGATTTCTCCTTGCAAATCCATTACAACAGTCTCTCAACCCAAATGCTTATAGTTTTAGAAGAGTTAATAAATCAAAGACATAACATTTTGCAGCTCCAAAACGAATGCTCTGCTCTTCACTAGCAATTCGAAGAAGTTCGTTCTAGACCCCAACAAATTATGACCCCTCCAGTTGATAATGAAACTCTAGGAAACTCATATGTGGCCTCTTCTCCAACAAAATCTCATGTTCTACTGGATTTGAATGCCCCAGCACCCGATGAAGGGTAATGGTTTCAAAATGGACCTTCTAGCAAAGGATTTTTAAAAATGTTTCATTTTTGTTTATATATTTTGGGCATATTTTACCAACTGTATTCATGCAAGGCCTATGGATATAAGCACCATGCGAAAATTGTAATGCTATTATCAGTAGTTGTAGTTTCCCAACAACAAGGTATTTTTTATAGCTTAGTGATGATTTTTGGACTTGATGTACTCCTCAAACATTTTCTAACGACGTTTTTAGATTAATAAAATTCCCCCCCTCTTTTTGTTAGAATAATAATAATAATAATAATAATCTAAGTTTAAGGTCACGATTAAGCCAGACACCAGATTGGTGTAAGAGACCCCCTTGTTTGTGGGATGAGGGACCCCCTCTACATAGCGATTTAACTGCTAAAGTCTATGGAAGTGTACATGCCCTACTTGATCCAGATTATATTGAGATTGAAATGGAACACATAGATAAATATAGCACAAAGTACAACAATACATTGAAATCCAACTTTTGTTAATGAATAAAATAGTAGAATATTGCAGAACACAAACTGGCTAGAATGGTGGTAGCTTATCTATGAAGAGAAGAGATGTCGATTATGCTCATTCGCAAAAAGATGATTATAAAGAGGTCAAAAAGGGCCTTTTATCATGAAGCCTAAAATACAAAGAGAGAAAAACCCTAAGCATTAAAACCCTATCCCTAGAAGATGAAAAACCAAAAATATCGTGGGCCCTGAGGTGGTTAGTTGATACATCAACTTATCGGGGGCATAACTTTTTCACACGGTAGATCATTGGAAAGAATTGTCTGAGGATTACAACTTTTGGTTGGGGCCAAAGCATGCAATTATATTCCCTGGCCTATTGAATGTCCAAAAAACACCGTTTAGGGCCTCAAAACGACCCTAAAAGTTTAGGACCCAAAAAATCGTAGAAAAATGGCCAAGACGATAGAGAACCATTTAGTCGATGGAAGAGGTGGGAGACCACCGATATCCACCTGGATCAGTCCTCACCCTTTAGGAAGAAATGGTCTCCATTGTGTCAAGTTCCCTCATCAGATGGGAAAACTTCTGTTGAATTTGGCTCCTAGTGAGCCACATGCCTTAGTGAAGAAGTTGCCCTACTTTGACGACCTGATAGAGTTGTATGTTCTATTGGCAGGTGCCTTTAATATTTGTATCCATGTGTTGAGTCTCCATTTTGACACCTTTATTACGCTATGTTATCCTCTATCTAAGTCAATTTTACCTCTCACATGTGCATATGTTGACCATTTCCTCCACAAATCCACTTAGTGACCTTGTCCATGTGCATAGAGAGGTAACTTATGTTAAAGAATGATTTGTTTGATTTTATTGATTAAAATTGATTAAATGATTGATTATTTATGCTCCTAATTACTTTGATTATTATTTAGCAGCTTCATGACAATGCATCACCTCACCTGGTACTTTCGTTGGTCCGATATGCAGCAACCAATTGATCCAATACAAATACTCCTCATAATCCGGTACTCTGCAATGATCCGGTACTACCTTTGCATTCATCTGGTACCATCTCTGCACCTCTTCGGGTACCAGCTCCATCTGGTACCATCTCTCTGCCTCTTATGGTACCAGCTTCATCTGGTACCAGCTCTGCGCTTCATCCAGTACCAGCTCTCCACCTCTTCCGGTACCAGCTCCATCCAGTACTACCATCGTGTTGGTCTATTACCCATAGTCGTGACAATGTTCATCTGGTAATAAACCCCTGCCTACAGGATTCTGGTACTAACTATTATAATCTGGTACCAACTGTGTTAATCCGGTACTAAACATAATTCAAAATTTTTGAATGTTTCTAGAAGAAAATTGGGCACATGGGTTTTGTCCAAAACGATGTTTTCATGCGGACACATGTGTTAGAATTCACCCATCTCGCACATGCGGACCTCTAACTCAGGGGGAATGATTCTGCCAAAATTAGTAAAAATCTCAAACTACCAACTTGTGCCTCGATTTTTGTGCATATGGTATCAGATATTTAAATTAGAAGATATGGGTTTTGTCTAGAATATGGAAAATTGAGTAATATGCGGGCAGTTTTTCAAAATTAGAATTTGTTTGGAAGATATCGGTGGAGCCCTAATTAGAATCTGCCCAAATTGATAAAAAAACACAGATTTGTGGGATTTATCCTTAAATTGTGAAAATTGTTTTCTTAGTTTGGGGATTCGGTTTCATCCATTCCTCCATGGATTTTATGTATAAATAAGACCTCGTAGGTCTGAGTGGGGAGAGGAATTGTTATGGTGTAAGATTGGTTCTTGAAGAGAAGAAAAGTTATGTTCTAAGATTGGTTTTTGAAAACTATTGATTGTACTATGTTTTTCTGAAGTAATGAGATAAGCTGCAATTCATGGATTTTGTGTGTATGATCAAATCTTCTTCTCTGTAAATCTTTCTTAAGCTTCCTTGTTGGTACAACAAGGTCCCACCGACCCAATCAATGTAAGCTTCATTGTATTTTATTTGTAATTATAATTTTGGATTTTTGTGTGTATATGTGTGTGTGAACATAGTAATTATGTACTTAATCATAGCATTTAAAATTCAATCATGTTATATTTCAGTGATACCTTTGATGATATACAATATATATGTGTAATGACTTTGAGTGAGTGAGAGTTTTATGTACAGTATGAGTGCGACGATTTATGAGTAGTTAATTGTTATTTTTGTGTGAGTATCATTTGCTCGATTAAACATTTTAAATGCTTGTTGTACTTTGCAAAGCTAGGAACAAGTGGAGTCTCTATCTTTCACCATACATGAGCCTATAATGGAGAATCCCACTACACTTAGCCTTCTTTTTCAGAATTGATTAGGTTACACTGTGCAAACACATGCACAATCAAGATCTCCATGTCTCACCCTACATGCACCTATAATGGAGTGTTTTACTTTGACCGGTATTTCTTTTAAGCTTGATTGAGTTTCCCTTTTAAGAATGTGCAAAGTGTTAATTGTTGTTAGTTTAGTTGCTCTAGGAGATAGAATCAAAGTTCATCTTTTCCTTTCATGAGCCATCAATGAACATGTCCATCACCTAAGCAAGAACTTTAGATCATATGCTTGTTTATGAGTTTTTCTTTCTAATTTTTGAATTGTGTGAAGAGTGTTATATTTGAAGTATGAAAACAGAGTGTTGGTTTTTAGATTGCTTTCTTGATTGAGCTATACTCATCAGACATAGGAACCTATCTGTTATCGGCACATATAGTGCATCAACTCTATTGATTATGAATCATGATTGATAATTTATGTTTGGTAATATATTATGCATATTATTGCACCAACACCATGATTCAATCAACTATAGCCTGCTCAAGGAAGTCAAGGTTGAGTTCCATAGGCTCCAAGTGCTCAGCTACTTTCAAAGTGTTCGGTAGAGGTGGAAAATATGGGCGAAGGAGCTCCACATTAAATACTAGATGCAAGAAAAGGAACGGGGGAATACTTAATTCAAAATCATTCTCACCTACAACCTTAGTGATTGTGAAAGGCCCATATCGAAGTGGGAGAATCTTGTGATGGGGTTCTGCAAAGCCCTCCTTCTGCAAATGTAACTAGACCTTATCACAAAGATGAAACTTGTGTGGAACCCAATGTTGGTCATGTGTTTCTTGTACTTGGCATTAGATTTTTGCAAGATTCCATAGACTTGTTTTTTGATCTGTTGAATTCATTCAACAAATCCAGTTTCCTTATCAACCTCAATTTGAGAATGGGCAGATTCTTTATGTGTGGATGCAATGGGCAGAGCTACGTCAATCGGGGCCAATAGTTGGAACCCCAAGCACACCTGAAAAGGGTTGTGGCCAGTAGAGCTATGAAGGGCTTGATTGTAGCTATGTTGAACATAAGGAAGACTCTCATCCCATGTGTGGGGATGTTTGGAGTTCTACATTCTTGGGATATGCATAATCATCTTGTTGACTACCTTCGTCTGTCCATCGGTTTGGGGGTGGAAGGAAGTTGATTTGGTGAGCTTGGTGTCCATCGATGACCATAGACTGGACCAAAATACACTCAAGAACCTGTTATTACATTCTGAAATAATAGTCAGTGGTAGCCCAGAATGAAGCCAAACACACTTGAAGAAGAGCTTAGCAGTGGTCATGGTTATGATACTCTTCTTGCAGGGTGTCAAGACTACCATCTTAAAGAATCAATCAATGACCACGAAGACACAGTCATTACCATGCTTGGTTGAAGGTAGATCATACATGTAATCCATGGAGATGGACTCCCAATATCTACCAAGAGTAGGCAGAGGGGTGTATAGCCATTGTTTCTTAATGGTGGGTTTGGTAATGGTGCAGTTAGTGCATGATTTGATATACTTGTTGACATCTTATTGAAGCTTTAACCATTAAAAATACTTTTGCAGTACTGCCATTATTTTTCCATGCCAAAGTGTATTGCCACCCAACTGACTGTAATGAGCTTCTGAAATCAACTTCTAACGCTCGCTCAAAGGAACATATAGATGGCCTAGATGGCCTAGATGGCATGGAAATCCATCCTAGAGATGAAAATCTGGAACTGGTTTTCCTGTGCTCAATGTATGGTAGGTAGCAACAAAGTTAGAGTTAATGTTGTATAATTGTGGCCACCTTGAGGTCTCATGCCCATAGGAGCTAACAATTGGGGTTAGTGCCACAAACAAGGGTCGATTGAGGCAGTCTTCAACACCGTTGGTACTTCTCTTATTATGCTTGATGTTCAAGTGGAATTATTACAGGTATGTGGACCACTTCTGGTGGCGGTCTTTCTGTAACTTTCCTTGCGTCTGCATGAATTACAAAGTCTTGTGATTAATGTGGATGATCTTTTACTTTCCCATACTATAATGATTCCATTGCCGATGTGCATGCATGATGGAGTACATCTCTTTGTCGTAGGAAGGATATTTGAAAACAACAATAGATAGTTTTTCACTGTGATGGTGTGCCTACTGAGGGAGGACTACACCGATAGCGTAGTCAGAGGTATCTATCTCAATCTGAAATGGTTGTTGCAGGTCTAGCAGCGTGAGGAATTGTGTTGATCAGAGGCAATGTTTGTTAGGGTCCTAACCCACACATAGGTAGAACAATATATTCGGATGTAATAAAGGTCAATATTAATAAGGCCTTGCAATAAAATAGAATAAGTCGAATGTAAGAATACCTCATAGAAGCTTCTGCTTCTAGAAGGATCTTCCTCTAGATACTTCTTTTGATAGACATATTTAGTATAAATAGGAGTCGAGGGTATGAGTGATCCGTCAGGATTTTTCGAAATGACTATGGTTGAGTTTTATTCGCATGCATTAATTAACCATTGGGAAACTTTAATGAAAGAGCGAGAAAAGAAATGAATTATACAGCCATAGACATATATGCAAATCTGAAATGCAATAAAGAACAGCAAACCATAATGCACAAGTTTGATAACGGAGTTCGGCAACTTTGCCTACGTCTCCGGGCCTTTTCTCTGTGAGGGAGGCTTCTTGATTTCTTTTAGAAAGCTTATTAGTACATCTTTACATTGCCGATTGGCTCCTAGATTGATCTGGTCTTGTTCGCCATGATCTCTAGAATCTTGCACAACTTACGGCACCTGAAATGGATGTCCCAAGCTCTCAGAAATCGTCCGACGGCATCTCTACCTCAACAGCTTCCTTGCCTCAAACTGGCTTAGACCTGGCTTTGCCTCAGCATCTCTGCTCTCCAAAACCGTCCAAAAGCTCTCAAAATCTGACCAAATGGCCTCAACATGGCCTTGGTTAAATAGTTGGGAAAGTTGGTTTCAATCTCCAACTTCCTCCCAAGAATTAGGCTCTAAAAAAGCCCAATAACTCCCAATTACATTAAAAATTGGTTTAATTACATTTAAATTAATGAAAGTGGTTATAAAAACCCACTTATAACTATATCATATAGTTAAATAACCCATTATTGAACTAATTCGGGCRCTAGCCCCTAGTCYTGGGCGCACRCACTTGTTTTATGGTCACATTGGTATTAATGTGGCCAAGCGCTAGCCATAGGCTAAGCGCTGGCCTATTGGCACTCTTTCGCGCGCAGCACTTGGTCATGTTGCAACCGCCCATAGGGCCACGGGCTATACAAACCGTAACCGTTACAACCACCATAACCGCCCGTTTCGTGGTCACGTGCATTAAACAATAACCACAGTTTTAACCCGCGCGGGAACAATATTTAAAACCCCCTTCGCGCATGGTCTCATACAAAACAATGGAACCGGGGTCGGGGCTAAGCCCCGGCCCGACCCCCCGCCGCATAACACATCATACAATCTTAAATATAAAACCAACCGCATTCATAACAMGAGACATGCGATGGTATAGTGGTCGGATTGTTGTTACAAAGTCRCCGGCAATGGGGAGGTYYGGGGTTCGAATCCCCCGGGCCCAAATACTTTTTACATARCCCTCATTGGCAAAACCCAGGGTGCCACGTGGCAGCCGCTGATTGGGCCACGTGGCACCTTACCATTCGCCCAAAAGATGCCACGTGTCGATCGATGATTCGTCCACGTCACCTGCTACGTCAGCGCGCCGTACTGCCACGTCATCCGCCATGTAAGCCTGCCGCATAATCTGTCGTACGATGCTGACATCATCCCATGCCACGTGTCACCCTTCCAGTGGTGACACGTGTCACCTCGAGATTTGTCCAACCGTACGCCCAAAACACCAAATCTGCCTGACACGTGTCACGCTCTGAGGCTGCCACGTGTCACGCTCTGAGGCTGCCACGTGTCCTGTACGGAAGTCGCCACGTGTCACTGTACGGAATCCGCCACATCATTGTACGGAATCACCACGTGTCACTGTACGGACTGACACGTGTCCTGTACGGACTGTACGGTCAGGTACAGTCATCGTCCCAAAATTTTGCCTGTTTGGCTCGGCGGACAGAATGCGATATCTTCTTCATACGGACTCCGTTTGACATAAAAATTATACCACCAGAATCAGGAAGACGAGCCGGACGCAATGGTGTTGGTTTCGTCGGATTCCGAGCACTTTCATTTTTGAGCATTTTTCATGCCCTGACAGCCTTCTGAATCTGATTTCGGATCAATGAGAACCCTAGCTTGGAGATTATTGTAATAGAGCTCTGCTTGACTGGAGGTTGCCCCCTCGAAGAGGGCCGTGAACATTGCTTTCAGAATCAAAGTGTTATTTTTGTTGTTATTCTTATATCATTTCAGTGTTATTGTGGTGATTATTCTGGTTATATTGTTGTTATTCTACCATTTCTAGCATTTTATTTCTGTTTTGCATACTTTTTATATCTGGTATATTACAATATTTCATATCCTGGAAAGCTTTATGTTGTGATTCGAACCAGACAAACTGGATTTAGCTCCACCCTTGGTCACTTGAATTAAGGGCCAAGCGATATGAGAGAATTTGAACACGAACCTACGATAGAAGTTGGCGAGGCCAAAGAATCTGTAGAGCTCTGTCATAGTCTTCGGGGTTGTTCAGTCATGAATGACTTGGATCTTGGTTGAGTCCACATGCACCCCATGTTCATTCACAATGTATCCCAAGTATTGAATTTGTTGCATGTTGAATGAACATTTCTCCATATTAGTGTATAACTTGTGTTGTTGTAGGGTGGTCATGACATGTTGGATGTGTTATAGATGTTATGCCCAGGTCCAATTGAATACGAGGATGTCATCCAAATTTATGACCATGAAAGAGTTTTTGAACAACCACAAGATATCATCCATCATCCTCGCGAATGTCTTTGGAGCATTAATCAAGCCAAAAGGCATGACCAACCATTCAAAAAGGCCTTCTTTAGATTTGAATATTGTTTTCCATACATTGGTTTGTTCCATCGAAACCTGGTGGTAGCCAGACCTCGTATCAATCTTACTAAATAACTTGGCACCCTTAAGTTGATCAAGAAGATCATCAATCCGGGGAATCTGGTATCGGTTCTTGACAATGATCTTGTTCAGTGCTCTATAATCAATACATAGTCGCCATGCCCTATCCTTCTTCTGTACCAACACAATTGGGCTCCCATGAGGCGAGGAGCTCGGTCAAATGTGGACCTTACAAATGAGCTCGTGAATCTAAAGCTTTATTTCCTCATTCTCCAAATGGAAACACATGTGTATTGGACCATTTGGTAAGGGCACACCAAGTATCAAGTCAATGGAATGTTTGACCTGACAATGTAAAGGCACCATTGTAGGTGAAGTGAAGATATCTCTATATTCCACTACAACCTTGTCCACTTGCTTATGTCATGTAAAGAGATCTCGTGCAGAGGCTGTGGCGAATGCAGTGACCTTTCGTTCAGCTTCTAACCAGACCATGAAGAGGACAAACTTTGTAGTATGAGATATTACCTTCCGACACTGTTTTGTCAAGATCAATGAAATTGGGGAAGTTGAAACTACCTCTAGTACTCTGTACGACTGACCTCCCAAAGTAACGATGACACTACAGGGTTGGGAATCGTAAACAACATGATGTTTCCACATTTAAGGTTGTTGTAAAAGAACATCACAAACTTTTTCTGGGAAAATATCACATATTTCCTCGTCTTTGAAGGGCTTCATGCCATAGAATAGACGACATTGCTAACTGTAGTAGGTCTCATCCTTGGCTTAACCAATTGAAAATGTATGGTTGAGGGTGTGGTGTTGTCAATGGATTTAGTCTTTTGACGACCTCAATTGAGATCAGGCTCTTCTAGCTCCCGTTGTCAACAATGAAATATAGTGGGGTCCCCTTCACCCACAAATGTGAATGGAAGAGGCACTCCCCCTCTTCAAGATCTTCTGACTCATTTGGTTGGATATTTGTAGTTGCAATGGTAGAACTGGGTTCTGCATCGATGATTTGCTTTCCCTATTCCAAAATCAAAGTCTAAGTTAGGGTCCACCTCCTTTTTTGAAGCTCGGCCAACAATGATTGTTTCGAGTGGCATTCATTAGTGTTGTTCCAGGAGATTTTGTGGAACTCACACCACTTTCCAGTGTCTTTCTTCATCTTCCCATTACCCTTCTTTGCTTGCGGCTTAGACTAGTTCTCCTGAGGTTCACTTTATTTTCTCTATCCCTTGTTCAGTGATTTAGGGTTGCCTTTACCAAACTTTTTTTGTTGTTGATTTGAAGACCCGGACTCCCATTTATTCCACTACTTAAATTTCTACTCAATTTTGACAGCATATCAATAAACAACTCCTAGTGAGGAGATGTCCAAGAAATCCATATTTTTTTTATGTACCTATGTAGACCACTATGGTACTTTAAAACCAGGTGTTGTTTAAAGTATCTGATACCCAGCTTTGAGCACAAGGTATGGAATATGTTGGTGTACTCTGGCACCATCTAGTCTCTCTCCTTATGTAGAGTCGTCCTTCTCGTGTACTAATCATCATAGTTTCCAATAGGGTAAAATTCCTCCTCGAGGGAATCAACAAAGGCTGCCCGAGTGGGTCCTCTCTTGAATGTCATAGACTCGTCTTCATTGTGTCTCTTCGAGTAACTTTCCACCAATCTTTGACATGGAGAAGGGCTTTAAGGTGTGCGAAGGTGATATTTTCAGCGTCGGAAAATTTTTGAACCGAGTAATAAACCTTTAATAGATTTAACCATTTCTATGAAGCATTTGCATCTATTTGGCCTTTAAATAAAGGGACATCAAAGTTAACTTGTACCTTGAAGGGTGTCGCACCTCCAAAATGGTTGCTTGTTGAAGGTGACTCGCTCGTCATTCGTAGTTGTCGAAGGATCTAGGCAAAGTTTTCCATCATCTTATTCCTTTGTCGCGTAAGGGACTCCTCGAGCAACATCTTGAAAGGATCTCATGCTCCATCATCTCTCTTTTCTTCCACCATGAGAGGCTTCTTGGGGTGGTGAGAGCGGTCGTCCCTAAGTGAAACTAGCTTGAGACCCAACTCTTTATACCCTAACCTCATCGAGGACTTGCACTGAGAAATAACAAGTAACATATTGCTACGATACCATTGATTCAGATTATATTGAGAACGAAATGGAACACACACAAAAATATAGCAGAGAACTTACAACAATACAGTGAAACAACTTCTATTAATGAATAAAATAGTATAATACTCTAGAACACAATCTAGCTAGAATGGTGGTAGTTTATCTCTGAAGAGAAGAGATGTTGACTACGCTCATTCGCAAAAACATGATTACAAAGAGGCTAAAAAACACCTTTTATCATGAAGCATAAAAGACAAAGAGGAAAAAACTCTAAACATCAAAACCCTAACCTTGGAAGATGAAACACCAAAAGTATTGTGGGCCCCAAGGTGGTTAGTTGATACGTCAACTTTCTGGGGGCACAACTTTTGTAAATGATCTCTATTTGGGGCACATAATAGCTTGTTGAAAATAACTATCCCAGGATTACAACTTTTGTATGGGGCCACGATATGCCATGGCAACCGTCACCCCTCGAATGTCCAAAAAACATTGTTTAGGGACTCAAAACAACCCTGGAAGTTTGGGACCCAAAAAATCATAGAAAAACTACCAAGAAGATAGAGAACAATTGAGTCAGTGAAGAGGTCGGTAGCCATCGATATCCGCCTAAATCACTAACCCCCTCTAGATTTGAACTTGTGTCCTCTTAGGAGGAAACAAAGGTTCTTAACCATTAGGTCCACTCAAGTTGTACTTTCATCTTAATATTGAATTTATCAAGTATCAAGAGAGATCAAATCCCTCAAATACAACCTTTTTTACATTGTTAAAAAAATTACACGTTTAGAGATTTGATGCGTATTGACAATTGATACATCAATGATTCAAATGAATTTACAACTAATATTAATAGAAATTGGCATCTCATTAAAATTAAAAACAATAAAAGTTTACCTCTAATTTTAAAGAAATCTAGTCCCATTACAAAGTGCTACACTTCATGTGACTATACTCTAATTACTTGACCCCCTTGTTTCATGGAGATATCTCAATGCATTTCGTTGGTTAAACAATGAAACAATGTAATCAACTTGTTATTGCACATATTGTAGGTTGGGCAAAGCCCAACCTAATCTACAAAAGTGAGACAACCATGAGAGTATCTACCCATTGTCACCTTTAGATAAACACTCCCCTCGCTTTATTGATGATGAAAAACACCACAAGGGGGGAATCACGATGACCATGGGGGGATTAACATGGTAAATGAAGTAATGGAAAGTGAAACCCATATAGGTTGAGTTAGGAAGCGGAAAGAGGCTTGAAAAAGGGTTTTATTGACGAGGATAGGTTGCCAAAGTATAGTGTACTTGCAAGAGAGTGTAATACATGCTCGAAACAATACAATATATCGAGATACAAGCCAAATAATCAAAAAGACAAGCAAGTGAAGCATTTTGTCCTATATTGCAGCAGTAAACAAAAATATATATCAGCAATGGAAAGAGCTAGTAACTATAGAATTAATCGTCAAATGTACCAAATATTTATTGGACAATGAAGCACTAAACAAGCAAATAATTCTCCAATACTTAAGCATAAACTTTTATGGTAAAATGAGGCTGCAAAATGATTTTATCATAAGTATATTAGGGCAGCCAATTGGATGTGGAAAAATATTTGCTACAACAACAACTTCTACTCAATAAATTAGCAAACAACTTGCCCAAACGATAGCCAATACCAAGTAGATTAATAATAGCAATTAGCCAACTATTTTCAATGGTAGAAGAGTGAGATACAAGTGATATAAGAGTGATTTTGCAGCGACCCTAGTGGTTGTAGCATAAGTTTATAATGACAACAAGAAATCCTTAGCCAAGCTAGACACCCTAGTGGCTCAAGCAAGCTAATAGCAAGTACATTTGAATCCACTTTTGACAAATGGAATATCTCAACAAATCATGTTTTCCAATGCAACAATTTTGTTTCTCCAACACAATTTCATATTAGTGCCTTAATCTATTGGGTTATGGAGTCTTGGTTGCAAGAGTTGGATCCACTACTTCTTCAAGGGTGTAAGCCCTTTTACTGCCTAGCCCAAACAAATCCAACAAGGTAAATCTAGGAGGGTGTAAGCCCTTTTACTCCTAGCAACCTTGAAAAAATGGCTTATCCAATAACAATTAAGATGAACTTGGTGGAGGGTGTATGCCCTTATACTCCTCCTAGAGTTTTTTAGACAAGAACAAGATGAAACAAGAAGAAATTACCAACAAATGCATAAAATTCCTTACCAATTCCACAAGATAACAAGATAAAACCCTCATTTACCAAGTAAATTTCATCAACATGCAAGAAAGAAGCCTCCAAGAGGGTAGCGCACCACTTAGCTCCACAATAGACAAGATAAGCACCCAGAAATTTACACAAGAGATAGAGATAGACCAAATGCCCAAAGAGGGCACAAATTTCAACCAAGAATGTCTTATTCTCAAGTGAGAATGTTATGAAAATGAAATGATCTAGGTCTCTTATTTATACAAGACCTCAAAATATAATTTGTCCACGTAACTTTAGGGTAAAATACAATTAGGGGGGCCAACCTCCTCTAATTGCCCCTTTACAATCACAATTTGATTTTTACATAAAAGAAAACCATAAAAAGATGATGTCTTTGCCCTAGAGGGTGACATCTTTGCATCATTAACAAGTTGTTGGGTTGTTGAAGGAAACATGGGGCCTCCAAAGGCCATGTGGCACCATGGTAAGTGTCATCCTCTTCATCAACCATGCCAAATCATAATCAAACCTCACCACCATCAACAAAACCCTAACCCCAAGGTGACGTCAAGCCTAAAAGTGTTGTGTATGGCCTCCAAAGGTAAATCGTTGGGCAAGGTGAGGGATAGGTATCTTTCTTTATGGTATCTTCTCTTGCCTCCAAAAGCAACGTCCATCGTCTATCATCTCCCAAGGTGTGGGTCACAACATCCACTCTATGGGCTTCAAGCCCCAATGAAGGCCCAAGTTAGGCTTGCTCCTTCAAAAACGTTCACCAAGCAAGGTCCTACAAAGACAAATGAATGCACCCTCCAAGGATCTCAAGTCAAATGTGTCATGCCAAGTAAAATCATGTGTAATACAAGAGCCACCTAAACATGTGCATCAAAACTACTTTTTCAAATTAAACAAGTGCTCAAAGACCCTATGCAACTTACCAAGTTTAGGTATGGGAGGGTTGTCATGGTGACCTATTGGGTGCATCATTCATCAAGTTAAGAAGATTTTCCTAGGTGGACCCTCTCCAAGGCATGTAAAAAATATGAAATGCATGTTGATGTTTTACTTATACAACAAGCGGATACGATTCTTCTTTATTAGTACAATCGTTTAGCACATTAGCTACATAAATAAGATCACTGAAACACAGAAACAATAGAGACACACAAATTATTCTGGGAAACCCTCATGGGAAATAAAACACAACAAAAATTTCCTCAATATAGATAGACCAAAACCAAAGCAGAAGATCCTCATATACTCCTTCACTAGGAAAGAGTAGTGTGCTACTTAACAAAGATATACCAAGACATAGACCAAGAGCACTCCTTGATGTCACATATAACTATGATAGGTTCTACTCCAAGACTTGAGCATTGTAGAGTTAGTTGGTGTGTGTGTCCAAAGGAGGCGTTGGCCTCCCTTATAAATAGTGGTATGGCCAGCCTAAAATTAGGTCTGGGCTGACCTGTAACTTTACCCTATTAATTTACATTTAATTGTCAAGGCACAGTAGGGTCAACTTTTACAAAGGCACAATAGGGCTTAATTAACAAATATAATATAATAATATTATTCAACACTCCTTCTTAGGTAGAATATTCTTCGAAGTTACAATATTTCAACACTCTCCCTTAACAAGAATGGTATTCTACTGACAACATCAATCACAATTGATTAGGCTCGATACAACATCAAGAGGAGGAGACATTGTCATCAACATCTGGAACACAGTTTGTCATATCTATAAATCATCGAAAGTTCTTCTCATCATCAACATCAGTAGAAACTGAGCATCATCATCATCTAATGTACGGAGCTGGAGTAACATCATCATCATCAGCAGCATGAAGCTGGAACATAAACATCAACAACACGAAGCTGGAACAACAACATCAATGGTAATAGAATGAGACAGGAGCAGCAATAGCAACAACAACAACAACAACAACAACAATGGGCACTCCGACAAACCATCCATCCAGACCTTACATAATCTGTCAAGGGATAATAAAATCCCTTAGGATAAAAATCCTAACGAGTTGCCAGACTACTAACCACAACAAGTATATACATACATAAGCACTTCGACAGACCGTCCATTCGAAACTTATGAGATTTGTCCAGGGATGATCAATCCCGTAGGATATAAATCCTAACGAGTTGCCTTGTTGGTGGTTAGGATACCCTAGTATCATCAACGTCACTCCCCCTTTCGAGGGAAGTCCTTTCAGACTACACCAAGCTTGTCTCGAAATTACTCAAACTTCTCATGAGACAGAGGGTTAGTCAACACATTTGCTACTTGCTCATATGTGCCAACATATTGGAGCTTCACAACTCCCTTCTATACCATATCACAAATGTAGTGGTACCAGATCTCAATGTGATTCATCTTATCGTGAAACACTAGGTTCTCTATGATCTTTATGCAACTTTGGTTATCACAAAAGATCATAGTAGCATCCATCTTTAGGTCAAATAGACCTGTCAACAACTTCCAAAGCCATATGGCTTCACAACTGGCAGAGCATGTTGCAATGTACTCTGCTTCTGTCGTACTGAGAGAAATACTCGATTGCTTCCTGCTTTGCCACGAAGTCATGGCTGACCCTAAATTGAAACAACATCCTGAAGTGATTTTTCTATATGAAGAACTTTCAGCCCAATCTGAATCAATATAGCCATATAATTTGAAGTCGCAATCTCCAGTATAACATATGCCATAGTCCAACTTACCCTTAAGGTATCTCATCACATGCTTTACAGCTACAGGGTGAACATGTCTAGGCTCCACTAGATACTAACTCAAGGTGTTGACATGAAATCATATATCTGGTCTGGTATTCGTTAGATACATCAACGAACCAATCACCTGTCTATAACTATTTTTGACAAAGTATCGACCAATAACTTTAGATTCATCTCCACAAGAGTGGACATGGCTTTACAATCCATCATGTACAATCTCTTCAAAATTTACACATCATACTTTACTTGATTAAGGAAAATCTCTTTTGGGCTTTGCCATACTTGAAGACCTAAGAGATAGTGCATTGGGCCTAGGTCCTTCATTTCAAATTCAGCGGCAAGCTTCTTCTTACAATCTGCGATGATATTTTCTTCATCTATCAAGAATAAGTCATCCACATATAGCAACAATATAATTGGTCCATCATTCTCAATCTTGAAGTAAAGGTTGGGATCAACTTTACTCTTGGTAAAGCCCAAGCTCATCATAAAACTATCATTCCTGCCATACCAAGCTCTTGGAGCTTGCTTCAACTTGTAGACAAGAGTCTTCCAGTCCTGTACTTCAAAACCAAATTTTCACATCACATTGTACCAACCTGGTACACTTGCTCAGCCGCAACTCAATTTGCATAATCATATGTTGTTTTTGGTTGTCTTCACGAACACTAGAACTATTTCTTCGATTACTAGAGCAAGTGTCTCGTCGTAGTCTTCTCCCTTTTGCTGGGAGAATCCTCTAGACACAAATCAGACTTTGTACATCTTTATACTATTATTTGAAACATGCTTGTTCTATTAGATCAATCTTGGAAATCACCACTGAATTCCCTTCTGGTCTAGAGGAAAAATCTGTATCCCGATCCTTCTAACTGGCTTCCTCATCTGTCACTGAAACAAGGGAATCTTCCCAGAAGATTTCACATCTACTAGAAGTCTCTGAAGCTACGATCTAGTCTTCTCAACTCATGGCATATGTCTGTTAGTTCTAGAAGACATCTCTTTTCTCATCTGATCCTCTCTAAGATCGGGCTCACTCTGAGTTTTCATGCTCCCTTTGAGGCTTGAATCCCTCTGAGTTTATATAATCTTCGGAGCCATCTTCTCCCTCTGATATGGCTCATCAATGCTATATGGCTTTGCATCCTATAAAGTGTCATGGGATTATGCTGGTATCTTCCTGGTTACTGCATTGATTATGGGTAGGCCCTTCTGGCTCTACTAACTCTTCTTGATGATTTGAAGAGTGATCAATTGCACTAGAGGGATTTGTTATGTCATCTTTGGAGCTTGTTATCCCCTACCCTAGGGATAACTAAGGAGATCATGTCTCAATGCCCACAGGTCCTAGACATGGAGTGACGAGAGCCGGATGACTTGAGCATGGCCCTAAAGGAACCCTCTTTTCTTCAGTGCAACCCATTTATCAACAACAACAGTATCCATCCCACCAGCCTGGTCTTGAAGTAGCAGTAAGTCTTGCTCCATTAGGTAATGAGTCTGGGTATCATGGCATGTGTCACTATGATTCTTGAAGCACTTAAATATGTTGCATTGGATTCTCCTTCATTTCATAACATTTGCTTCGAAATTATGCTCTTTAACTTGTTCATACCCGAAAGGGTGACATGATGCCCTAGTAAGTTGATCTCCCTTTAGGATGGGTTGTCATTGGGTGGGTCTATAAAAAGGTCATCGTCCATTCCCTCCATACTTACCACTTTCCATCTTTATTCCTCTCATTTCCTCCCTACCTCTATTCGAGCATTGGGATTTTCCACATTAGGAAGGATTGTACCTTGCCTTGTGGAAAGAAGGGGCTAAAGGCCTAGAGGGTAAAAGTAGTTGGCAAGAGTTAAAAGCCAAAAATGAAACCTTTGAGATGATTCGCCTAGGGATTCCCCAGAAAGCAGTAAAAGGATTCTCAGTAAGAAAATGGAACCCATAAAATAAATAAACACTCAAGGTATTAGTTGGTGAATAGGAAGTCTCATCATGAGTCAACTTATTATGACCATGGGCATGTAGCATTATGACACTACCATCTATCTGGTCACCAAACCAGGGTAGTGAATCTTGGTGGCATAGCCAAGAGAAAGGGGTCTCATCATGAGCCAACCTTCTCATCCACGTGAAATGCTTGTGGATAACGTTGTCACCTCTGGTCACCAAGCCAAGACAAACTCCCTCAAGTCTTCCCTTGAAGCATAAAAGCAAAAGATCAATGAAGCTAAGAATTAAAGGCAATGAATGGGCTAGGAAACAATGGCATCCATGATAAGGTGCAACTCACCCTCTACAAAGGCACCCACATGTAAGATTTAAATTTCCCTATTATCACTACAGCCCATGCCCAAACACTACCCCATGCCACCTCATACACTTACATGACTTGGATTGGTTCTTACCTGGGAAACACCCCAAACTTAAGGAGGGTTAGCCCAATAGGACATATTGAGACGTTCTCCAAAACTGACTTGTTAAATTGCATAATGTATTTAAGCATTTGTCTGGGTAAAGGGGGTTTTGATGCACATGTTTGGGTAATTTAATTATTGGATGTGATTTACATGTTATGATCCTTGTGACTTATGAACCCCTCGAGGGTGTACTTGTTGTTGTTGTAGGACCTTTCCTGGTGGACAAGTACACATGGGGGAATGATTAGCTTGGACCTTCATGGGGCTAAAAGCCTACAAATAGATGTTGTAACCCCAACCAGGGGCAAGAAGACATCAGAGATTTGCACCAGGAAGAAAGAAGGACGTCACCTTGGAGGCACCCTGGCAGACCTAGACCCAGGGGGATCTTGCTTTTCCACCTGGACGTTGACCTTTGATATTCCATGACATCACTATCATGACCCTTGATGTCATCCAGAGCTAGGGTTTGCATTTTGAGGGCAATTGTGAGCTAGTTGGCACGTGTGGGCATCATCCAGGGCCTTTGGAGGTCAAACATTCAACATCTAAACCCCAACATTCCACCTTAGGGGCTCAACTTCACCGTAGAAGGGCATGACATCAAAGTGTTTTTAGATGCTAATTAATTGTATTTATATCTAATTTGAATTTATTTGTAAAATGGCCAGGTCGTCCTTTATTTGACCTAAAATTAATTAAAGGTCACCAGTTTTGTATAAATAAACATTAAGCACATTCATTTTTACATCACAACTCCTCACACAAGAGGAGAGGTTTAAAATTTGTGCCCTGGCAAGGGCTATTGGCTGAAATTGTGAGGCGAACTCTTGTATAAGACTGATTTTTGCAAGTTGGATCAATCTTGAAAGCTTTTATGGTGATCTTGCATGGTTTTTTCATGATTATTCTTGGTGCAAGTAGGTAAAATCTACATTTTTTGTCATCTATTGAATGATTTATGTATGGCATTATTTGCTCATACAAGATTATGAAATTGCATGGTATACTTAATGCTTGAAGTAAGAAACTTAAATTGCTACTTTATAACTTGCACTAATTTAAATGGTATACTAATTCATGCTAATTTGTTGCATTCACCTTCATAACTTGCACCTAGCTCACTCATAAATTGCTTGTGACAATTGCTAGTCAATCTACTAGATAAATGCTAAGTTTACATGGTGTTTCCTTGCAATTTTGAGCACTAGAATTTGTTGTTGTTACAAAAGATTGCTACAGCCATCTAATTGCAGCAAATTCTCTACATAAGTGACATTAAATGCTAGCTAGACATTGCCAAATTTGCTTGCGACGATTAATTCATTAAGCCTAGTTAAAGCTACATTTTCTTGTCTTTTTCAAGCAATTTCAAGGCATTTTTTTTGCAATTGTTACAAAATACTTATTATTGTTGTAAATTGTTAAATTGTTGCAAATTTATATCATCTAGCCCTTTTTTTGAAGGTTCATGGTCTTAAGAAGCACTAACATCATATTTTGCACTTGAAAGCTGCCATATTTTATTTGTTGTCATGTTCTGGGCAGGTACACTCCATTTTTACCATTGTTTCATCCCTTGAAGATATTAAGAATCTTTTGACTTGAGTGACCAGTGAGAGAGGGGTTTTCTTGCATCCTTGCCTTAGTCTTACCAGCCCTTTAGGTCACTAGGGACATCTCCCCTAGGTAACTTTGATATAATCCTAAACAGAAAGGGGTTTCCTATTAAGGTGACAGTGATAGGTCACTCCCTGTTACGCCCATCTTGCATTCACTTGCCTTGGGCTTTGGGCAAGTACAGATTGTGTGACAACAGAGCCTTCTGCTCCCCATGATCTGTCTTCCTATGAGATGTTTTGTATCTAGCAAAAGTAACTTCTTCTTCTTCTTCTTCAATACATGGATGTATACGATCGTGTATACATATTGGATAGTCTGCTTCATGTTTCATCTAATATGTTGCCTCATGCAACCATCACTATAGCTCCCTTCAGGGTTATCACCTGTGACCTACCCAAAACAAGAACAACAAGGGAGAAACAGTAGACAAGAATAATACTCTTTATAATAATAATAAACACGATAGTGAGAACAACCGTCATAGTAGCTTTTTCAGAGCTATCACTTGTGACCTGCCTGGAACAAGGGTCAAAAGTAAGAAATATAATAATAAGAAACGTGAGCAACACTCTTCTAGTGTTGTGATCAATCATTCCTCCATGATAACCTCGAAACAAAACAAGAGTTTTCTCCTGGAGGAGATATCAGTTATATCTAGTAAATAATTACAATGAGCATCTATCTCAATAGTGCTCACATCCTACCAAGTCTTCAATAATAAAACTTTTCAAAGATTAATATCACAATTATAGTGTTTCGCAGTTATCAAACTTCATATGTGCAAATTTGAGTCTTACCAATTTAATCAATCAAACCTGGAACCTGGAGTCTTGTCCTCAAGAATGAGTGTTGTTGTTTTTCTTCCGAGTCTCCTTCACTCAAAATGACAAGTATTTTCTTCAACCTGTCCTCTATACTAAGGCAATATGCTATCTTGATAGAAATCTGAGTTAGGGAATAAACTCTATAATCTCAGCTTTAATCAATCTAATACTTTGACTTTAATTTTGACCAATGGTTAGCATGATAACTTCAACAGATCAAAATGCAACCTGGATATTCATACGATCACAATAATGCCATAACAAGTAGGGGCATATCAAAGTAATCAAACCTGAGGTGCCTAGTTCCTTTGAATGTGTTGGATCTGAGATCCTTTTGGATCTATGATTGTTGCTTTAGAAAAAAGATCCTTTCTCGTGCAAGTACCCTTTAAAATAATGATACAATTTAAACATATGTAAGTACATACCTCTTACAACATCGATAGGTAGTGGCACCATCCAGCAGCAGCGGCAAGCAATAACAAGCCTATAAAACTTCAAAGGTGCTTCATGGTAGTTGGAGGTTTGCTAGGGTAAGGCACACTGGAACAATCAGTCCCAACGCTTCACAAAACAAAAAAAAATCATTGCAACTGGAGTTGGCACTGCAACTGGTACTACAACTGGCACAACAATTGGCACAACAATTGGCATGAAGGAATTGGCACGAATGAACTGGCACTGCAACTGCAATTGGTTCTGCAACTACAACTGGTATTGCAACTGCAACTTGGGGTTTTATGAGGAAATCCTAATTTCTCAAATTTCAAATTTCGAAATTCTGATCTAGGGAAGTGATGTGCCTTGCTTGGGCGAGTTCCTAGGTGATCTTAGTTTCACCAACATCCTCCAACAAAGGTGAAAACGTCACTCTTGGGGTTTATGTAGAAACCCTAATTTTGCAGCAGCTGCAATACTGAAACTGAATCTTGGAGATGGTGCGTTGAAGCTAGCCACTTCTTATAAACTGTGAGTTGGTCTCTTTCAAGCCTGCTCTGATACCATGTTGATGTTTTACTTATACAACTAGCAACTACGGTTCTTCTTTATTATTACAATCATTTAGCACATTAGTTGCATAAATAAGATCATTGAAAGAGAGGCAATCACAGAAACAATAGAGACACACAAATTATACTGGGAAACCCTCATGGGGAAGAAAACCCCCAAAAAATTCCTCAATATAGATAGACCAAAAACAAAGTAGAAGATCCTCCTCTACTCCTTCACTAGGAAAGAGTAGCACACTACTTAACCAAGAGACACCAAGACATAGACCAAGAACCCTCCTTGACGTCACACCTAACTGCAGTAGGTTATCCTCCAAGACTTAAGCACTGTAGAGTTAGTTGGTGTGTGTGTTCAAATGAGACTTTGGCCTCCCTTATAAATAGTGGTCTGGTTGTTAGAGATAATGCCTACTTAATGATACTTTCTAGAGTTTAGGGATTGGATTGGGTTTGTTGGAGGATGTTGAGAGATTCTCTCAACCTCTCCCTCCAAGAGTGGAATAAGTTGGATCTCACAACACTTATTTAAGTGTGATATATCTCAGGTTATTGTAAGTAATACAATACTATTTTATGTGTATAAGATTGTGCAATGACTGCTATCCAATACTCAACTTGGTATCAGAGCTGAGAAGCAGTGACTCTTGAGTGTTGGTTTGTGAAGTATAAATCAATTGTGATGGTTGCCATCGCCTGAAGTAGAGGTCATGAAGTTTTTGAGAAGAGTCGATGTTGAAGTAAGTCGTTGGTGCCTTGGGAGAACAACATTGTTAGGATTGGTTCCTCCATATGTTCAATACTCTTGATATCATCACAACAAGAAAACCAAATATGTGTTAGAGAGATGCCATCGTTCAAAGAGAAATAGCGAGAGAAAGAAATCCACAATGAAGAATTCAAGTGCTACGTCTGATCTACGAAGATTCACTGGAAAGTTGCCTTTAAATTCATGGCATTTTCTATTGTCTTAAAAGATTCACTACTATCAATGTTTGTTTTCCAATGATATATATTTTCTCTATGCATGAAGAAAGGATTGTTTTCGATGCTTTCTTGTTTAAGACGTCATAGTTCTTGATGATTTCTATGTATATTTGCATTTAGGCACTTTTAATTCTATTGTGTATGAAGAACATATGAATTATAAGATGTTTGTTGCATCTAGCCACTGTTGAGACTTATTGGTTCTGCAAAATAGTTGAATTAAGGCCATGATTTTGGGGTTAACCTGCATCTGAGCACTGTGTATACAATAGATTGAGAGTTCCATAGCAAGGTGTTGCGTTCCCACATATGCCAAGTTAGTGAGTTACCTTTTACAGGATGCTTTGATGATTGAAGGCAACATATAGCAGGCAAATATTTATGGTGATGTCCAGAAATTACTGCAATTTTGAATCTTTGTTGTTCCAGGCTGTCTCTGCGTAGCAACGAAGAATCAAATGAGAGATTGTAGCAGATCTGTTGAAGTGAAATGTCGTGAAACCCTGCAATCTATTCAAGTTTACATGGTATTATTAAGTACTATTCAAATTCAGATCTGGAGCAATTCCATCAAGAAATGCATTGTCAAGAGGATTTCTGGCTCTACGATATGCTTGAATTGCATGAAATAGGCACATAAACTAAGAAAACCACCAATTGAAGAAATCTGCAAGAGTTTTCGTTTCCAGACGAGGCGATGAAGTATGTGTTGTTCATGGATCAATGTGCACACTATGATCTGTGCAATGAGAAGAAGGAAGAGCCACCATAGAGAATCATAACTTGCCTTATATATATATATATATATATATATATATATATATATATATATATATGAGTGTTGTGTGCAGAAAGAAAACCCAAGATGATAGATTCAGATGGTGTATGTGGTGTGCTTAAAGTTTTTTATATGTTTACTTGTTTATGTAAAAGTAAATAAAATAAGGACTCTTGTCTCTTGATATAAGCTGGCAACATCGGTTTCAAGAACAATTGTTCTTATGATTGGAAGTCACCTTGTATAATTGATTTTTGAAGACATTCTGTACCTAAACTGCTTTTCTATAAACTGATGGATAGCCGAAAGTGAAATATCTTACAGATGGAGGCATGTCCATAGGATGATTCATTACTTGACAACTTTTCTCATGGAAGCCCCGGTGAGCCAAGTTTGTCAATATTATCTATTGTGCAAGTTCATGAATGATGGTCTGAAGCGTTTATGCTTTAAATGAGTTGAATGGTAAGCTCGAAGAGGAGGAAGAGAAAGAGCGCAGTCCGAAGGGAGTGGGTGTAGGAGTTGATGAAGGCCAAACAGACGAAAGTTAAAGTGTTGTAACATTTTATGTTATGTAATTTGTGAAGTTTTGTAATGTAGGCATTAACGGGGGGTGTTAGAGATAATGCCTAATTAAATACATTCTAGAGTTTAGGGATTGGATTAGGTTTGTTGGAGGATGTTGAGAGATTCTCTCAACCTCTCCCTCCAAGAGTGGAATAAGTTGGATCTCACAACACTTATTTAAGTGTGATGTATCTCAGGTTATTGTGAGTAATACAATACTATTTTTTGTGTATAAGATTGTGCAATGACTACTATCAAGTTCTCAATTCTGGCCAACCTAAAATTAGGTCTGGACCGACCTGTCACTTTACCCTCTTAATTTGCATTTAATTGTCAAGGCACAATAGGGCCTAATTAACAAAAATAATATAACAATATTATTCAACACTCCTTCTAAGGTAGAATATTCTTGAAAGTTACAATATTTCATCAATGGATGGGGGTAAAACTTTTGGGCATGGGGTTCATGACATACAATGGTTTGTATTGTCTTATTTACGGGTGCCTTTGTAGAGGGTGTGTTGCACCTTCATTTTTAATGAAACATTTTCCCAAGCTCGTTTATTGCCATTAATTAATTAAAGTGTTTCCAGGTTGAAGCCAATATGGGACTTCTACCTAAGCATGAAAAGCATTGCCCACCTTAACTCTACCCTGGTCACACTGTGCTTACCCAAGTTGAAGACAATGTGTGGGACTTCTACCTAAGCATGAAAAACATTCCCCACACACGCTCTACCTTGGCTGGCATTTTTAGATTGTTATTTATTTTACGGGTCCCATTAGTTTCTTATGAGTGACATTTCATTGTCCTTGGGATCCTTGGGCGAGCATCTAGAAGGTTTATGATTGGAAATTATCTTTTCCCAGCTACAAGTCTCTAGGCCTTCAGCCCCTTCTTCCCATGAAATGAGGTACAATCCCTTCTTAGGCCAGTACACCTGAAAATCCCAAAAGATGAGGAGACACAAAGGATGAAGTGTGAAAAATGATAAGTATGATCAAGAATGGTACGCTGACTCATCAAGAAGTCCTTCGAGTAGTAAACCTTTCCCCAAGGGTGGGTGACCACTTACTAGGGTACAATGTCAACCACCAAGGTGAAATAAGGCAAAGAGCATAATTTCCAAGAAAACATTTTATAATCAAGAGGAGCTTTAATGCAACACATCCAAATGCCTCAAGTATTAAAGTGACACTTACCACAATATCTTACTTGCACCTCATGGAGCAAGCCCATTCTCTTATGGAAACAAGTTGATGTTGTGAATGCCATCACGATGAATCAGAGAAGTATGGTGGTGAAGTGGGTCTGCATATGTGTAAGTGGACATCTAAGTCAATCCATCACTGGACACTCCATGTCTACAACCCGAGGGCCTCGAGACATCCTCTCCTTAGTTATCCCTATAAATGGGGGATAACACAACCCATTAATTTATTTTGCATTAATTATGAGGGTTGGTTCGTTATAATATATTAGTTCCAACAAAGAAGTGGTGGCTTTTTTTTTAACCATGGGATAACAGCCTGCCAGCCAGATATACCAATAACTTGTGACTTAGCAAGGGTCGAGGCGTCCCGAAGCCCACTAGAGTTGACCTCTATCCCAAGGGTCGTCTACTCTTCTAGCCTTATCACAACGAGCCAACATGTCCACTTTGAGGGAATTAAACCCGGGTGGGGAGGATAACAAACATGCTACCCAACCACCCAAGCTATGAACCCCAGACAAGAAGTGTAACATCCCCACTATAATCCCTAGTTTAATTAATGCATAGTGTAGATATGAATGTGGCTATGGTCAAGTGATGTAATACGTGAAATGCATTTTCTAAATTTTAATAAATACAATGTGATACACTTTGTTGAGAATATGGATAAAGATGGGGGCTGGTTAATCCACAAGAAAAGTGGGAATGCCTAGGGAGTGTCTAGGAGGGGTCCAAGGGGGGAAATTATTTATGGGTATTAATTCAACCCATGTTTTTGAATTTTATTCTCATTTGGGGACAACCTTCTATTTTATGTTTGAGTGTATGAGAACCCAATCATTAAACTCATGTATGAGGGTGGGTGTGAGAGTCACATCCCATAGTTATTGGAAGCATGGGGCTGAGGTACAATCAAAATTGGGCAGAGTGAGCAATCAATTGTCTTCGAAGAGGAGAGGAAATTTGTATGGGTAGTAAAAAACAATTTTTCACATTCATTTTTTCATGAACAACAAGTAGAGAATAGGGGAAAGAATCTTGGGAGCCCAAAGCAACAAGGTTGGGTGAATTATGGAGCATGTTGGAGCGTTTTGGAGTCAGAGATTGAAGATCCAGGTTGTCAAGTCTAAAGAGTGAACTCTTGAGTGAGTTACACAGTAACAATAAGTGTTTGTTGTTGGTTGTTGGTAGTTTTTCCTAGCAATCAGTTCCCTTGAGTTCCCAGCAGAGAGATTCCTAGTTACCCAAGCTAGAGAAACCTTGATAAATGAATAGGATGCCCAATGGACTGAGAGCAGTGAAGGGGTACAGTCTTGGGTTTGGCAAGTCAAGAGGAAGAGAGCTGGAGGAAATTTGAGATAGTTATAGGAGAATACCAATGGGTTGTGTGATATTGAGTTGCGAGTGGATTGTGAGAGGCACCCTTCTTTTGTGGATTTCGAGCCCCAACTCGGGGGTGACTTGTTGTTGAGATTTAGAGCAACAGGTCTATGGTTCGGTGGAATGTCCTTCCCAAGCAGTTGATTGCAAAAGTGTTTCAAAATATAAGTGTTTATCTATTTTTTAGTTATTTCATCTGTTTAATTGTTGTGCTTAACTTTGTGTATATGAATGGTTTAATTATTGTTGTGAATGAGTTTATTAGTTGCATTCATGCTCATTTAGAATTGTTGTAGTTGCATTCATGCTCATTTAGAATTGTTGTAGTTGCATTTCATTATGGGTACCAAAATCTAGTTAAGAATGTGAATAAATCATAGTTGGTAAATTACAACAAATGAATTAGTAGAAGTTTTGATTTTCATGTGTATTTTGCATAGTAATGTTCCTCAGTTAAGCTAGGGGACGTTACATTATGGTATCAGAATTCAAGGTTCGACATTGAGCTTGTATGGGCCATGAGTCAACGCGAATTAAGCAAGTTCGTGGTAGCATATTTTGTCATGTGACGAATTTGGGGAACAATGGTGAATCGAAGTGAAATTCCCAAATTATGAGCAGATTTTGAGTTTAAGTGCTTGAGAGCAGTCAAAGAAGGAAATTTGTGTCATTGATCTGCAAGTTGCAAAGTTGAATTTGGCTTTGGAAGCCGAATTCCTATTTGTTTCATGACAACTGTGAAGTTTTGCAGATCAATGACCAAGATTAATTCGACCTAAAGAGTCCATGATCGAAATTTGATTGAAGAGGTCTGGAAAGGGCGTTCATGATGAGCCTTTGGAAAGAAGGTTTCATAAGAACTTTGGAATCAAGCATGAAGTTGAGTCTGAAGAGAGGATCTCAATGGCAGAAGCTCAAAGAAACAAGCGCTGTCAAATTGGCTAAATCCTTTCTGAGTTGTTGGATCTATGAAAAGTATTTTTGGGAGAGCTCGTTTGGTAGGTTTGGGCATGTTTTGTGCCCCGAAGAAGTTAGTCTGACCGAGTTAAAGGTCGAGCAATTATGATGTCTGTGAAGATCTGGACCGTCGAACACGAGTGATCTCCACTATCAGATCTTTCAAAAAGGTGGGAAGCTCGAGGGTAACTTCACTTTCTGATGAAATCAGTCTGATTGAGGTAACATGTGCGCTACTTAAGAACCCGAGATGATCGTGGCCATTGATTGGAATGATTATTGACCGTCCGATCTGTCGGACGAGCATGTCATCTTGGAAGGGCTAAGGATGGAGGAGAATTCCATGTAAGTTTCCATGTTAGTGCACCATGTCACAGGACATGTTATCAAGAGCTGGATAATCCAAGAGTGCCACGTAGCAATTAGGTGTAGGTCCTCAGGAGGATGGTTTCGGAAAAGAGTGTTTCCGATGGATTCAGAAGAAGGCTATCAGAAGGTTCTTTTGTGAAGAAGGTTTCCAATGGGTGAATCCGATTGAGCAAGCCCGATAGGTTATCAGACTTCAGTCTTCAAAAAGGTTAATGGACAAGACAAACCTTGTTTCCGATGAGAAGAGTCTGATAGTGTTTCAGACCGTGGATTTTGGGGAAGTCTGCATACCCAACAACTTGGTTTTCCGATGGGAAGAGTCTGAGAAAGAGTCTCTGAGAGCTTTGCAGAGGTCTAGTCATGGCTTGACAAGGATAAACATATCAACGACTAAGATTATTCCTGAACCTGAGATCAATGGTTCGGATCTAAAGACTGTTACAATGGTAAATTAGTGAGTTTTCCATGAAAATTCCAATTTTTTAAGGTCTTCATCTTGCAGGGCATTTTTAAGGGCCTAAACAATGTTTTTAGAACATCAAATTTCACAAAATTGTGTGTACTTCCAATACACACAGGGTTTGCTTCTTATAAGAAAGAGATCGAGGAGAGTTTTCTGTTGTTTTTCTTCATATGAGATATGATCGATATATTATTACAATGATGAGTGTTCCATATATAGGAAACATATGGTGACCATCCATGAAAGAATGAGTCCCTTGGATAATCAATAACTATTTATTATTATCATTTACTTATTATATATAGTATTTAATAATCAATAATTATATTATTAATTATCAATCTAAGAGAATGTTTTCCCGATGTAGTCCAAACATCAACACTCCCTCTCAACGAGGGAGACATTTTGCATCATGCCAAGCTTGTCTCTGAAGTATACAAACTTCACCCTAGACTCATGACACTTGTCTATAAGTCTTTGGGAGACGTATCTCTCCCACCTAAACCGATGAGAAACTCTTTTTGCGACTCTCCCTTTTGAGCCTATTAACTCTCTCTGAGATCAGGCTCACTATGGGTTCACATGTAATAGCATATAGCATCTTGAGTCTTTATTATTCCTTGTCAAATCACCATGACTAGGACAAAGACCACACTAGGATCTTTCACCACAGGCACACACCTGTGAGTGAATGTCAGCCTGATGCTAACTAACACATGGAAAGCACTTCAAGCACCTTGAGTCCATATTATTCTTTGTTATGATCAAGGAAAGACTACGCTTGGGCCCATTTACCACAAGTGCACCTTTATGATAAATGTATCCTATCTCCCTTGGCTTGTAGCCCAATCTAGGAGAAGGTCCTCCTGATGTTGAAACATCAACACTCCCTCTTAGCTAGGGAGGTATCTTTCCACAGTAGTACACAACTATTATCCAGAGACACACATTCTCTGACAGTGGTACACAACCATTGTAGTGGCGTACACAACTACTGTCCAGAGACACAAAGTCTCTGCCAGTGGTACACAACCATTGTAGTAGAAAAAGGTCTGTCACACATGGCACTCCCATGTGGAATTCTAGAGGCTACTCCCTCTAGAAACACCAAGGTCAACTCCCCATAGTGTGTGATGTCAAGGTAAACTCCTTTGACATGTCCTCATGTGCTCTCCACAAGGAACGTTGGGCTTCTAAGCCCAAACCCACTTATCCCTTATTGGATAAGTGTCCCACTTATCCCTTCTCGAATAAGTGTCCTCACATATCAACTCAAATCATTTCACATAGGAGTACAATCTAGAGAATGTATGTCACACATGACACTCCCATGTGGACTTCTAGAGGATACTCCCTCTAGAAACACTAGGGTCAAGTCCCCATAGTGTGTGGCGTCAAGGTCAAATCCCCTGACATGTCCTCATGTGCTCTCCACAAGGGACTTTGGGCTATCCCTTCTCGGATAAGTGTCCTCACAGATCAACACACTTATCCCTTCTCGGATAAGCCCAAACCCACTTATCCCTTCTTAGATAAGTGTCCTCACAGATCAACTCAACTCAATCACAAAGGAGTACGATCTGGAGAATGTCTCAGGAAGCTGCAAACATCAACACTCCCTCTCAGCGAGGGAGGCATTCTTTGCCATGCCAAGTCTATCACAAAAGTACTCGAACTTCGTCTTGGTTCGGTAAGAACATTAACATCTTGCTCATTTGTAGGAAGGTACTGCACCAATTCTTCCTTCCTTTGCACCATGTCTCGGAATAATAGTGGAATCCAACACATGTCTAAATAAATCTACAAGGAGCTTGTGAAGCCACACTTCTTCATGGATTGCCACTTATGAAGCAATGCAATGTAGTACTTTGCTTTTGCGATGCTCAAGGCCACACAAGTCTGTTTCCTGCTACACCAGGAAACCATGGCAGATCCTAAAGTGAAGCAACACCTAGAGGTGCTCTTCCTGTCCATTATGCTCCCTGCCCAATCAGAGTCAGTATATCCTTGCAATCTCATGTCAATACTGGAAGTATATCTTAGATCATTTCCAATTGTGCTTTGTAGGTATCTCAACACATGTTTCATAGCAATCCAGTGTGTCCATCTCTGCTGACTCATAAACTGGCTAAGTGTACTCACTGCATAACAAATATATGGTCTGGTGTTAACCAGATACATCAATGATCCAATCATCTATCTGTACAGAGTCACATCAATTTCGCCAGAATCGGAAGAAGACACACTTAGTTTCTTCAGATTCGTCACTATTGGTGTAGCCATGGGCTTCAAGTTCATCGTCTCGGACTTCTTCAATATCTCAACTGTGTACTTCCCCTGACTCAGGAAGATCTCATCAGTTCTTTGCCACACCTCTAGTCCCTAGAAGTAGTGCATCATACCAAGGTCCTTCATCTCAAACTTAAAGGCCAACGCATACTTGCATTCAACAATAAGGCTCTATGTACCGATGAGGAATAAATCATCAGCGTAGAGGACCAAAATCATAGACTCGCCATTAACAGTCTTGTAGTACAGGCTGGGATTGACAATGATTGTTTTAAAGCCCAAACTCATCAGGTGTCCATCAATCTTCACATACCAAGCTCGAGGTGGTTGCTTGAGTCCATACAGAGCCTTCTTCAACCTACATAAATGAGACTCCTTCTCATGTATCGCGAAACCATCTGGTTGCTCAATGTATACTTCTTCCTCAATCTCTCCATTGAGAAAGGTTGTCTTTACATCCATTTTATGTACTCTCTAACCCATGGATGTTGTAGGGAAAATAATCATTCAGATAGAAGTGTATCGAGCAACAAGAGCAAATGTCTCCTCATAATTTATTCCCTCCACCTCAGAGAATCCTCTAGCAACAAATCTCATTTTGTGCCTCTCGATGCTCCCCGTCAACTGTGTGTTTGATCTTATAGATCCATTTGGAAGTCACTACAGACTTCCCCTTAGGTCTCAAAACAATATCCCACACGTCATTCTTCATGATGAATATATACTCCTCCATCATGCCATCTCTCCATATTGGATGACTAGTTGCCTCCTCATAATAGGAAGGATCAAAATGAATGACGTGCCTCATAGATGCGACATAGTATGCATATATTTGAGGACTATTGCTCACTCAAAAGGTACCACAAGGAGTTGCATATCCTTCTACCTCCTGGAGAGTCTGACAAGCCCAGGTAGGTCTCTTCCAACCTACTGCAATATCTCTGGGAACATCAACTGGAGCTACAGAATAAACGAGATCAATTGGATCAATATCCATGTGAGATCCTCTAGATCTCTTAAAGGATACCTCCTCCTCAAAGGTAACATCTTTGCTCACCTCAATTTGTCTCTGACCAGGGATGTAGATCCGGTATGCCTTCGAAGACTCATTGTACCCCACAAGTGTACTCTTTTTGCTTGAAGGGTTTAGCTTGATCCTTTTCTCCTTGGGTACATGAATGTATACATGACACCCAAATATCCTGAAGTGTCCAACCTCGGGCTTTGCTTCCGTGAAGGCCTCATCGGGCATCATTTTCCACAAAGTCTTATGAGGACTTCTATTATGAACATACACTGCAGTCATGGATGCCTTTGCCAACATAAACATAGGTAAATGATGATCATGCTAAGTCATCTTGGACCATACTTGATATATCGAGGTTTCCTCATGAAACCAATGTCTCGGGAAGTTGAAAAACATCAACACTCCCTCTGGAGCTGGAGGTGACTCCTCCTCTGTCTCTACTCCCTCTAACACTGAAGGTTTCTCTTCCTCCTTCTTTGGAGGTAGCTCAATCTTTGCTCCCTCTAGATGTAGTATTTCCTCCCTCTCTGGGAGAGCCTCTACATACACTGGAACTGTTGCCATGCCTGCTTCCTCAACATCTCATGGCTCGACTCATGTACCGGGGATGCTACACCTACTCCCTTTGAGTCTCGTAATGTGTTTGCCTCCTCTACTGGATCTACCATAGTTGTGCTACAGTTGGTCTTGACTCATTGTATCCATGATCATTGGAACTGTCTCTGCTATCTGGCATGGTCTCGTCCTGGGAGGTACATTGCTCCTAGAGACTTCTTGTCTCTTAGCATCATGCATGGAAATGTCTATCCTTGATATCATGTTGGAAGGTCTTTCCCTCCATGTTTGCCTCCTGTGACCATCATTATGGCTCCTTCTCAGAGCTATTACCTGTGACCTTCCCGAAACAAGAAACAAGAACAACAAAAAACATCTCCTATAGAAGATCAATTTATCTTGTGCACAACTATATATAGTAATCCTCCAAATAATATGTCTTCTACTATGACCAACACACATCCATCATATACTCAATGTCATATGGATACCAACACATATCCATCATATACTCGATGTCATACAACTAACCATGTTGATTTTCTAGTGTTAAATTAGATAAACACAATTTTCCGCAAGTGGTAATTACTTCCAATGATATACAATATTACTTTAGTAAATACTAGAACATCACTAAGTAACTCGAAAAATTTCAACTTCTTAGTCTCTTCCTTAGATCACTTATCCCACGTGTGAGAGAGAAAAAAATATGTCTATTATTGTGTCTTTCAAGTGTCTTTTTATAGTAATATTAGATTGATAAAAAAAAGACACGTCTCTTTGAAAATTAAATTTTCTTTCTTATAAATAGTTGGAGAATACCTCCCTTAACTACCCAAAGATTAATTTGATTATAATCCATCCACATAGTATTTGACTTTGTTAAATTGTTCCTCCATAATTCATGTGATTCTTTGCATAATTATTATTTCAGAGCCCTTGCAAAATTTACATATTTCGTGGCTTGCCCAAGCGAGAGACTCAACCCGTGATTTCTCTTTTCCGGATAGATGGATTAACAACGATTCGTTGGGACTAAGTGGAGAGGCCGCTACCGAATGGCAACTTTTTGTCGATGCTTTAAGGGGCACTGACATTCTTTTGAAGAAATGTGACTGATTCTCTAATGTGGTCGAGAGGGGACGCCTCGGGTGTCATTACTACTAAAAACATCTACAAGGCTCTCATTTGCTCGCTCGACTACCGGTGTGACAGCGTTTGGATCCAACAGATGTGGAAGTGGCCGATACAACTCAAATTAAAACTGTTCATATGGCTGGCAGCAAAAGATAAAGTCCTTACCTGGGAGGCGCCCCAGAAGAAAGGTTGGGAAGGTCCGGGGGTGTGCAAACTTTGCAATGGCTACTCTGAAAACATAAAGCATCTCTTAATCCACTGCTCATTCACAAAGGCAGTGTGGTTGCGCTTGATCAATCTCTATCATCTAAAACTTTAGTGGATTGGCTCCACAGTCTCATATTGTTTTACTATGTGGACAAAAGAAAAAACAGCCCCAGTCAGTTTGGCCGCTCTTTCTTGCTGTCATATATGGATTGAGAGAAACAAGGTGTTATTCGAAGAATGTTCCCTCTCTCATCTTTTAGTGGTACACAAGATTGCGGTTTCCTTCTTCTGGCAGCCAACTACCCCCAAATTCTTCCAAAACAAAGTTTGTGATATTACTCAGACTTAGGGTTTCACTTTGGCTTGCTTCGATGGAGCAGCCCTGTCAAATGATGAATGTTGCGGAGCGGGCAACTTTTTCAAGACTCAGCCATTGAGGATTACTAAATGGTTCATAAATTGTGGAGCTAGAACAAACACTAAGGCAGAGCTCATGGGGTTGTGGGCAACCCTCACTCTGGCAATGCTCTGGTCGATTGAAAAATTACAAATCCTGGGGGATTCGAAAGTTATTATAGATTGGATAAATCAAAAGGGGCAACTCCAAGCGGTGAACCTTGAATGTTGGAAACAAAAAACAAAGGAAATGGCAATTTTTTTTAAAGATATAAGTTTCCAACACATTTATAGGGAACACAATAAAGAGGCCAACACACTTTCAAAGAGGGCACTCAAAGAAATTGAAGGAAGACTATCTGTTTATCACTGGGACAATGGGGAAGAAAGCCCTCATACGCTCCTAAACATCTTTGAAGCTTGAGAAGGGCGAGTAGCTTGTGGAGAGGAAGCCGATTTCGAGTTTTTGCGCAACAAATTCTACTTTCTTTCAATATAAAGTTGTTGTTTTATTGATGTGAACAATTTTTTTGTGTTGATGGACTTTGTAACCAGAACAATTCTTAACACTATCCTTTTGGTTGGTCTTTTGTAACGCTCTGAACTGATACTGCTTTGTAAAATAAATTATACTTTATATAATTTTGAGATATTTTTCATTTGGAAAAAAAAAGGTAGAAGTAAATATGCAACACATTCCTCATATTTAGGTAATTAGACATTTTTACTAGAAATTACTGCTCACCATAATTTATGGAGTTATGTCTATAATTTAGGTAGGAGTAAAAAGTAAATATGTTGTACAAAGAGATTGTAACAACCCCATAAATTTAACACTCCCAACATTTTACTCTACTCTCATTTTCGCCCTCCCGTGAAGGAGTCAAGCCTAGTTCCCGCTCTGATACCGTGTTGTTTTTCTTCATATAAGATATGATCGATATATTATTACAATGATGAGTGTTCCATATATAGGAAACATATGGTGACCATCCATGAAAGGATGTGTCCCTTGGATAATCAATAACTATTTATTATTATCATTTACTTATTATATATAGTATTTAATAATCAATAATTATATTATTAATTATTAATCTAAGGGAATGTTTTCTCAGTTTTGTCCGAACATCAACATTTTCCAATGATCTATTATGAGCACAAAACAAAGCTTGTATGAAGAAGTTACAACCTAAACAATGAAGGGTAAAATTCAATATCAGATTTCTTTCAAAGGACATAACTCCCTGCTCAAGAGTAGTCTATAGAAAGCTCATGGACTGTAGAAGTCAACCATAGAGCCAAATTTGAATTCAGGTATCTAAAAATGTGCTAGGAGAGAAAGAGAACACATGTAGCATGCGTGGCTGAAAAAAGAAAAATGGTCAAAGCTTTTAAAGACCATAACTTTATGCTCATAACTCAAAATTGGGAAAGTGGATAGTTGATGGAAAGGTTTTGAGGAGGAGAAACCATCTAATAACCCATAAAATTAATTTGAGCAACAAATTTTGCAGTCAACTCAAAAGAAGATGAATGGTAGCATTGAAGGGGCAAAAAAAATTGTGCATTATTTTCCAAAATTGTGTGTATAAATTTTTGTCTTACATAAATGTATTTACATTCACATTTTATGTAGAATTAGAGGTTTAGAAAAACAGTTTGGTTCCTATATGAGAACCACAACAATGGAAGATGCCCAAGGGTCCTACAGTCATGAAGAGGAATTCAAAGGTTTGGATGTCGGCATGGGAAATGTTGAGACACGGTCTAATGGAAAAAGAGACACGTACTAACTTGTAACTATGAGAAGCATGCATAGAGATGTGCAAGGTTACATGGAAGACAATGCGAGGATTATGAAAGCTCCGGAGGAGATACTCCAAAGTCTGAACATGCTGCAGAGACAAGTTAGTAAAGACTCTAGCACCAAGCAAGCAACTAATGCTAGACAAATGACAACATCAAAATCCCATAACAAAAGGGATGAGCATGGAAATGACATGTATTCAAGGAGTAGGAGCAGGCATCGTCATTCCCCGGAGCAATTCACTAGGAGAGGTCATGTTAATTTAGGGTCGGGGAGTTACCCTAGTGTGTCCCCTATCAGGAGACATAGGAGAAGGCCCGAGGGAGACATCTTGCAAGGTGAACTCAGGAAGATCAAGCCTCCAACTTTTAATGGTGAGCATAGGAAGGGAGAAGAGGCCAAGGCCCAGATGTTGGAAATAAAGAAATATTGTCAACTGGATGATTACCCCTCAAGTGTAGAAATACAAATTGCAACCTACCACTTGCAAGGAAAGACAACCATGTGGTGGGATTATCTTAAGCAAGCCAAGCATCTTGATGAGAAGAGAGTCTCATGGAGACAGTTCAAAGGATGTTTCCAAGAGAAATATTTGTTTGAGCATTACTATGAAAGGAAGATGAAAGAGTTCTTTAAACTCGATTTGGGAAGCATGAGAATGGATGCGTACGATAAAAGATTCTTTGAATTGTTGAAGTATGTGGACTTCATAAAGGATGAGAAAGTCAAAATTCAAAGGTTTCTTAGTGGGTTACCCTCTTTCTACAACAACAAGATATAATATGATAACCCCAAAACCTTGGAGGAAGCCATAAGTAGAGCATGGCATCTTTATAAGCATAGCAAAGGGAGGCCAGTCTTCCAAAGACTTGGAATGACAAGATGAAAGGAAAGAAAGATCAAAGGCATGAAGGTTTTAAGCCACCCTTTTTCAATAACAACACCCAAGTAAATCAACAAGGAAAGTCAACCTGAAATGAGCACAAGGCAACAAATTCATTTGGGAAAAGGCCAAGGAAACAACATGTACAATGTTGGGGATGTGAGGAGAATCACTTGTATGAACTACCCTCACAAAGGAGAAATAATGAGGATCACCCACAACATTAAGGGGACTGAAACAATGGAAGACATGGGAGGAAGCATGCCAAATATTTATGCAGCCTTTGACAACAAACAAACCGAATATCAGTCCCCCGTGATTGAAGTGGAAGATAGGATTGATAATCAACCCATAGTAATTTTAATTGATTATGGAGTTAGCCATAGTTACATAAACTCTAACATTGTTGAAAGATTTCACTTGCAGAGAAGTAAGCATAAGAAATCTTGGTTAGTTCAGTTAGCCGCATGAGGTAAGAGAAAAATCAATGAGTTGGTTAAAGATTGTCCAATAGACATGAATGGACTGAACACAAAGGTAAATGTGAACATTATATCTTTGGGTTCATATAACTATCTAATTAGTATGGATTGGTTGGAAAAACATCATGTTGTCCTAGATTGTTACAACGATACAATAACTTGTCTTGATGAGAAAGGGCAACAAGACAAGATTTAAGCAATTCCAAGAGTTGTAGTTGTTAAATAAATTTCAGCCATGCAACTGAAAAAAAGTTTCATGAAGGGATGTCAATTTTTTGCAACCCACATGGAAGAGGCAACTAGAGCTAAAGTGGAAAGTCTTGAAGACCATCCAATCTTGAGAGATTTTGAAGATGTTTTTGAGGAAATCCCGGGATTACCACTGAAGAGAGACATTGTTTTCTCTATTGATTTGGTTCCAAGAGCTTCCCCAGTGTCCAAGACACCCTGCAGAATGGGCACACCATAATTGAAAGAGTTGCAGATGCAATTAGAGGATCTTTTGAAGAAGGGGTATATACGCCCAAGTGTGTCACCTTGGGAAGCCCCAGTTCTTTTTGTGAAGAAGAAATATGGGACCTTAAGACCGTGTATTGATTTCAGACAACTGAATAAGGTCACCATCACGAACAAATATCTTTTGCCGAGGGTTGATGATTTGTTTGATCAGTTGAAGGGTGTAAAGGTCTTTTCCAAGATTGACTTGAGGTCGGGTTATCATCAAGTGGGGATAAAAGAAGAAGATATCAACAAGGCAACATTCAAAATATGGTATGGGCATTGTGAATTCACGATAGTGCTTTTGGACTATCAAATGCCCTAATTGTTTTCATGTGTCTGATGAATGGAGTGATCAAGGAGTACCTGGACAAGTTTGTAATTATTTTCTCAGATGATATTCTCATCTACTCTAAGTCCGAGGAGGAGCATGAGAAACATTTAAGAATGGTGCTAAAGGTTTTAGGGGAACATAAGTTGTACACCAAGTTAAGTAAGCGCATCTTTTATCAAAAGAAGATTCACTACTTGGGACATATTATTTCAGCAGATGGGATAACAGTTGATCCCGAGAAGATAAAGGCCAATAGAGGATGGTCGATGCTAATAAATGTGACATAAGTCAGATCATTTATGGGTTTTGCCAGTTGTTACCGAAGATTCATAAATGGGTTTTCAAAGATTGCAAGCCCAATCACTTCCTTGCAAAAGAAGGGAGTGAAGTTTGAATGGACTCCAAAATGTGAAGAGAGTTTCCAACAATTGTAAAATATTTTGACAAGTGCACCCATATTAAAGATTGCAAATCCAGATGAAGGCTTTGTAGTGTGCACAAATGCATGAAAGGAAGGGCTCGATGGAGTCCTCAGTAAAAAAGATCACGTGGCATGGCATGAGTCCCGAAAATTAAAAGAGCATAAGAGAAATTATGCTACCCATGATCTAGAGATAACAACCTTTATACATGCATTACAAATGTGGAGACACTGCCTCATGGGGAGGATATTTGAGCCACAAGAACAAACCACTGTGGCCTTAAACATTTATTTGGACAACCAACATTAAATGCTAGACAAGTTAGATGGTTGGAATTTCTTAGTGAGTATGACTTTGAAATTAAATATATCAAAGACAAAGAAAATTAGGTGGTTGATGCACCAAACAGAAGAGCTCGTGAAGTGCATGCTTCAACCATCAACATGCACATGACATATTTAAAAGATAAAATTCTTGAAGCAACAAATTCAAATCAACATTATTTACAAAGAAAAGAAAATGTACAACAAGTCAATTCACAATAGAAATTTAAAAATTATGAATTGAAGGAAGATGGAATCCTTTTGTATAGAGGCAAGGTGTATGTGTCGAATTCCATAGAGTTGAAAAATATAGTGTTGAGAGAAATGCATAATGTGCCATATGTTGGACACTCAAGATATCATAAATCCATTACAACTGTAAGGAGCCAATACTTTTGGCTGAGAAAGAAGAAAGAAGAAAGAAGTGGCTAACTACATAGCCTGGTGTCTAGAGTGCCAGAAGGTAAAGACAAAGCACAAGCATCCAACATGGTTGCTACAATCATTGCCCATTCCAGAATGGAAGTGAGAAGTAGTCACATTAGATTTTATCACAAAGTTGCCCACAACAGTGAAACAACATGAATCCATCATGGTGGTGGTGGACAAATTGACTAAGGTAGCACATTTCATTCCCATAAAGACAACAAACATTGTAGAGATTTGCATGAAGGAAGTTATTGGACTACATGGAGTGCCTAAGGCAATAGTTTCAGAGAAAGATTCCAAGTTTACATCCAAATTCTGGCAAGGAATGTTCAAAGGCTTTGAGACAAATCTGAATCTTAGTACAACATATCACCCAAAGTAAGATGGGCAAGCAAAGATGACCAAGAGGATAATTGAAGACATGCTCGGGATGTATGTGATGGACCAACCATAAAAATGGGAAGACTATATCCACTTAGTGGAGTTTGCCTATAATAATGGGTATCGAGCCTCATTAAAAATGAACCCATTTGAAGTTTTGTATGACAAGAAATCTAACATACCAGTGAGTTGGGATAACCTAACAAACAAAGCTATCATTGGGCCAAATTTGTTAAGAGAAATGGAAGAGAAAATGGTGAAGATCAGGCATAATTTAAAGGCTGCCCAGGATAGGTAGAAAAGTTATGTAGACAAGAACAAAGTTTTTAGAGATTTTAAAGTGGAGAACATGTTTTCCTAAAATTGAAAGTAAAAAGAAGTTCGATAAGATTGGGTTGCTGCCCAAAGTTGGCAGCTAGATATTGTGAGCCTTTCAAAATATTATAAGAGATGGGGCCATTTGCATACATGCTATCATTCCTTGCATCCATGAGAGTGCATAATGTATTTTATGTGTCATTATTAAAGAAATGTGTGCCTGACCCTAACCACATAATTGATTGGACTGTGATCCAGGTGGAAAACGAAGGGAATTTCTGGGTGGAACCAATATGTGTCATGGACCAGAAAGTTGGAACAAAGCCATAAGGCTGGTAAAGGTTCAATGAACTTGCTATGGTCTTGAAGATGCAACGTTGGAGCACGAATAAACTATGCAGGAGGAATACCTACAAAGTTTTGTTAATTTTGAAGAAAATAGAAACTAAAAATGCAAGACTCCATTTTTGAGCAATTAGATTCTGGAACCACATCTTAGAAATTCTTAGTCACCTATGTTGACAGTCTCAATAAAAGAATGGTGCAACCCAATGGACCGAGGTCAGTGAAGGGGATGCATTCCTTGGGTCAACATGATGAGAAAAACGAGAGATTATGGTTGGGACTGCTGTTGGAGGGTAAAAATTGTATAATTTTGTTTATTTATTCATTTTTTGAATATTGTGATGTAAATTTATAAATGTATTTTGGCATGGTGCGATGCATCGAGGATGATGCATGATTGTAAGGGAGAGGGAGTGTAACATCCCCAATTTAATTAATGCATAATGTAGATATGAATGCGACTATGGCTAAGAGATGTAATATGCGAAATGTATTTTTTAAATTTTAATAAATATAATGTGATACCAGTTGCTGAGAAAATGGACAGAGATGGGGGTTGATTAATCCACAAGAAAAAGGAGAATGCCTACGGAGCGTATAAGAGGGGTCCAAGGGGGAAATTATTAATGTGTATTAATTCAAACCCATATTCCTGAATTTTATTATCATTTGGGGGCAACCTTCTAGTTTATGTTTGAGTGTATGAGAGTCCAATCATTAAACTCATGTAAGAGGGTGGGTGTGAGAGTCACATCCCATAGTTATTGGAAACACAGGGATGATGTACAATCAACATTGAGCAAATTAAGTAGTGAATTGTCTTGGTAAAAGAGAGGAAATTCGTATGGGTAGTAACATACATTTTTTCACATTCAGTTTTTGATGAACAACAAGTAGGGAATAGGGGAGAAGAGCTTGGGAGCTCAAGCAACAAGTTTGGGCGAATTATTGAGCATGCTGGAGCGTTTTTGGAACATTTTGGAGATGAAGACCGAAGATCCAAGTTGTCAGGCCTCAAGAGGGAACTCCCAAGTGAGTTACACTGTAACAACAAGTGTTTGCTATTAGTTGCTGGTAGTTTTTCCTGACAATGAGTTCCCTTGATGGGATGCCCGATGAACCGAGAGCAATGAAGGGGTACATTCTTTGAGTTGGGCAGGTCAAGAGAGAGCTGGAGGAAATTCAAGATAATTGTAGGAGAATACCATCGAGTTGTGTGATATTGAGCTATGAGTGGACTCTGAGAGACACCCTTCTTTTGTGGATTTCTAGCCCTAGCTCAAGGGTGACTTGCTGTTGAGATTTAGAGCAACATGTCTATGGTTGGGTGGAACGCCATTCCCAAACAACTTGTTGCACAAGTGTTTTAAAAGATACATGTTTATCTATTTATGAGTTATTTCATGTGTTTAATTGTTGTACTTAACTATCTGTATGTGAATTGTTTAATTACTTATGTGAATGAGTTTATTAGTTGCATTCATGCTCATTTAGAATTGTTGTAGTTGCATTTCATTATGGGTACCAAAATTTAGTTATGAACGTGATTAAATCGTAGTTGATAAACTACAACAAATGAATCAGTAGAAATTTCGAATTATATGTGTATTTACAAGTGGTTTTTACTAACATAATGATTAATTGATTGATGAGCGAGTCACAAGTTCAAATCCAGAGGGGGGTAGGGTATGTATAACTCCGTAGAATTTATCAGTCAAATCGCTGGACGGAGGGGGTCCCTTGTCCCACAAACAAGGGGGTCCCATACACCAATTTAAATAACAATGAAATACCCCATATTTACCATATTTACTTACCATATTTACTGTTTTGGAATAGTCTCCAAAACCATGAAACCCTCTCTCTTCGCAGGCCTATAACCGTGGCACCACATGACTTCCCACCATATGACCAATCCGCTAAAGCAACCCATCTGACAGCTCTCGAGTGGTCTTTTTGTCCGATCTTCTGCTTAATAATAGACACTCCCGTGAAGGGTTAGGGTTTGTACTTAAAGGTGCGGCTGGATAGATAAATAAATGGACATATAGGTATTCTCTCACTCGATATTTTCATGGCAGCAAGCCCATGAAAACCACTATCACGCTCGTTCTCAATTCAAAAGTCTCATATTCAGGTCTTTCCTTGCAAGTGGCCGGCTTCTGTATTCGTCTCAGCCAAGGGTTTTGAATTTTACGGTGACAGAGACGGTATTATCTGTGGATTTCCGTGGAGCCGAGAAGGCACATGCAGTTTTTAGTTGATTTTCTCAGCGAAGGCAGATAAGATAAGTATAGATTGGGTTAGCAGGGAAAATTTTAAGATCTAAAAATGTCGGGATACGACGGAAGGTATGAAGGAAACGGCGAGGGTTACGATGAATGGGGTTCTTCCCCTCGCCCTAAAGAAGAATACCGGGAACCTTCTCCCTACGATGCTTTTGAGGACAGAGACACGCAACGCCAGGTATGGTCATTTATTACAATTATTTTACACACGGTAGGGCTTATTTATTTATCTATATTTTCTTTTCACATAAGGTTATCCAGGGCCCCTGAATTTGCCATTAAAGGGCACGAAATTGTGACATGGAGTCAGATCTTCAAGGTTTTTCTTGGCATGATTTAATTTATTTGCTTATGCTTCAAGGTGGTTTGTTATGGGTACACTGCCTGTCAAAACGGTCGAAGATCTGAAACTGAAATGTTCCCTTTTTGAACCAAATCATCAAACTATCACGAGTTTTGAACTTAACATATGAAGCTCAAAACCTTAGTTTTGTAATACATCTACGCTAATAGGTCACTTCCATTGGAGAGAAACCTGAATGGTAAGTAACTTCCATTGGAGAGAAACCTGTAAGTGCAGACATATTCTTTGCATCAGTGTATTGGGTACATCTTCTAATCTTGGAGATTCTCTCATTTCTTTATTCTGTTTTGTACAAGGATCATCCTTATAGTATGTATTAAGTTTGAACTTTCCTACGAGTCTGAAGCGTGTGTCAGGCAAAGGCAAATTCTCCTAGGTTATCCAGTGAGCATTTTAATTGCCCAAAATCTCTACGTTATTTACATTTGTCTAAATAATTTGCATTGTAGGAAAATAACGCTTGTCCAAGTTTTCATGGCAGGATGTTCTAGGAAGGAATGTGATAGTCCATTAGTTGACAGAATTAGAACATCTGCTGTCTTCATACCTGTCCAAATCACTTACATTGATTGCAAACAATAGGTTTCCTTGCAGAATGATCCAGAAAGTACTCTGATAGTGAATAAGATTTATTTCTGCTCGGACATGAGCATGCACGTTTTTAAATTGTTTTCCAGTGAATAATAATAATAATCATCATCTAATTTTAAGGTCACAGCCTTGCCCAGACACCAAATTGACACAATTGATGCATGAGACCCTCTTGTTTGAGACAAGGGATTCCCTCCGTGCAGCAATTTGACTGTTTGGTCTACATAGTCTACAGAGGTGCACATACCCTACTTCCCCCCGGATTCGAACCTGTGAGGTGCACATACCCTACTTCCCCCCGGATTCGATTGTGATCTACAAGGAGGAAACACACTTTCTTAACCGTTAGGTACACTTTGGCTGTATACAAGAAACTAGAATACATTAAGTTTTACCAACAGAAGACTCTTACTAACCTCAACTTGTCTCTTCCCCCCGGATTCGAACCTGTGATCTACAAGGAGGAAACACACTTTCTTAACCGTTAGGTACACTTTGGCTGTATACAAGGAACTAGAATACATTAAGTTTTACCAACAGAAGACTCTTACTAACCTCAACTTGTCTAACTTTGGATTTTACGAGTTACGTTTATTAATTTTTACAGGCCTAATAATATCAATATAGCACCTGCAATGGTTTCAAGTCTATTGTGTTTGGAAGTTTTTGCCTATATGCTTTTGCGATAGTTTTTTGGTTACTAAATTGAGAATAGTGTTCTTGAGCGTTTTTGAGTTTTGGGTTAGACACTACAAAATATTTGAAGTCTTCTACATCTTGATGCATGTTATGGTTAATGATTTTTTACTATTTTGAATTGTATTGCAGCATTCCTTGCGTGATCCAGAAAGAGAACGCCCAAGGAGCAAAGAAAAGGACCGTGACAGGGAAAGAGAAAGAGAAAGGGACAGGGATCGACATCATAGAGATCACTATAGAGACAGAAGTGAGAGGGATGACAGGAGTAGAGGGCGAACCGAAGATCGCGAGCGGCATAGAAGTCATGATTATGACAGGTAGTTCTCTGCCCTGTTTATTTGAGGATGAACTTAGCAGATGGCACCACACCTGCCAATCCGAACAAAAAAAGTGGTGGGCTGCCTATGATGTGTATGATATTCTGGATGCAAGGATCGACCTTTTATGTATGAGGAGCTTGATCATAAATGTGTTGTTGCAATTTAAAGAGATTACTTGAAACAACTATTATATTTTTGGAATTGGACCTAGTTTCATTTGTTTCCAGTCACTGCTTTAGTAATTATAATTGAAAATCTGCCATTGTTCATCGGAAGACAATTTTTTTGTTTAATTTCAAAGTGCTGCTTTAGAAAACTTGATTAACTTAAAGTTGTGATGATAAATTCAGGCACAGAGATCATGATCGTGACAGAGAGAGAAGGCACAGGCACAGATCACGCTCTCGTTCAAGGGGCAAATCAAGGCATCACACCAGATCTCGTTCACGCTCACGCTCTAGAAGGTGGTTTCATCTTGTTAATTGGATAATCTTTCCCATTGGTTTGTCTGGGACCTGGATTAGTTCTGTCATACATTGCTCAATTCTATTGCTCACACTGTTTCATATTACTGTAGCTTTTAACTTTGGTTGAAATAGATTGTGATTTTTTGCATATTCATATTTCATATATATCTGTTGTGGTTTGTGTAGCTCTTTTATTTAACACATATGGAAGGGGTGTTAGGTCTGGCATAAGCTTTTTCTCATGCATTTAAAATAATAATAATAATGTCACTACATATGTACAGTAATTAACTTCATTTGCAAGACTTCTATGCTGTTATATTTGGTTATCTGTATGTGCGATTGAATACTTACCTTTATGTTTCCTTTGCAGCAAACGGACAAGTGGTTTTGACATGGCACCACCTGGTGCTGCCATGATAGCTGGAACGACTGTTCCAGGTCTGCATAAATGCTTCTCTTTAGAATTATTTTGCGCTATATATTAATCTAGGTTAGATTGGCAATACTAATATTTAGAGTTATTCTGAGAAGCTGTTGTATAAGGGTTTAAATTTGGACCATTGCTTCTATTTTATTGTTGAGTATTGGTAAACCATAATGAGAACTCAGTACTCAGTAAAATAACTTGATTTTGTACATTATTTATGGGCAATTCAGTTTAATTGGTAGTTTCATACAGAAACTGAAAACAATTGTTTGCTTGTTTGCTTGTGGTGTTCTGGTTGGTTGTTTTGTGGTTGTTTTTATTTTTTTGTGTTAAGGCAATATGGGGGTACATGTCCCTCTGTGCTACCAATGGGCGTGGCCACTGTAGCTTTTATGTACAACGAGGAATCAATGCACCGGTTTTGATGGATCTTTGTTCGTCTTCAACCGGCAACTATTGCCTTTTTGGTAGTTTTACATAAATTTCCTTCAGTATTTGTAATAACAGATTTGTTTCTTTATAGTTAATTCATTTAATAGGGAGGGATATGAAATAAAGAAATTTGTAAAATTATGTTATGTGCTCAACAAGCCGGTTCAAAATATTAATATCCCCAGTTGTAATTTTTTAGCAACTTATTTAATTATGTCAGACTGATCATGCAGAATTGTTTTTTTTTCTTTATTTTATTTTATTAAAATTATACAGGTCAAACCACAGGAATGTCGCAGGCAATGCCGGGAATGTTTCCTAACATGTTTCCCTTTGGGAATGCACAGGTGATCGTGAAAAATTATCCTTCTTTGTTAACATATACATTTTCCATTAAAAACTTGGTCTTATAAAGTTGCTAACAGAATCTGGAAGTTTCTGTTTCAAATTTTATTTTATTGTTTAGCTCCAGAGCTCCACTAATAGTTTATATACATTCGGGCAGTTTGGAGGTCTTCCCGTGATGCCAGTGCAAGCAATGACACAACAGGTACCCTTCGCTTGCCTACCCACCCCTGTAAGTTGGTGAACGATAAATTAAACCCTTATGAATAAATATTTCTCATATAGTACTTTGATACATAATAGCATTGTTTGTTATATTAATCATTTGATATTTTAGTGCTTGAAATTTGTGGAGATTGAGCTGTGTATGTTTTCTGAAACGTCCAATGTTTTGAGTGGACCCTCCACCCATCTTCAGGGACTAGAAGCATTTGAAAATGCTAAAAAAGAGTGCTGGGGTGAGATTAAATAGGAAATAGATGTGAAATAGCCGTTAGAAATTATAAATAAAATAAGCTTATATTCGTTGAGAATTAATATTAAAATAAACTTTTATTCGTCGAGAATTAATAGTAGAATGGTCATGAACAATAATAAGAATGTGATATAATTAAAGATGGGGGGAATTAATTAATATAATCAAAGTATTAAATGGTCAGGGTCAAAACAAGAAACTATAAAGTAGGCAAAGAGAAATTGAAATGGGAAAATATTAAAGATGGGGAAGAAGATAAAATGATTCCAAAACGTAAAAATAAAGAATAGATGGGTCAGGTTAAAACAGGAAATTATATGGAAGGTAAAATGAAATTCAAGGAGTTAAAGTTAGGATAAAGAAGAAAAGAGGAAACTAGATGAGAGGGTAAACAAAGAAGGATGAGGATATTTGTAATGAGTATGTTCTGTTATTTTCTTGGATTTCTTTTCTTGTTGTGTTGTTTTCTTCTTTTGATGATTTGCAGTGTTAATACTCAACGTGAAATCTATTATATAAATGATGATTTATTTATCAGCCTCTAATCTTATTATTATGAGTCTGTTTAATATGTCAAAACCCTGGACCATGTGTTATTAGAGATAGATTATGGCCAGAGTCCAATGAAGACAAGATGGAAATAAGCCTGAAGACTTAGGGCTGCTGCAGAACTCCATAAATAAAAATCACTTCAATAATAATTGTAAAGGTCCACTATATAAAAATTGGCATCTAACTATATGCAGTCCTAAAGAATCCAACAGGGACAAGATGAAAATAAGCCTGAAGACTTACGACTGCTACAGAAATTCATAAATAAATCTCACTTCAATAATGAAATAGAACCCTTTTAAAGGAAAGGTCAACTATATAGAAATTGGCATGTAAGTATATGCAGAAGTCAGAGGCTGGTGAGTGACCATCTTCTAGCTCATGCCCTTTGTGCATACAAATGTCATTTTTAAGGTTGGAAGGCAGTCTTTTTTGTCCTCGTAAGTTGTTGCTGTAGAAAGTGCCATTGGATGTCAAAACTGTCCGACAGTCTGGACATTGTTGGCATAAGACCATAAATAATCACCTAAGAGGTTCTGTTTTATCTTTGTTTACTGTGTTTTTTGCTTGAGATTGAAGTGCAAAATGCAGATCCCCTGCTTTTGGTTTGAATTTACACTTACCGATGCCTGGAGTATAGAAAGTTGGGTTGTGGTTGAGTTTGGGGAAATATAGTGCCCAAAAATCTTAATATGAGAACATGATTCTGTGGAATTCATGGTTAGAGAGAGACCTTAAACTTTTTCATATTTAAGCAAACTACTATTGGTAAATGCTTGATTTCAAATTTGAATATATAATATATTTCTATTTGTGAAACTGAGCAGGTATGAAGGAAAAGAAGTTTTAACCATGCATACTTCCCTTCATAATAAGACAACAATTTAGTAAGCTTTTTCAATGTAATACTTTCGGAACCTAGTTTATATATTGGTGGATATTGAGGAGCTTTTTCATTACTGGGAAAACAAGGCAATTATCTTTAATATATTTCTATTGCTCTGTAAGAGGCAGTATATGATGGATTTGATTTCATTGAGGTTGGATGCTTTTGATTTTGCATGATGCCTGGATGAGTTCTTAGGAATAACCTGTTATTTTTTTGGTCTTGATACAGGCTACACGTCATGCGCGACGTGTATATGTTGGTGGTCTTCCTCCAATGGCTAATGAACAGGTAAAATTCTGTGCCTTTTTTGGAACAATTCTTGATCTGTTTTCTAATAAGCTAATTGACAGCCGTATAAATTTTAAAATTAGACTTTCAAGGAGTTGTGGAATTTGTTTTGCAGTTCTGTATTTCTTGTCTAATGCTTTATTGAATTGTATATACTTAATAAAGGGTTTTTGGTGCAGCTCATTTCTTTAAAAATGTTCAAACTTTTGCTGAACATCAAATGTGTTCAGCATGCTCCTTTCAGAACAATTGAGACAAGTCTCCTGAAGTCATGATGTTTGATAATATGAAAATTCTAAATGTGTGTTTTTTATTGTGCCAATGATCCATCTATTAAATCCCCCGCCCCAACCGAGGGATGGATGGATGTTTTCATGTTCAGAAAGGGGTATTGTTATGTAGAGATATATAAAAGTATAGAAGTGATGTTGAAGTGGTGTAGAATGGAATTATTATTATGCATCTTTTCTATGGTGAACTGATTATTTATTTTCCTCATATGCTTGATTTCCAGACAATTGCTACATATTTTAGTAGAGTTATGGCTGCTATAGGAGGAAATACTGCTGGACCAGGTATGGATTATGTGTGATTTAATTAAAAGGAACTATTTCAACTTTGTATTTTTTACTTGAATTGCCTGAACTCTAGGCAATGGAACTGAAATTTCTACTTGTGAGCAGGCGATGCTGTTGTTAATGTCTATATTAATCATGAAAAGAAGTTTGCTTTTGTGGAGATGCGCACAGTTGAAGAGGCCAGCAATGCAATGGCCCTTGATGGTATCATGTTTGAGGTATGATATTTTATACTATGCTCCAATTTTCGTTAAAATTAAGTTAAAAAAGGTTTACTCAGTTGTACTATAGTGGGCAGTATACTTACACTATTTTAATGAAGTGAACAGCTGATTTTGTTGATTTTCTTATTATTACTATTGACTTCCATAGGGCGTTTCTGTGAGAGTGAGGAGACCAAGCGATTACAATCCCTCGTTGGCCGCAGCACTTGGTCCAAGCCAACCTAGTCCCCACCTTAATTTAGCCGCTGTTGGTCTCACACCAGGGTAAGTTATATAATGCAACATTTGTATATCAATGGCTAAGAAGTGATGCTGAGATGCTCTACTTGTGCTTGTTTTGTTTCAAGTCCTTTATGAAAATATTCTACCCAGATACGTCCTAATATAACATTGCTAACTTATATAGCCATGGCAGTGCTGTTGGAGGAGCTGAGGGACCTGATCGAATATTTGTTGGTGGCTTACCATATTACTTTACAGAAGCACAGATAAGAGAACTGCTTGAATCCTTTGGGTATGTGTGTTTAGATATTTGGTTTGTAGTATTATATTTTTTGCAATAAATTTAAACAAGTGATATGCAGAGTTCTCTGGAAAGATTATAATACTTTTTATGAATAGGTAGGTCTTTTGGAATGGACAATCATGTACAGGCCTCAAATTCAAGATCAAAACAATCAACCTTCTTTTCAAAATAAATAACTTCTTTTGAAAGATTATAATGCTTACTATGCATAGGTTTTTGGGAATGAACAATTATGTATAGGGTCCTCAATGTCAGGATCAAATAATTCAACATGCTTTTCTAAAAAAGTACATGAGGATTCTTGGATTCACCTATGTGTTATTCAGGATCTATTTTCTCAGTGGGTGTAGGAGGAAACGGACTACAGAGGAACAATTGCTGTTTTTTTTGGAATTGCACAAAAGCATAGGTGTATTATATTGTTTTAATGGAACTCCACTCTCTACATGGACAAATGAAACCTTTTTATGCCTGAAGAGCAGCATACGGAATCATCTGTACATTATAAAGTATACAAAATCATCCACTGAATATGCTTTTATAAGTATCTTTAGTGTTTGATGGTCTTGCCACCACATATGCTTTAACATACATGTAGTCAATCTACCCTATATACTAATCTAAGTTACCAAGAAATGGATATGGATCTGCCATATTTTTGAAAAGCCAGGATCCATTTCCAATGGGGAAATGACAAGTACAAAAAACAGAGTCAAGAATAAAAATCATTCAAGAATCACAAAAATAGAACTGTAGGTTATAACCAAAACCAAAAAGAGAGTTCTCATGCATATTGTTGATGTTTTTTAGCATTGGGAGTATTCCCACATTGTCCTTGGTGTCGGAAATGAGGGAATTTTTGTTGGCACTCACATTGCATTTTTCATTTTGTGAAAACTCCTTGTATATTGATTAGGGGCTTCACACCCACATGGAGGAATAAATAATTCTAATTTGATGTTGAGTTATTTGTTTCAAAACTCACTCGTTACACTCATATAAAAGGAGAGGTAATGTGAGGAGACACTTGTCACATCTTGTTGTGACATTTTGGAGTTGGCATAAATGAGTGAGCACTTGTGCCAAGGAGATTGGGAGGTAAAATTTCAGCAGGGAAATTCTTCACTTTGACAAATCTGTCCTAGGGTTTTTGTTCTTCTTTTCTGAAATTTTCAACCAAGAGAGAGGCCCTACATGTGAGCTCATATGTGTGATAGTAGTAGAAACAAGTATCGTCAGCAGTTGGGACGGTCCGTATAGTTGATGTCAATAGTCTATACAATTTGTCTGATTCATACAATTCTTACAAGTGACATTGGTAGTCCGTATAGGCCGTACAAGTGACGTCAACAAGCTGTACAACATATTTGCAAATTGTAATTTTTTTTTGTCCCAAAAACTTCTTAATCAAAAGATTTATTGAACAAAAATTTGTCTCATGTGCATGGATGATTTCTCTCTGATCTGTGTTTGCACTGCAATTTTCTATCATGATTTTAGTGTAAAATTCTTCATTGGTAACAACCCTAGTTTATTGTTTGAGGTCACTTGGAAGTAATTTTCAGATATGAAATTGAATGCATTGATTGCCCTTGAAAACTTTGACATGGTATTAGAGCATAGGCTCAAGAGAGAGGAGTCATCTCTTGAGAAACAATTGCTGCAGATTTTTGTTGCTGCATATTTGTGTGGCTGCAGATTTTTGTTGCTGCATATTTTTTTTTTGTTCTGGACAGGTCACAATGGTGAACACTCTTAGAGTGGAGGATAGGTTGGATGTGGCCATTAATTTGTGGGTTTGAAAGACTAGACTCCTTTTGCTCTTGGAAGAGAATGATCTCAAATATTATGTTGAGCAGGAATTAACAACCCATAGGAAGAGGGAATTGAAGGCGAAGAGGGTGTTGTTGATTTTTGTGAAGGATCACTTGATTTCTCATATTTTTGAGAAGACAAAAAGGATATGCATGATGCTTTGGTGGGCTTGTACCAAAGCGGGAATGCAAAGCCAGAAGTTGATTTTGAGGCACCAACTCCGATTTGTTGACATGTACAAATAAGATATAGTTGCTAGTTGCCTCATGAGGATCACTGAAATTCATGATCAACGTATAGCCATTGGTGAGGTAGGTGATGACACAGAGTTGGTGAATGTGGCATTGAATGGTTTTCCCAGGTCTTGAGAATCATTTGTGCGGGGGATTTGTGCATAAGAGAAGTTGCCAACATTTGATAGATTGTGGATTAATTGCATCCAAGAGGAGGCTTGGATAGAGTCTAGGAATGGCAAGTAGAGAGGTATTGATGATGAGAAGCTGGCCCTAGTTGCTCACACTAGGAGAGAGGCATTTCCAAAACAGAGGAAGAAGGGACCTTAGCACGATCAAGTGTTTTGCTTGTCATACGCCAAGTCACTATGCCCATAGTGGAAGAAAGGGAAAGGGAAAGGGAAGCAATAGGAATCATCAGTTGAGGTGGATGAAGTTGTAGACATGCTTTAGAGGGAGTTCTTATTGGTCTCTGCCTTTTCTAGTGTTTTTTTTGGTAATGGGACTTGGTTTGTGGATAGTGGAGCCACATGCCATATGACAAGAGCACGAGAATTGTTCGAGAGCTTCACAGAGTTTGACTTAGATATGTATGTGGAACTTGGTATGGGGGACCAAGCATGCAGTGCAAGGATTTGGAATAATGTCATTCCAAATGGAGTCAGGAGATGTGTAGAGTCTGACATTTGTGCTCTTAGTCTCAACGATTGAGGAGAAGGGCTATAAGGTTTTGTTTCGAGATGGACATGTGCTATTTATGTCCAAGGGATCTAGTTTAGACACAACGATAGTTCTTGGATTAAGAGAGCAACTTTTATAAGCTTAAAGGGCCAACTTATGCGAGCTATGACAAGTAGAAGAGTGACAGAGGACAAGGAGCAGGTAGCTTCAAAGGTTGTGCAACTCAGAGAGAGTCATGCTTCAAGATTCGGTGGGAAGGAGCAACCTTCCAAGTTTGTCAAGAGGAGGTTAGACTTCAGAGGGAGTCAACAGGCTTAGAGGGAGACTCAACTGTTCAGAGTAAGTCAACCTTCAGGTTCAGGTTGGTGTCATGGGTTGAGGAAAAGCTAGGTAGGATGCTCAGAAGCGGGAGGCTTCTAGGAGCAGGGTGTCTTCCAAGAAGGGTCTATGTCATACAGTGGGATTTGCTTCTATGTCAGAGGGAGCAATTGTGGTAGCAAATCTAGTGTGGGAGACAAAGCCACTGGGGTCCATATCATACAATGGGATTTGCTTCTGTGTCAGAGGGAGCAATTATAGTAGTGGATGTAGTGTGGGAGGCAGAGCCTCTTCCAGTGCGGGAGATAGATCTACTTCTTGGTGATGGTGGATTGGAATATCTCTCTTGCTAAGGAGTGTTGATGTTTTGTAGCATTAGGAGGTATTCCCACATTGGCCTTGGTGTCGGGCATGTGGGAGGCTTCTAGGAGCAGGGTGTCTTCCAAGAAGGGTCCATGTTATACAGTGGGATTTGCTTTTGTGTCAGAGAGACCAATTGTGGTAGCGGATCTAGTGTGGGAGGTAGAGCCACTTCTAGTGTGGGAGACATATCTACTTCTAGGTGATGGTGGATTGGAATATCTCTTTTGCTAAGTAGTGTTGATGTTTTGTAGCATTAGGAGGTATTTCCACATTGGCCTTGGTGTTGGGCAGGTGGGAATCTTTGTTGGCGCTCACAATGCATTTTTCATTTTGTGAAAACCCCTTGTATATTGAGGTGGGGCTGAGGTGGGGCTTGGTTGGGGCTTCACACCCAAGGAAATCCAGCAAGGAAATTCATCACTTTGGCAAATCCATCCTAGGCTTTCTGTTCTTCTTTTCTGATTTTTTCAGCCAAGAGAGAGAGGCTGCACGTGTGAGAGGAGCAACAGAAACAGGTGATGTCAGTAGCACGTATGGTCGGTACAAGTGACGTCAGCAGGACATACAACAGGTTTGCAAGTTGGAAGGGTTTTTTGGAATTTGTTGAAAGTTGTAATTTTGTTGGACTGTTTTTGTCTCAAATTGATTGCTTGAAAAATTTGACACATTGCTGTGAGCCATCCATGTACCATAACTGTTAATTGGATAGGTTATAACCATCATTAATTATTGATCATTTTCAAGACCATTTCAGCAAGAGCATGTAGCAGGTCATAACAGTGCTCTTGTGAGCTCTACATCCACGGGACTAAATAATAGTGTTGGTGAAGTGAGCAACAACATAGCACATAAGGATAAATAAGATATTTGTAGCAGACCTTGATCATAATGATAAACCAAACCTTGATATTAGACCTAGAGAGCAGGTCTTGACGTAAGGTTAGATTGGACCTTAATTAGGAACGGGGTTTAGGGTATTTACCCTTTAGGAGTTTAGGGTTTTGGAATTTTTTTTCATTAAAAAATCATTTTCGGGGGTTGGTGGGTCAAAAATTTATTGGAAGTTTCAGGATCTGTTTCAAACTTTCAGGATCTGTTTCAAACTGTTATGATCCATTTCATTTTCCACAGGACCTGTTTCATGGCCTCTAATCCGTTTCCTTTTCCAGAGGATCTGTAATGTACCTAGGGAGGATATTATGGGTACACCCAAGAGGATAACGAATGTAATGTGGCCATAATAATGGAATAGGCTCACTGTGTAATTAAAAAGAAATAATATGTCCACTATGTAATTAAAATGAAATAATATAATAATAAGGGATAGTTGGCATAGTCCCTAGGAATATTTATGAAAAAATAGCCCCTAGGAGTATTTGATGGTGTTACTCTACCCTAAGGGTTCATCTTTCTATATTCTTGTGTTGTTCATGGTGAATGCTTTGGCATGTTTGGATTTGGACTTATTTTGAAATTTCAAGGTTTTATTCCCTCTTATATCTATCAAGGTTTACTACAGGATCTGTTTCCATGATAGATCTTGGGCAGACCCTGGCAGATCTACAACTGGATTAGATTTGTGGATTTTTCACATAGATGTGGCAGATCCTATAACAAAGCGACTAATTAATTGGTCAACCCACTTAAAAAATGTTGAACCCTACAAAATAAAGAAGAGGCATAATTGGTATAAACTAAAAATGTAAACTGAGAATGCGAGTACCCTCAAAGGCTGCAATCTTACGTACAAGTGTCCCTGACGTACATCAAATTGATATTTGAATTCTAAGTTTTTGTTATTTGAGACTCGGGGCCGAAATGCATCTCTTATGCCTTTCAAATACCCAGCATGGTTCTTAAGGGGTTCATGAATGTCCCAATGATCAAGGCAATTCTTAACATTGCCTCCAAACATTCTAATAATATCTTGTCAAAAGATTTGCTGGGCTGGTGAATATGTGGTGTTGTTATTTTCCTCACCACGGTCCAAGTCTCTCATTGACATGTTATACCTGAGTTAAGGCCAATATTTCAGGTCAGGTGTTAATAGGGAACAAACCCTATTGGTGTTTGCAGAGTAATGAGTGGATGCCTAAAAAAATAATGATATCTTATCTGATATTCATTTGATATCATTATGTATGTTTCTGCATGTGTCTGTATGTCTTTCTCTTTCTATATTTATAACCCTGAAACTATGTGCCTGTATGGCTTGTGGTCTGTGAGCCTAAAGCCGTTTTTGTAAACATTTTTTTATTAAAATTTGTTCTAATCTTATTTTGTATTTTGTTTTCAATTTTCTTCTCTCTTTAGAAATATTATGTTTGATATATTCTATATTAACCAGATACATATTATGCTTTTGTTATCTGATCCTTGTATTTTCTTCAAAAATATTATATTTGATATATACAATGTTAAGAAAATGTATGTATGCTATTTTACTGTATCTTTTGGCAGGGCATGTAGGATTATTTTCACAACTAACTCCGCTTTCCATTGAATCAGATTGAATGGGTGGTTTTGAATCCATTTGATCCCATGCCTCAGCACTGAAGTTCTTTCATTTAACCACTTGACCACAACCTGCTTTACATAATAGTATATTATGAATAAATAAATATACTATACAAGTAATATTAT
>ML792057.1:419730-438343 GCA_009831015.1 Picea engelmannii
ATATTGAGCATCTCACGCATCAGAGCTTGAAGTTTTTCATGTCAAACTGTTCCCTGTCAGACATCTAATGTTGGCCTCCCTTTGTCAACTTTCGGTGACAGTGGTTGAATCATATTTCTAGTGGTATGGTCAATTCCTAGCTGAAATGTATACAAGTCGTCAAGTTAGAGTTTTTCATTTGGTCCTTTCTGGTTATTCCTATCTTATGTGAATCTGACCTCACCCCAATACTAAGTCTGATTGTCAAACCCATTTATAATAAGTTGGTCAGTCTTACTGTTGTGAGGATGCACCAGTCAACTCTTAACATTCAATGACTTCATAGATGCAATGCAGTTTTGGTCAATGCTCATTCATCCTACGGGATGGAGGCTTAATTATATCTGGCTAAAGTTCTTTAACAATTCCAACTGATTGCTACTAGCTGCAAATCCATCAAATTCTTGAGTCATGACTTGCTATCTCATTTTGAACTGATAACTCATTTCGTATAGTGATCTCTGCCCCGAGAAAATGTCTTCTTAAGATCAGATGTAGTCCTCTTGCTGTGTTTGAACTTTGATGAGCATAACAAAATAATTTTAATGCTTGAAGGTGCTGATCAACTTATTGATCTTTTTATAGTCTTTGTAATTTTTATCAGAGTTTGAATTTACAGTGATTATGAAAGATTGCATTGTAATTTGTAATTTTTATGAGAGCAAGTGATATTTCTATCTAGTCAGGCAAGGGTTCTAAATTTGTTGTACAAAGGTAGTTACTTCTTTAAAGATTGCAGAGATGTCCTACTACAATTTTTAGTCTGAGACTGTTAGTGAATATCTTTTAATCTTTTATCTCTATGCCATCCCTTGAAATTTGGGTTTCTCTAGCTGTCCCTGAAACTTGTTCTCCCTTACCCCCCTGCCCCAAACCCTGACAAAATTCAGAAGATAAGCCTTTTATAATGTGTTTTGCCAGCGAATGATCTCAGATGCATAGAAAAGTGTAATATTGGTTCTGAAAATTTTCCTACCTGCTCAGCAGTCTCATTTTCTACATTCTTGTTTACTATAAAAGGAAATAACCAGAGAACTTGGAATGGTGACCTAGGATACCATCTGGCACCTTGTTACCTCATTTTTGTTTCTGGACTTGCATGTCTCGTCTCCATAGTAATTCTGGTTTTTTGTTTATTTTATCAGACCTCTTCGTGGATTTGATCTTGTTAAAGATAGAGATACAGGTAATTCAAAGGGCTATGGCTTTTGCGTTTACCAGGTATGTTTATCTGTGTGCTGATATTTTTGTATATGAATAGCTCGTTTGTGTTAGTCATTATTTTAATGATTCTGAGGTGTCATTTAAACTCCTGTCATGATCAAGATGCAAGCTAATTACCTAAGTCAATATTGTAGGATCCAGCTGTGACAGACATTGCATGTGCTGCCCTTAATGGGCTTAAAATGGGTGATAAGACTTTGACTGTGCGTCGTGCTACTGCCAGGTATAGATATACACGATGGCATGATATCTCTTAATTGAATCTACATCTCTTATTGTTCATTCTTAATTATGGCAGTCTAACTGAGACTATCTCTTTTTCATTTGATAGCAGTGGTCAGCCAAAACCAGACCAGGAGAATGTCTTAGCACAGGCTCAACAACATATAGCTTTACAGGTGAGGTTTTTGCAGTTGTCACAATGCCTTGTTGCACATTAAAAGTAATTGATGTGTCTTTTAAACTTTGTTCTGGTTTCTTGTTTGTGTGATATATCCTTTTTCTATGCTGCAGAAGCTTGCACTGCAAGTTGGAAGTGGTGTACCTGGTTTGTTTACTGCTGCTCTTGGCCCCCCAGAAACACCTACAAAAGTTGTTTCCTTGACACAGGTACATAACCTTAATCTCCTTTGGCAAGAGCACAGCTAACTCTGAATTATGTCTCTGGGCCTAGAAAGAGGTATGCTTATTGGTGCTGGTATCGTTAGGGTAAAAATAACTATTGATATAATTCTTCCCTCTAGTATATCATTACATAGTTTGTAGTTCAGTGGGTTAGCTCGAGTGGTTGGGTGCTATGATTTACAAGTAGGAGATCTCGAGGAGTCCCTGGGCTGGCTGGCTCTGTGGATGTTGTGGGCTTCAGTCAGTGTCCCTGCTGAGTTAGGTTGCTAAAACTCTAACAGTCGGTTTTCCCTGGGTACCATACTCGGATCAAGGGGAAGGGGTTGGGGGTTTTCTTGGGAATTATATTAAGAGCAAAAAAGTCATTTTGTGGTTTGTGCTAATAATGCACATGTTGTGGAGACTTTCATGTAACTAAGAGGTATGCTTATTGGTGCTGGTATCATAGGGCAAAAATAGCTTTCCACATAATTCCACATCTCTTTATTATATCATTACGTAGTTTGTGCTCAAGCACAAACTATTCACATAATTCCGCATCTCTTTATTATATGATTACATAGTTTGTGCTCAAGCACATGCTATGCAGACTTTCATGTGACTAAATGATGCTTTGTACCCCTCATAAAAGCAATAGCTGTCAATATTATGATCGAATCAGTTAGATATTCTTGTTTTTTTTCCAGGTTGTGTCAGCAGATGAGCTGAGGGATGATGAAGAGTACGATGAGATACTAGAAGACATGAGAGAAGAATGTGGAAAATATGGTATACATATATTAATGTCATAACTGAAAGAACACAATCATGGTTTGATAAAGAAAATACTGAGTTCCATTGTTATCTGTTTCAGGATCAATAGTCAATCTTGTTATCCCACGTCCTGATCCAAGCGGAGAATCACGTCCTGGTGTTGGAAAGGTCAGTGTGTCCATTCTGTTGTTTGTACGGAGCATCTATTTCCTTGAATATTGTACATTCTCAAATGTAACTAATCCACAGGATGATTACGATATATCACTAGACAATGTCTTTGCTTTCTGCATTTTAGTTTGATTTTGACCTTGTTCTTTTGCAGGTGTTTGTGGAATTTTCAGATACTGATAGTTCTGGCAAGGCAAAAGCTGCCTTGAATGGAAGGAAGTTCGGCGGGAATACTGTTGTTGCAATATATTATCCGGAAGACAAATTCTCCATGGGTGAATATGATTGAAGAGAAGGAAACGCTTCCTATGTTTGTTGGATATTAATTAATTTAGCAGCCATTTTCGGCCTGTTACCCCACTTTCTGTAAATTATGGATTTGCTTGATAACGAGGAGATTATTAAGATCAGTTTTGTATACTAGAGCTTTCATGATTGACAGAAAATTGTATGCTACACTTATTTCATGCATATTTTATGATATTCCTTGTTATACCCTGTATTGGACACAAATTGGATTTTGGATAAATACCATTGTCTTGGATAATACCTAACCTTTGCCGCTCTCTCGTGGTTCTAGAATTGGAAGGGAAGTATCAATTAGTATTTCGTATCCAATAATCAATCTTTTCAAATATGTGGAAGCTAGCTCTTTTCCAAGAAAAAGTCATAAATATTAATTTCTCAACTAACACGCAAAATGAAAAAATCCATAAATAGAAAATATAAAAAATATTTAATTAATATTAGAGATGTGCCAATTATAATATACACGATTTAAATTTTTACTTCCAATCTCGAATTCTTTTTTGCATAAAATAAGATTTCCCCCTTTTAATTTAACATGTGGTCTTGTGAACTTCATCTACACCATATTTTTCGGGACAATGCTTGTATATTTATACTGAAAGAACTCCTTTGGTATTTAAATATAACCTAGTAACCACGTTTTTTTCCCTTTTTAATTTAACATATGTTTCAGGACAAAGCTTCGTACTTTCATGCAGAAAGAACTAATTAGGTATTTAAATACAACATTATAACATTTACTCTATTTCATCACAGCACGTTTATTCCATATCATTGAAGATCAATACATATTGTTAAAGTTTGCTTCTTAATTACAGACTAAGTCTTGCTTCCTAATTACATTATGTTTTCTATGATAGTTTCTTCTAGATTTTCTGCAGCAATAGTCTGGATCATCTGGACGTTTTGAACCTTTGATTCTAAATCCTATTATTTTGTCCGTGGTAATATCTTCTGAATTGTCTTCACTGGATAATCTTTGGTAGTATCTTCTAAATTATCTTTATCTTCTAAATGACCTGCAGCAATATTCTGGATCATCTGGACGTTTTGAACCCTTGATTCCAAATCCTATTATTTTGTCTGTGGTGATATGTTCTGGATTGTCTTCTCCGGACCTTTGAATCCTTGCATCAGAACATTCAAAACGTCCAAAAGCAGACAATCCAGAAGATACTACTACAGAACTTAATGTTATAGTAGTGCATATCCTCTACCCCCTACTTGAACTAAAATGAAGCAACATGTTTTGTTGCTCCTATGCAAACACCAATGCAATATAACGAACTTTTCTTTGATACGATGGGGAAATCTCTCATAATCTAATATCTCACCAGGTGTTCATAACATAATGTTAAGGTAGTGCATATTCTCTACCCACTACTTGAACTAAAATGAAGCAATATGTTTTGTTGTTCCTATGCTAACTAACTCCAATGCAATATAACGAATTTTTTTGGTACGATGGGGGAAATCTCTCGTAATCGTCTCACCAGGTGTTCATACTATTTGCACGCCTAAATGTGTAGTGTGCAAATCAACAGGCCATGTAGGCCATGTTCAAGGAAGAAAAGAGGAATATTTGATTAGTTCACTCACTTTTCATTAATCACAATTACCAATCAATGTTAAACTGAAGATATTGGTCTCTTATCTCATCCCGAGGGAACGCAAAGTGTCTAAATTTAAAATTATAGGAGTCGGGAATATTTGATTAGCTCGCTCACTTTCATTCATCACAATTGCCAATCGATGCTAAATTGAAGATAATGAAGATAATGGTCTCTTCTCATCTTGAGGGAAGGAGGTAAGGTGTTTAAATTTAATATTTCATTCATCACAGTTGCCAATCGATGCTAAATTGAAGATGATAGTCTTTTCTCATCTTGAGGGAAGGAGGTAAGGTGTTTAAATTTAATATTATAGGAGTTATTGTACATCCTTATTTTATTATAGTCAAATTTCTGTTATTGTACATGTTTGTATCGGTGAATGACTCATATGAGGTCCTTGTGAAGATGTAGAGAAATTTGACTATGGATATTCCAAACATTGATATACAGAAATGCATATATATGATGGAATACAATACACTTGAATTATATGTTAGGGATCTAACCTCTCTAACCCCACGTAGGTAGAATAATATGTTTGTTATGTAATAAAGATCGACATTAACAAATAAGACCTATATAATAATGTGAATAAGTGAAATGTAAGAAGACTTAATAGAATATTTTGTTTCTAGAAAGATCTTCCTCTAGAATGTTATTTAGAAGATGGAATTAGTATAAATAAGAATATATGCATGGTAAAGTCTTGTCTTGAGAATTATTGTTATAGAGTTCTGCTCCGTTGGAGGTTGCCCCCTCGAAGAGGGGTGAATTTGGCTTTCAATCAATAAAGGTATCATTGTTGGTGTTGTTGAATGTTTTGCTGGTATATGCCTTAATATTTTCTGTGTCTGCTTTATATAATACATTTGATACCTTACAAGTGGTATCAAAGCACTTTTCTCTACAAAAATTTTGGGACATTTTTTTTTGGGTAGAAATCTGGGTTACTCGAAACAAAGGTTTCACTTTGTTGGAAACCTTTGTTGGTATCCCTTCGAGTAGTACCACGTCATAAAAAACTTGTATATGATCATCATTCTCATGTACATTCGTGTATATAGGGACTCCCCCAAGTCTCCTAAAACTAGCTCTAGATCAATTGATCGATGACCTGATTGCTATAGTGACACCGAGAACAACACCCTAGTACCCGAGTAATTAGGTAGTACGACTAAGTGTACAGTCGAGCCTCTTTAGTTGGTGCCCTAAGATATTGGGTCGAATACTATTGTTCGACCTTGTATGTATATCAAAGCGTTGTAACAGAGAGAAAACCCTTGTTTGTAAGAACCCCGAAAACCCTAACCCTTGGGAACAAAACAGAACAAAAAAGAAACCGAAAACCCTAACCCTTGGGAACAAAACAGAACAAAAAAGAAAGAACGGAAATTTTGTCGCGCAACCCTGCCTCCATCCAGGTTGCGAAATTCCCACACGATTTTCCCTGTTAACAATTTGGGCGTTTCATCATTGTGATATTCTTTAGGGCGGAGTATAACTCCGCAATATAGTGGTCTCGTCAACACTCTTATTTGGGGCCTATCCCACTGGATTCCTGTTTCCGTCCTCATATCAGTGGTACCCATTACTTATAACCTTTTTTTTCGTTTGTTTATGGACCCACCCACTCTTCCCGACACACTTATTTGACACCTATTCCATTGACTTCCTCTCTTTGCACTGATTGTCATGGTACCCTTCACCAATAACCCCTTTTCTGTGCGAACCCACCAACCACATTCACTCCGCAATGGCCCACATCAATGACAACCAACACTTTGATAGACACATCACTACCTTGGACAAAACCATTGAGTAAACCCAGAAATATATCTCTGACCTTAATTACAACATTGCTACCATAAATTCTTGGCTTCACCAACTCGATACCATCAATCTTGGCTCAACGCACTAGAAGAACTTCCAGCAACAATGAACAAATTGACAACAATGTTTACACAATTCCAATATCCTTTTTCTTCTACACCAACTTATAACCTAGAAGGAACTGAATCCTCCCATTCCACACCCTTTCATTCTAACCACTTTTAGTGCGAACTACGTCTTTCTAGAATTGACGTAAACAAATTTGATGGCTAAGATCTCATTGTCCGTGTCACTCAAATGGAACATTATTTCTCCTTGCATGGCATTATTGATGATTTAGCCAAACTTTGTTATGGTGTCCTATCTAGATCCTGAACACTGACGATGGTGGCAATGGAGTAAAACTTCACACCAAGGGTATGTTTCTTGGACACAATTTGTTGTCGATCTTTATGAACGCTTTGACATCGACACCCACCATTTGGGCCGTTTGACCAAGTTGAAACAATTTGGCATAGTGGAAGAATTTATCACCGCCTTTGAGAACTTGGCTTTCAGAATGAAGGGCATGCTAGATGCCTTCTTCAGAGAATGCTTTATTAGTGGCATGAATGCTGAAATCTGAGCTTAGGTCTTAATGGCTCGCCCCTAGACTTGGTTGGAAGCTACTAAACATGCCAAGGAAGCACAAGAAGTTTTTTCCTCCCCAAAAAAAACCCTCATTTATTCCTTTCCCTACACCCACCAATCCCGCCCCTCCTGCCACTCCTCTCAAGATACATAAATTAAATTTGGCAAAAATGGATGAACGCCAACTCAAGGGTCTTTGTTATAATTGTAATGACAAATATTTTTCAAGGCACAAATGTAAGGATATAAAATTTTTATAGCGATTTTCGAGGATGTTTCCGAGGAAGATGTCGATGTTTCCCCTATGGAAGAGATACCCCCAACCAATGATCTTATTCCGCCTTTTGATCCACCAGAAGTTGAACGACTGATTTCGCTGAACACCTTTTGGCTTCTCTGCTCCCCAAACCCTCAAGTTAATGCATTAAACATAGGAAGTCATTATCCTAGTTGACAGTGGCAACACCCATAATTTTATTCATCATCGCATTGCCCAATAAATCAATTGCTATATTTGTGTAGTCAACAATTTTCAAATCATAATTGCCAATGGCAGTTCCATGAAATGCTAGGGGCGTTGTGAAAATGTGTGCCCCCTGAAATCTCATATGTTTAATATCGACATGGACGATTGTGACATTGTGCTTGGTGTTGAATGGTTGTACACTCTTGGCCCCAACACCATGGATTTTAAGGACTTAACCATGCAATTCCAACAAAAGGGACAACAATATAAGTTCCAAAGGATCACAACAGGCTCCCCTGAGATCATCAGTTCGGACATAATGAAAAAGCTACTAAAAAATATCATTCTGGCATTATTTCCCAACTCCATTCCATTCAAGCTGTCAAAATGCCAATCTATACTCTCCCAACACCAAGATGTTTTTAACACCCTCCATGGACTTCTCCCTTCCTGTGACATCCATTATCATTCCATTCCTCTAGTACGGGGCAGTCTCCCTCCCAATGTTCACCCGTATCGTCATCCCTTTGCCCAAAAAAATGAAATTGAGAAAATTGTTCAAGAATGGCTAGAAGCGGGTGTCATCCACCCTAGTACCAACCCCTATTATTCTTCTGTAGTCATGGTACTCAAGAAAGAGGGCACTTGGTGCATGTGTCTTGATTTTCACACCCTCAACAAACTCACAATCAAAGACAAATTTCCCATTCTTGTAATTGATAACCTTTTGGATGAATTGAGGGGTGTTTCGTAATTTATCAAACTTGATCTCCGTTCTGGCTACCACCAGAGATATATGAAAGAGGAAGACATTCCCAAGACTGCATTTAGAACTAATGAGGGTCAATATGAGTTCTTGGTCATGCCCTTTGTCCCATGTAATGCCCCCTCCACTTTTCAAAGTTTCACGAATCATGTCTTCCATCCTTTCCTTCGTAAATTTGTCTTAGTTTTCTTTGATGATATTTTCATCTATAGTAAACGTTGGCAAGCCCATCTCGCCCATGTGGATCAAGTTCTACATCTCCTATCTAAGCACAATTTTTTTCTCAAACAATCTAAATGTACTTTTGGAGCCTCTGAAATTGAATACTTGGGTCATATTGTCGACAATGATGGTGTACGACTGGATCCTAAGAAAATTGAAGCTATGAAGGATTGGATTTGCCTTAAAACTCTTAAAAACTTGCATGGTTTCTCGGGTTTAACGAGCTATTATCGTAAGTTTGTTCAAAATTATGGCAAAATCACAACTCTTGTCATTGCTCTCTTTAAAAAGAATGATTTCAGTTGGACTCCCGTAAACAATCACTCCTTCCATGCATTGAAAGAGGCTATGTGCACAACCCCTGTCCTGACACTACCAAACTTCACAAAGACTTTTGTCCTAGCATGTGATGCTTTAGGGAAAGTAATTGTGACAGTTCTCATGCAATATGATTGACCTTTGACTTTCACTAGCAAACAACTTTTAGAGCGACATTTGGGCCAATCAACCTATGAAAAAATGTTGGCTATTTTGCATGCAATGGATCTCTTCTGTCCTTATCTATTGGGACACCGCTTCCAAATTCAAATTAATATCCAATAGCCTCAAGTATTTTCTGGAATAAAGAATCGCATCCCCGGAGCAAAAAAAATGGGTGACCAAGCTCTTTGGATATGATTATGTGATAATTTACAAGAAGGGAAAAGAAAATCCGTTTGTTGATGCTATTTCAAGGAAATATGAAGATGAAGGATGCCTCTTTTCTCTCTCTTTCATTGTTGCAGATTAACTTCAACCAGTTTGCAAGGAATGGTTGCAAGACCCCAAACTTTCTATCCTGATCCAGCGCCTGTAACATGATTCTAAAGCTTCTCCAGGGCACTCTTGGCACAATGATGAGCTTCACTATACTCTCATATTTAAGCAAACAATAGAACCTTAATCTAATGTGCTCTCTAAGCTTCACGCTTCCCCCACAACTGGGCATTTAGGTTTTACCAAAACCTATGAACGGGTCAAACATTATTTTTTTCTAGGAGGGTATTAAATAGGACATCTGAACCTTTGTGGTTGAATGCCATACCTATCAACACAATAAGGGAGAAACCGTCAAATCTCCAAGCACACTCCAACTGCTCCCGATTCCAACTACTATTTGGATGGATATTTCTATGGACTTCATTGCAAGCTTATCTAAATCGAGCAATAAGTCAGTGATAATGGTTGTAGTAGATCATCTTTCCAAGCATGCTCATTTATCTTTTCTTCAACACTTGTTCACCACATCCATAGTGGCTCAATTTTTTATGGACAATATCTTCAAACTCGATGGCATGCTTGCTTTTATTGTATCCGATTGAGATCCAAATTTCATCAGCAATTTTTGGTAAGAATTGTTCAGGCTCCAAGGAATCCAATTGCATCTCAGGACCGCCTATCATCTCCAGAGTGATGGGAAAACTGAAGCTTTCAACAAGTGTTTGGAAACATATTTGTGGTGTTTTGTGTCTGACCAAAAAACTCAATGGGCTCAGTGGTTATCCCTAGATGAGTGGTGGTACAACACCTCTTACCATACATGATTCCCTTTGAAGCAATGTGAGGGCAAAATCCATTGTCGGTTCTCTCATACATGCCAAGTGTCTCCAAGGTTTAGGAGGTTGACAACACTCTTACATTTCGCACGACCATTCTCCGTACCCTCAAAGAAAATTTGGTCATAGCTCAGAATCGCATGAAGCAACAAGCAGATCAAGGTTGTCCAGAATGCCAATTTGTTGAAGGGGACTATGTGTTTCTTCGTCTGCAACCTTATAAGTAAACTTCACTCAAAGTTGAACACTGTCAGAAACTGGCCCCCAAATTTTATGGTCCTTATTCAATTCTTGAGTGAGTGGGGCCAATGGTCTACTAGTTAGCTCTTCTCAGTTACTTTAAGCTCCCTCTTGTATTCCATGTCTTGTGCTTAAAGAAAGTGATTGGAACTAAGTGCCAGAATCAAACCAATATTTCCGAGTTGGATGAAGAAGCATCCATTTGGTTGTAGCCACAAACAGTCTTGGACCAACGTGAACATCGTTTCCGTCAATGCACCATCAAGGAAGTTTTAGTTCAGTGGAATTATACACCACCATAAAATGCCACTTGGGACCAACTACGATTCTGCAACAATTTCTCCATCTCAAGCGTTGAGGACAAGATTATTTTTCAAGGGGGAGGGCATGTTAGGGACCTAGCCTCCCTAACCCCTAACATAGGTATAATAATATGCTTGCTATGTAATAAAGGTTGACATTAGTAAATGAGGCCTATATAATAATGTGAATAAGTCTAATGTAAGAATACTTTAGAAGCTTCCACTTCTAGAAACATATTGCTCTAGAATGTTCTTTAGAAGATATAATTAATATAAATAGGAGTATAAGGCATGGGAGGGTATCATCTTGAGAATTACTGTAATAGAGCTCTGCTCTGCTAGAGGTTGCCCCCTCGAAGAGGCAAGTGAACTTGGCTTTCTATCAATAATGATATTATTGTTGGTGTCATTATTCTTTATATTTTGTTGTTTCACTAAAATATGCCTTAATATTTTCTATTTCTGCTTTATATAATACATTTGGTACCTTACATCATATAAGTTGGACTTGTTGGTTGGTTTTGTATCTTTGAGAAATAACATGCGAAAATAATTTTGGACAAGTTCTCTGATTTAGAGACTTATGGGAGTTCCCTATGAAGATGTAGGGGAATTTGACGAGTATAGGTATTCAAGACACTGATATTCTTAGATGCTTATATATGATAAAATTTAGACACACAAATTATACAAGCAGGACAATCCCTATTGGTTGGTGTTTTCATTTTTGAGAAATAACATAGAAAAATTGCGCCTTTGGAAAATATGATTATCACTAGGCTTAAATATGCTAAGTGAAAGATGGCTACAATAGGAGAGCCAAGGATAGACTAAGATGGATTTTATGGAAGAGTTCATATTGCATTAAACCAACACAAACTTGTTTATAGATTTTAAGAGTAGCATATAGCACATTGGTTTCTATGGATGGGGAAAAGGGCAAGAAGAGTCATTGTCTAAAGATAGTTGTCAAAGTGCAAAGAAAAAGTCTAGTGGAATGTGCTAATTATATGGCATGATCATATTCTTCACTTTGACTTTTGCATTTTGGTTGATCAACTATGGGGAATCCCATCGCGACACCTCATTGCGAGTGGTCCTTATGATATAATTAGTTGGAAGAGTTTTGATGTTCATGTGGAATGATGTGAGTATTGAGGGCCATGGTCAAGGGATTAAGCTTACCCATTTTTACATTGGGGAGATCAAGGAGAGAATGAATGTGATTCATGTTGTAGAAATAAAGTATTTGGTTGGTTAATAGGATGAATGCCAATGGTGTCGAAGTTGTGCTTTGAAATTGTTACTAAGTTCAAGCATTCACAAGGACTCCTTGAAAAGCAACATAGAAGGCACATTGAGGTGCAAAGAAGTGACAATGGCAGAGGGTCTATGTTGAAGGACTTTGTCAATTATTGCAAAAAATATAATGTTATTAGGTAGAATATGATTCCCTCTACTCTAAGATGTAGTGATTGAGTAGAATAATATGACATTCACTATGTGTGAAGCGTATGTTAACTCGTGGGTTTTAAAAAATCAAATTGTGATGAGGAGTGGCAAAATGATGATATATATTAGTTATATGATTTATACTTGGGAATTGCACAATATGAAAGGGTAGAAGGGAAACATTGATGGCCCATTTAAGGTTGTTTGATAGTGATCCGTAGTCATTGGTGCCAAAGAAGAAGTGATTGAAGGTGGAATAAAATATAGTAAAGACAATATATTCACTAGATATTGCAAAATGATGGGTAGTGATTATGCATTTAGAAGTCACTCTTCTTGAAATTGGGGACACCATGTTTTATGGATGACATAGTGAATTGTTGATGAGGCTAGAGTGGATAACGCTAGACCATGGGTCGATAATTAATAAGAAGTTGACAATTGTTATGGTGCCAGTCTTCTACTTGAGATTGATGAATTGTCAAAGATAGTAGTTGGTGACTAGTAGTTGTGACAATGATGATGAGACCATACAGGTGGAGAAAATTATCTTAAGAAAGTTGAGGCTGGGTCCTTTAGATACATTGCATCATCAACTTTGTTAGATAGTATTGATCATCATTTAAGGTTGCTTGATAGTGATCCGTAGTCATTGGTGCCAAAGAAGAAGTGATTGAAGGTGGACTAAAATATAGTAAAGACAATATATTCACTAGATATTGCAAAATGATGAGTAATGATTATGCATTTATAAGTCACTCTTCTTAAAATTGGGGATACCATGTTTTATGGATGACATAGTGAATTGTTGATGAGGCTAGAGTGGACAACGCTAGACCATGGGTCGATAATTAATAAGAAGTTGACAATTGTTTTGGTGCCAATCTTCTACTTGAGATTGATGAATTGTCAAAGATAGTAGTTAGTGACTAATAGTTGTGACAATGATGATGAGACCGTACAGGTGGAGAACATTATCTTAAGAAAGTTGAGGCTGGGTCCTTTAGATACATTGCATCATCAAATTTGTTAGATAGTATTGATGAGCCCATTTTGGTGTAGGAGGTATTCGACATGTAATTCATCGTTGAAAGTGTGAAAGCGTTGGACGAGGAGTATAAATCCTTGTTGTAGAATCACGCACGACAATTGAATGAACTACCCATTAATCTTTGTTAGCTATTATTGGTGAGCCCATGTTGGTTTAGGAGGTATTCAACATGTGAGCCACAATGAAACGAGGGAAAGCATTGGATCATGACTATATATCCTTGGTGCAAAATCACAAATGGTGGTTGAATCAATTACCAACAAATGATAATACTTGGTCATGATGGATTTTGAAAAGGAAGTACACATTAATTATAACCATGGAGGGGTACAACCCTAGAGTGGTCACAAGGATTCTCTTAGAGGGAAGGCATGTATTATTTATAATATTTTTGGCCTATGGTAAATATGACATTGATAATGTTGTTATTGTTGACATTGGCAGAGCTTGATTAGGATGTGCACCATATGGAGGTCAAGACGTACATGGAAACATTAGTAGGCTTTATGGTGGAAGGTAAATATCAATTGGTCTCTTGGATGCAAAAGTGAGCATGAGCAATGAAATGGTTTATGTTTGCTTATAACGAAACATAAACATGCCATTTGACGATGAATTATGGGAGTTGATAAAATGCAAATTTCGTTTCTCATATCTCGACTATATGTGGAGAAATGTATGAAAATGTGTTTAAAGATGAATTGTATGTAGATAATTGTTTAGAAGGCACCCCATACCTAACTTTCCTAGGTAAATATATTGAGAGGGTGCATACTACCACCAACTTGTATGTAGATAAATGCATGAAAAGAGTAACAATGCACTTGTAAGTAGTTAAATGTATAGGAGACATAAATACTATAAAGGCTCTAACTTTTAGAAAATCCTAGAACGAATAAGAAATTGTATATAACTAAAGTTGTAGATACCTTTAAGAGATTTTTGATGGTTCGAAGATCACAAAATATGGAGTATATATTTGAAAGTTATGCTCAAAATATCGACACAAAGGCAAATTGACAGTAATCAATAGACATTTTTAGATCCCAAACTTGAGGGGATGATATTGATATTTAAAAAAACATCTACTTTCCAAGCCATTTGGGAGGGACAATCACTATATGATGAAATATGGTCTCTTGATCTTTTCTATTCCTAAGGATTGTAAATTGTTTTCGTGAGGAGATGAACCAATTTCACTTTGCGTGTTTTGAGGGGAAATAAAGTGAATTTGAGAGATGGAAATAGGGATTTTTTTTTAGAATCTTGGGGAAAATAAAGAGAGAGAGAGGAAGGGAGAGATCAACTAAGAAAGGTAGAAGAGGGTATTTCTTTGAAAATTGTACTCACAATTTTTATTAGATATGTATCAATAATTCCAATATAGATAATATCATTTCAAAAACATTATGCCACATTTCCCGTTATTGTTAGTTTTTCTTTGCTTAGAAATATTATAGTTATTGCAACAAGAGTGGCTACATTAAGAAGTTGTTATATATAAACAATCACATAAATAGACTCTTTGATGTTGTTGTTTATCTTTTAACATAATAATGTTGATCATTATTTGCGACGGAATAGTTCATGATGACATCACATTATTTCCTTGTATGTTAATAATAATCTATTATTGGATAGTCTAGTTGAAGTACATTACTGCTCTAGTTGAAGTACATTACTGCTAGGAGATATAAATGTCCAAATATAGGAAACATTAATTTTTTTCCCAAGTTGGGAGAAAAATCTCAAAGAGCCTTGAAATGAAGGATAATAAGCCTACATCAATCCCTATCAACATTTGTTACAAGTTATTGAGGGCAATGGAGCCCACGTACAAAGTTGATAGTGATTGGACTAGTTGATTTGCACTAGGCCAGAATTTTCCATTACATTGCAAGTGGTTAGTCTATCACAAATTATATCATGTACCCACACCTTCACTTGATGTGGATTATCAAATTTCTATTCGCGTTCTAATTTGTTATCAATTTATCATGTATCCATCCTTGCTTCTCAACAAGGGAGTCTTTTCAATATCGACTCTTTCCTATTAACATTGTCTTTCTAAGCTATTGCTACTACTTCTCAAAGTAATTCATTGTATATATCAATAACATAATTTCCTAGCTTCTCGATTCTTCCCACGAAGATTCACAAAAAATACAATTAACCTCTTATAGTTACAAATATTTTTTTTCTTTCCCATCTAATCCAATTACACCCCCCCTTAACCCATGGATCAACTTCCTTACATACAAATCCTTTGATTTTGATTCGACTCTTCACTAAAATATGTGTCACAGTAGAGTGTTACACATGCATATCTTGTCCTTACATACCACCCATAAGAAGGTTATACATAAATGATAATCAATGCACAAGGTTAAGATCAAGCCCCTAGAAGATTGGCCATGAAAGCAACTTATGTCTCGTTGAAGAACTACAACCCAACTGGTCATAATGTGTGAGTCACAACAATTTCATGAATTATGGTAAATAATAAATCTATTAAGTAGAAGCTTGATATAATATAATTATTAGCCCAGAAAGAACGCTCCGCCATTGGTGCTTTTTCTATCATCCACACTGCCTACCCAATCTGCATCTGTGTAAGCTATCAAAGTAAAGTCTGTTCCTGTGGGATACCATAAACCACGATCAAACGTGCCTTTCAGATATTTGACTATTCTTTTTACTTCCAGTACACCCTTTCTTTTAGAACTGTTTGAAATATTCCAGCTAGCCCTACTACCTGCATAATATCTAGTCTTGAAGTTGTTACTTATAAGAGACTTCTTATCATTGATTTGTACCGGGTTTGATTTGCTTCTTTTGATTCTTCTTATTTACTTAACTTACAACTAGTGACATGGGTGTGATGACAAGTTTACAATCTCCCATTCCAAACTTTCTCAATATATCTTTGTTGGATAATCGGTTGTCATTGATGTCAACCCTAGTCAACCCTAGAAAAAGCCCCGAGGCAAGTTTGGAAGCATCTAGAAATGATGGGTGTATTTGAATAAGTCTCCAAAGTGGTCCCCTTATGGTGCATCTTTAAGCATGGCCCTCACGAGAAGACACTTTGAATAAGTCTACAATAAGCCTAGAGATGTGGGCATGAAGCCCAAAGTTGTTTGAGGAAAAATAGGATGATGGACTCTACTAATGCATTCAAAACTCTCATAGATGGATAGTCCTCATCATTATGTTTCCAATGTTAGGTGTTATGCTACATCAGGTTCCTCATAGTTGAAGAGATATGCTCTCTTGAAGATGGACGCCCCAAAATATGGTTGAGAAGTCCTAAACAATTGTAACAAGAAGCGATAAGTTGGCCCCAAATTAATTGAAAGAAGAAAAGTTGTTGCAAACAAGAATTTGTAAGTCAGCCCCATTGCAATGAATATTAAAATAAATATTAAGGATATTGTTGGTAAAGTCGGCCCCAATGGAATAATCATTAAAAATTAAATTGAATTTTATTTAGGTCAAGTCGGCCCTAAAAAGAGGGTGCCAAATATAGTATAAATAAGGCACCTAGGAGTTTATTTGTTACATCAGCTAAAGTGATTTTTATCTGAGGTAACCAAAGATATTTGAGGCAAAATTTAGAGGGAATATGAAGCGAAGAAGTGAGAAATTCCAAGGGAAGATGAAGTCTTGTGATGATGTGTTCTAAGGCATGTTATTTAAAGGTCATCTTCCCATTTTAGATATAATTTTTTTTTTTCTAGAATGATTCAAATAGTGAAACTTGGAGGCCATTGAGAAGACATATGAGGGTACCTGTGGTAAAAAATTAAGCTTCTGGGTCGTATTTTTGGAGGTACTCTCTATGGTAGACAGGGTTTTTGACTAGTCGTGAAACTAGTCTCAACCATGTATTCTGAGAAAAACAATCATAACTTATTCATAGAGGATTCAAATTATATGAGACTAATTGCATTGTAAATATTACAATCCATAGTATTTTTGGTGTGAGTTTTAGAAATATATGTCAAATATTCAACGCGTGGAATGCTCTACAAATTTTCTCTCTAAAATAGGCCAGAATTGAACAAGGTCTTCCAGTTTCACTATAACCCCTTTTCAAGGACGATTCAGGGAGTGACACTCGGAGGAATTTCAAAGAAGATATTGAAGAATATTGGGTACAAGTTTCACACCTTTATTCATTACAGGTATGGAGTTATGCTTGTTTAAATTTAGGGTTTGTGACTAATCCAAAAAATAGTCTCGCGAGACTGAGGTAAAGGTTGTTGAAGATGTTATTCTCTTGTTGCTGAAGTTGAAGAAGGTCTATATGTCTGTGATCACATACACCAGGTTGCTACATGACTAAAGATATGCTTTCTATTTGTTCTATTTTGATGGTTATGGTATATGATTAAGGCATATCTTGGATGGTTTGACACATGCTTAAAGCATGCTTTTAGCATATGGTTTGAGGAGCATCTTGGATATTCGGTACATAGTTTGAGATGTACTTTGGTATATGTTTACATGTCTGAGGCACATCTTGGTACATGGTTGATGTATTTTATGGCACATGTTTGAGGCATATCTTGACACATGGTTTATGGATATGGCACATGATTTTTATATGGATGATATGGCACACATGTCTTAGCATATGATTTGATGCATGTCTTGGTGATGGTCTTGGTGTATGATTTATGAGAGTGGTTTTGGTCTTATTGATGATGTTATTGATGATGAGGTATCAATATCAATGATAAGGACAATGCCATGTCAAATGATTATAGTGAAAGGTTGATTATCAAGGACAATGATGATCAATGACAGGTTATGACAGTGTCAGTGATAGGTTGAGTCTACATTTATATTTCAGAGTGGAAGGAGGGGGAACGGAAAGGGTTCATAACCTCCTTCCGGTTGGAGCCAAAGAATATAGATATTTGGAGCTTCCTTCAGGTTGGATCCTATAAATCAGGGGGTCATAGTCTCATTCTAGTGGGAGTTAGAGAATATAGGGAGTTGAAGCTTCCTTTAGACTGGAGCCTGTAAATCAAGGGGTTGGAGCTGGAGAATTCAAGGAGTTGTAGCTTCCTTTAGGTTGGAGCCTCCTTCCAGTTGGTGCTTCTTATGAATGCAATCTTTGATATATAAGAAAACATTCCATGGGTTTCTCCCATTTGGGTTTCCACGTAAAATATTGGTGTACTGTATATGATGTGATGCATTTTTTTTTATGGTTATATGTTTATGATATCATGTTAAATGCAATCATAAGTGAATGGAATCATTGATAAGTTAATGTTGTGATTGAAATTGGTAAAAAGTGCTCAATATTGATTCA
>ML792058.1:8480-23567 GCA_009831015.1 Picea engelmannii
TGGCTCTCCTTTCTTAACAACAAAATTATGAAATTTATACTTTAATCCTCCTTCAAGCCTACAATCATCTCAAAGACTCGAGACTTGCATATATATACAAGTTTTGTAAGGTTTTAACCATTTGCCAAAATTTGAGCTAGATGAAGGTAATCCCTTATATTCTTCAAGTACATAAGAGTTTAACTTTAGATCTATGGTCAAATAAAAACATCAAAGGTCTTAAAGGAAATTGACCATGTGGTTTTTTATACATTTATCATACTTGATTACTGAATCGAAATGTTGCAGGATACCATTCACATGAATTCTGGGCTTTGTTGTGACTTGGATCAATTGACAAGGATTATAAAAGCTTATGATTTGAGTTAATTTTTTTTGTTTTCCCAACAAATAATTCATGTAGTACTTCAATGCCTAAACTATGATGTACAATTCCTTATCTTATTGGGATATATTATGATTGCACAAACAAAAGTTTCAAGTGTTATGTTATCCAACTCCTTCATTGTATCAAAGGTTCTGCCATTATGTATCATGCAGAATTTGCTTTGATTTCAAATGAAATTGCAAGTTTCATTCGATTTAATATTGATGCATTACAATTCTTTCAAGTAAAAGATTCAGTTACTTGGTTTTCAATGGCAATGAATTGAAAGGTTATACTTGCCTTTTCTAATGTGCATTGAAGAGACACTTCATTCCTAAATAATTTGCTAACCCCATGAATTACCTTGGTTCAATTAAATTATCTGGGATCAACCAATTTACAATGAATTTTATATTTCTTAGGTCAATACATAATTTCTTAGGTCCATACACAACAATAATTGTTTTCCAAGCTCATATTTCTTCATGTTGGCTTGCAATTAATTGTGTTGAAGGGTTAAAAATATCATCTCCAAATGTTTCAAATGATCTTCCCAAATCTTTGTAAAAGTCAAAATATCATCCAAGAAGGCTACAATAAACAAGTTCGAGAAATGGTCTTAAGATATCATCCATCAATATTAGAAGTGTTGTCATAGTATTGTGTAATATAAATTGCATAATGACCCACTCATGCAATCCATATGTGTTTTTGAAAGTAATATTCCAAATTATTCTTTGTGTATATTGTCATATTGGTATCCTTACTTCTAAACCAAATTCATGATAACACATGCTTCCAATATTTTGTTGATTAGTGCCTTGATTATTTGTAGGGGATATATATATTACAATATATTAGAATATTAGAATATTACAATGTAATAGTAATGCCATATTACAATGTAATATGGCATTACCTAATTACAATGTAAAATGGTAATCCCATATTACATTGTAATATGGCATACAATATGGTATACCATATTAATACCATATCTCATGTAAATTTTTTTTTTAAACTTAAAGCCATCGTCGCAATATTGACGATAGTTCGTCGGAAACAAATTTTGTATTTTACCATAACCGTCGCAATAGCGACGAAAGTTCATAGCAATTTGCCTCGAATTTTTGTCGACATACAACATCTGCGTCGTAAGTTTGGTCTTGAGATATATTTTTGTTGATATTGCCACAGATTTTCGTCACAAGTTGCAACGGTTTTGCGTCACACATTCAACATCTGCGTCGTAAGTTATTGGGTTGGAATAATTTTTTGTCGCAATTGCGATGAATTTTCGTCGTAATTGTCACACTTCTTCGTTGTTATTGCGACTTAATTTCATCGTAATTGCGACGATTCATAGGGTTAACTGATATTGAAGGTGGTGACACGTGGAATTTTTATTTCGTCGATGTTTCCACACACACCTGGATCGTGGATATAGCAACGAAATTATTCCGACGAAAAAAAATCTCGGCTTTCATGGAAATTGCGACGGATAAGTGTGGCACTATCAATGAAAAACCATCACAAATTTGGTCATATGTACTAGTGAAGTTATAGGCAGTTGAATATTGCCAATTTAACCCTTTTGTACACCTTTTCCCAAGTGAAAAATAGTCTTAAACATCAACTTTGGCCACCTACAGAGATAAATCCATTGAGAACCAATAAATTTTTTCTACCTAACACATATAATAATGATAACACTGATCTCACAACAACTCTCATATTATCAAACAAATGCTCCAGTAAAAAATTGCAACAATATGGAAATGACAACTTTTCCCCTTTGCGCTCTTGTCCGACTAAGCAATTTTAACCATGTTTATTCATCCCTAAAACAAATAAATTGGGTAAGTCCATTATTATCTTATGAATAATCTGCCACAAATTCACCCTTAAATGGGCTCCATACTTTTAGTTACATCCCACAAAAGTTTTGACTTTTTTACATTTTTATCCGTGTATGATACATGTGTCTTATTTCTTTTCCTGCACATTGCTACTTACCTAGATCTCAAATATGGTTCCATGGATGTCTTTTATGGTTTAATATATTTCCATAGACTGCTCTCATGCCCCAAACAAACTTCTGAGCAAGGAGTTATGTCCTCTAGAAGTAAACTGGTGCAAACATTTTACCTAAATTGTTTTGGCTATAACTTTCACATACGAGCTTTGTTTTGTGAAAAAATTATATCGTTGGAAATCTCTCTCTGACTTCTTTTATTTGATTTGCAGAGACATAGTTTACCTTTCTGTACTTTTTCTTGTGGGTTTTGATTTCCCAAAAATTCCATTTAGGGCCTCAAATCCATCCCACAAGATGAAGACCTTCAAAAAATGGAATTTTCATGGAAAATTCACTAAAATACTGCTATAAAAATATTTAGATCTAAATAGTTGATCTCAAATTAAGAATAAATCCTAATGATTGATCTTTTTGGCCTTGCCAAGTTGTGGCTAGACCTCCAATGTATTTTCAAAATATCTTTCTCATAGCCTTCCCATCGGAAGTCCAAAATGATGGAATGCAGATGTCTCCGAAATCCGCAGTCTGAAATAACTCTTCCCATCTGGAAACCGCCATCGGAAATAGGATTTCCTAGCTCCTCGATCTTTCCAAACTATGAGATCCTATATTATATCATACCCTCTCTATGAGACCTTCCCATTGGAAACCTTCCTGAACAAACCCTCTGACAACCTCCTTCCGAAGACTTGCACTCGACCGCTACGTGGCATTGGCAGATTCACCCGCCCTTGCTAACATGTCCTATGAAAGGGAATGATAAAGTGGAAACTCACATGTATTTCACCTTCACCTTCATCCCTTCCAAGGAAAAATTCTTTCTCGATATATCAGATGGTAAAAAATCGTGCCTCTCAACAACCACGATGATCTCAGGCTCCTAAAAGTACGCACTAGTTACCTCAGTCAGATTGATTTTGTCGGACGTCGAAACCCACCCAAACTTCCGAACAAGCTCTCCTGAAACACTGTCGGAATCTCTCCGAACTCGTAGCCTGAAATACTGTCAGACTCTCTATCAGAAACCTTCCTTGAGACCTCCGAAAAAACTTCTTTGAAATAAAATCTTTGAGATTTGATGGCTGAGAATGACCCTGATTGATCTGACGACTCTCTTTCTTTTAAGATTCTTCCCTCAGGCTTATCTTCTTCGTACTTCAAGTCGAGCCCTTCTTTATAACTTTTTCAAAACTTGACTCCCGATGAATGACTAGGATTGTCCCTTGATGCGATGAACAATCCTCGTTCATTCAGTTCGTACCATTGGACTCCTTCCTTCGAACTCAACTTCATGATCGACTCTAAGTCTTTCTGAAACCTTCTTCTTGAAGACCTTTCGGGAACGCCTTGCTCAGATCTTCTACAATTGAATCTCGACCGCTGATTTTCTAGGTCAAATTAATCTTGGCCATCGATTACTAAACTTCACGATCATCGTGAAATTCATAGGAATTTGACTTCCAAAGGCCAAATTCGACTCTGTAACTTGTAGATTGATGCCATATATTTATTCTTCAATTGTTTTGAAGCACTTGAACTCGAAAACTACTCAAAATTTGGGATTTCACTTCTGTTCGCCATTTTCCCCCAAATTTATCACAGGACAAAATATGCAACTACGAATATGCTCAATTTATGCTAACTCCTGGATCATACAAGCTCATTGTTGAATCTTGAACTCTGATACCATTTTGTAATGTCCCCCAGCTTAACCAGGGAACATTACTATGCATAAACTCATTAAATCAATAAGATTTACTAGTAGTTAATTTCCTGTAGCTTACCAACTACATATCACACACAAATTTAACCATTTGACTGATAACACAATTCTAGATGCATCTAAAAACATATATTAAATCTGAATGAAACTATTCAAGCAAAAAAAATAACACACAACATTCATATAAACCATTCACATAGTGGAATAACATATGAACATAACATAAACACTTATTTTTTAGTAATTAACCAACTGGTTGCATACAAAGGATGAACCTCCCAGCCATAGCTGTTGCTCTTCATTCTCTCTCAACAACATATCACCCCCAAGATAAGGCTATTTGTCCACAAGGATATCCGGCCTATTGACTAACCACTTTCCACACACACAACAACCCCAACCCAATTCTACTCCTACAACAGTTCCAATTATCCAACTCTCTCCTTTCCTAGAACCTGCACTACCCAAGGAATGTACCCCCTTCACTGATCACAGTCCCCCGAGTTGTACCATTCATTTATCATGGCAATTAGTGCACTCAGTTGGACAAGAAATATTAGCTAGGGACCCTCAGGAAATCTCAACTTCCCAAGTAGTTTTAACAGCAGCCCTCACGAGCCTCTTGAGTCATTTCCTCAATAGGAAAATGTACTATATGATTACAACCTATTTTTACAAGCACACATGCCTCTTTCTCAACATAAAACACAACCAAACAATGGATACCTTTAGTATACCATGGCTGGTCCTCTTCCCATCCCTCTGATCTTCCTTTGTTGCCCAAAAACTGCCTCTAAAATCCATCCTCCATCCAAAAACATTACCATCCAAAACTACCCCCTTGGCCATATGAATTTCCTGTCTTTATTTGTTTGCTTGACTTACACTCTTCCCCAAGTTGATTGTACACATACCCATTCTCTCTAATAATTGTGGGATGTGATTCCTGACACCCACCCTCTTACAAGAGTTAAATGAATATCTTTCAACACACTCCACATTAAAGTAGAAGGTTACAACATACAATGATAATAATTCAGGAATATTGGTTGGATTAATACCCATGAATAAAATGCCCCCTTGGACCACCCTCTCTCTTGTGGAATCACAGCCCCCCATTGTTTTCATTCCTCTCATATCGCAACCAACGATCACTACTTTTATTAATCATTTCAATGTTCATAATATACAATTCGACCCCCAACCATATTAATCAACATGGTCTCTTTGCCTCAATCATATCGTCTCACCAGCCTAATTCACATTTATACAATAACATTACAATTTGTGGGGATTAAAACCAGGGATGTTCCACCTGAAACCATAGATAAATTGGTTTCAAGCTTGGATGTTAGCTTATCTACTCCAGTTGCAATTTCCACACTCCTGCAAACTGCTTCTCATTCCCTTTATTCTTATTTTGACATGGATTAGCATAGTGTCCTATCTTTTCACACATGAAGCATCACATAAATCAAGATCTTTGTACCATGATTGAAGAACAAATTTCATCATTCTTACCCCTCTTGAGTCATCCTTTCGTCACCCTCATGGTGAGAGTTACATCTTGAACTTCATTGATTTTGGCTACCATTGTCTCATGCCTTGTTTCTTCCAAAATTGCAACAAACTTGACCCCCTGAACTCTCTTGGGTTGGTGGGATGTACCGATTCTGTATTTTCTTTACTCCAAACCAATTTCCTGATCAAACCCCTAAATCCAAATATGCCCTCATATTTCAGTCCTGCTCATCGAGAGATTTCCAATGATTGTGGTTATGATCTAAACCGAGTCCAGAATTGAAATTTACAACATTATTAAATTTTTAGGCCTTCTCCTGCCATTCCCACATGGCTCAACATCACTTGTACCATCCGACGTGGATTGAAGTGTCATGACACGTAACCCTATAACATGACACATCTTGATCGATGGATGATGAACACTTTCACACAAACCGTGACAGGACTTGGAGGCAGTTCCATTCCCAACCAGGCATCAGGATATGGGAAACCCCCCACCTCCGACTCAAACAAAATCATTCTCGATTGCTGGTTGACTAATTTTATAGTCCCCGAAACCATAACCCAACTTGGAACCTCGCCACACTGGGCACTGGGACCCAAGGCTTCACCAAGGTCCTTGCAATCTAGTCTCCAAGTCGTTTGGTGGTCCGATTATCTGGGGTGACGAATCCCTTCTAAACTTACCCATGAAATCAATGACCAATATTCCTCGGCCCACAAATCTGACGATTGAGACTTATCCTTCACCCACAAATTCCTAAAGACCACAGGTCCATTCCCCAGTCCACCATGCTAGGGTGCTAACTCCTGTCCACCTCCTATAGGAAAACTGAATGACACCTGACCTAATTACATCATCCCGATGTCCTCGACACATGTCCTAAACCTCTTCAGTTCACTTAGAAGAAAAGGAAATGGACTGGAACCCTTCCCGATACGTTGTCCAATGAAGCACTAGGAAACTGGGCAGGGAATGTAACATATTGAGTCTTGGGAGCTTTGGTGGCCCAAAGGTCCAATTGCTCCTCTTCACATCCATCTCTAGTAAGGTTAAGCTAAGGAACTCCTTTGATGAAAAAAATACCAAATGGGATCTGTTGGATTCATCAAGGACCAATTAAGTCACATGACGAATGCCCAATTCTTCAGCGAATGGTTGAGATTGGTCCTGCACCCCGAATCACCGACTATCGGTTTACTCTAGGTTTAAACAATGATTTTAATGGGTTGAGGAATTATCTATGGATTGAGTAGTCCCAAGGTCATTCTAGACACTTTCCTACAATATTTTATCTCAGATCCTTCATGCCTTTAAATCCATTCTCCATCAAGCAATATGCCTACCTCCTAGATACCCAATCAATAATTTATATCATGCAATATTTCCATTTCGAAAGGTAGGGGAAACATAGGATTACCAACCTGCACTGGCCTTCCTCATACATTTATTACAATTAATTCATTATTCATTTAATGGGATATTACAACACTCCATTGAAATTTGAATTAACATTCATTCATCATACTCAACTCTCTAGCATGAACAAAATACAATTTACAACCATTAATAAACATTCAAGAGGCATCTTAGGTAAAACACTTATACGTTCAATGATGTTTTCAACCAACCAATCGACTAAGGGGAAATGCCTTTCCACCCAACTTTAGGCTATGCTGCACTTTTTCTTTCTACAACAAGCCACCCTCGAGCCATGCCATGATACCACTAGAGGATTCTCACAGTTGACTTCCAAGTCAAGGACTAGATCAGGAAGGCTACTTTCCTCCACTCTAGTAGCAACAACAAAAGTTTCTCCCTTTTCCCACTGAGCTCAAGATATACACGAGTTTATCAGAAACCTTCCCAACTATATTTCCTCTGCACAAGGGAGTCCCTTCTATTATACAAATTCCCTCGACAACCTCCCCTTACCAGTGACAATTTCTTTTCAACAAGTACCAAGTCCATACCCTCTGTTGCTCAGTTTGAACATGGGTATTCTCTATTCTAGGGTGACCATTAAATTCTTGGGAAAGCTTCTTATTTTCCTTAGGAAACTTTCCATTTGATCTTTATTACTCATAGTTTTGTGCGTGACCTTTGGTGATCATCCACATCACTATGTATTTCTTTATTTTGTTCCTCACTTTTCTCTAGACATATTTTTTCTTTTGTGTGTATCCCTCTGTGTGTCGCGTGTCTCCTTGTTCTTGTCCTCTTCCTCCTTATTCCTTATCTTGCGTTGGAACATTATTTCTATCCTAGGGATCCCCATTGGTTTTCTATTATAAGTAAGATCCCATGAAGCAGAACTCTTGAATTGAAGGGGTAACTCTACTGCGTACTTCTGGATGACATTGTAGATAACCCTTCACTCTTCTGAGTACCAATTATAGAGGCTTTTATAATTTCTCCAACTACCATTTTTCATGCCATTAACAAGTTCCTTGTGGTCAAGGAAAACAAGGGTACTTTTGGACATGTTTGAGAATTCAAGTCATGCAGGTGCATGTTTGATTGCTGGGTGAGCTTCCTAATTTCTTCATTAAAACTTCCCAGTTCCACCTCATTAGTCCCACTTGTGGTATCATGGCCAATACTGCAAGGATTCCTTCTCAGTCAACTATATGGCGTTTTTATTAACATAAACACAATCACATGCTTCATTAATTACAATGCAAGAAGTATTAAACATGATTACAATCATGGGGGAAAACATAGTGTTACATTCCCCTCCCCCTTAAGGAAACATCGTCCTCGATGTTTTTTTAACACCATATATACAAATTTATACAAAAAACAAATATGGGTAATGCCTTCCTCATGGAATCTCCCAGTTCCCAAGTGGCCTTATCTATTCCAAAGTGATTCTAATGCACCTTGACTTGCATGACGAATCAGTTCCATAGAAATGTGTCTTTCCTCTCAAGGATGCGTTGAGGCTCAGGATAGAATTCTCCCTTTGGTTCCACCTATATCACAGTCTAATAAATAACATGATTAGAATCATGAATATACTTCTTTCATAGAGATATATGGAACACATCGTGAGCTCTAATAGTAGGTGGTAGGGCAAGTATACATTCTACTGACCCCACTCTTTCCAAGGCTTCAAATAATCCACAAAACCAGAGTGTTAACTTGGCACAATTTCCCATTCTTAGGGAGCTCCTTTTGGGTCTTACCCTGAGATATACATGATCTCCCACCTTAAAATCCTTATGGGTTGTTATGCTATATGCATATCTCTTCTATCTATCTTGGGATGCTTTTAAATTTTTCCTTATTTTGATCATTGCCTCCTCCATTTATCTTAGTAGGTCTTGTCCAAGTGTGATCCTATCCACTGGACTATCCTAACTAATTAGAACTCTGCATTTTATTCCATACAAAGAGCCTTGAATGGGATCATATTCAAGGATTCTTGATAACCATAGTTATAGGCGAACTCTACCTGGGGTAGATATTCTTCCCACTATTTGGGACGATGCATGACATGCATCCTAAACATGTCTTCTAGTAATATGCTTACCCTTTTGGTTTGACCACCTATTTAAGGATGGTAGGCCATGTTGGATGCTAGTTGCATTCCCAAGCCTGCAAACAAGCCTTTCCATAAATTCGATGTGAATTTCCCATCCCTATCTAAGACAATAGACTTGGTCATACCATGCAACCTGGAAATCTGTTTCATAAAAATGTGAAAAACATCTATATATTTAAAAGTAGACTTGATTGGAAAGAAGTGAGCCACCTTACTCAAATTATCCACCACCACCATGATTGTATAATGTTGCTTAATTTTTTTTGGAAAATGAGTGATGAAATCCATGGATATTTTCTCCCATTTCCATTTTGGAATTTTCAATGGTTGCAATAGTCCTCTAGGGTGCTTGTGTTCAACTTTGACCTGTTGACACTTTAGGCACTTTGCAATATGCTCAACAATGTCTTGCTTCATTCTTGGCCAGTAATACAACTGTCTCATTGTTGTTATCATCTTTTGATGACTAGAATGACCCACATAAGGCCTCTGATGAAATTCATCCATAATGAGGTGCTTCAACACTGCTGAATCAAACACATACATCCTGTTATTATACATCAATAGTTCATCTATTGTGAGCTAGTATTCCTCATACTTTTTCATGTTTGTCTCTTGTTGAAAACCTTCTTTTACCAGACTGAAAATATTATCCTCTTGTGAGAGAGTTCTTATTCTCTGCTTGTTATCAGACTCACCTACACTTGCTGCTGCTTGGTGTATTATCTGCACACTTCGATTGAGTGCATATACAATTCAATTTTCTTTACCTTTTATGTGCTTGATCTTGAAATCAAACTCCCTGATTAGTGCTATCCACCTAGCCTGTCCAATGCTCAACTGTGGCTGAACAAACAGATAATTCATACCACAATGATCTATTATCAAGATAAATCTTCTCCCAAGCAGGTAGTGTCTCCACATATTCAACGTGTGCATAATTGCTAAAAGCTTTAAGTTATGGGTGACATATCGCTGCTCATGTCCTTCTTTCATAAGAACTCCACCGAGTCCTTCCTTGCAAGCATTAATGCAAACCAAGAAATCCTTCTCACTGTCTGCAATCTTTAAAGTATGGGCATTGGTCAAAAGATTCTTCAACTACTGAAATATGGCTTCACACTTGGTTATGTTATATTGAGAAGAAACAAGAATATCGCATAAATTACCATTGGAACAACATAATATAGGGAATAACACACCAAAATGATACCTTTATTGAAATAGGAGCAGTAATCACTTGCCTCTTCGAGGGGGAAACCTCCAGCAGAGGAATGCTCTATTACAATAATTCTCAAGACAAAGACTTCTCTTGCAATCGAATCCTATTTATACTAAATATATCTACCAAAAGAACAGTCTAGAGGAAGATATTTCTAGAAGATGAAGATTCTATTAAGTCTTCTTACATTTGACTTATTCTCCTTATTACTATGCATTATTTATTAATATTATCCTTTATTACATGGAAAATATATTATTCCACCTACATGAGGGATTAGGGAGCTTAGGTCCCTAACATGACCTCCCCCTTAAAAAAAACCTTTTCCTCAAGGATTGAGACGAGGAAATTGCTCCAGAATATTATTCGACTCCCAGGTGGCATCTTCTAGCAGTGTTTCCTTCCACTGAACTAAAACTTCCTTGATAGTGCGCTGGAGGAGACGAAACTCATGTTGTTCCAATATGGTTTGTGGCTGCAACCAAATGGAACCTTCTTCATCCAACTAAGGTAGAATGGTCTTAGTCTGGCACCTAGGGCCGAGCACTTTCTTTAAGCATGCAACATGGAAAATAGGGTGGAGTTTAGAGTGACTGGGAAACTCTAACTGGTAGGCCACTAGCCCCACTCTCTTGAGAATACAATAAGGACCATAAAACTTGGGGGCAAGTTTTTGACAGTGCTGGGATTTGATTGAAGTATGCTCATAAGGTTGTAAATGAAGAAAAACTTGGTCCCCTTAAACAAATTCACGTTCAGAACGACCCTGATCTGCTTGTTGTTTGATGCAATTTTGAACCATGACCAAATTGTCTTTGAGAGTATGAAGAATGGACATGCAAACTGTAAGAGTTTGATCCACTTGCTGAACCTTGGAGACACCATGCATGTATGATATAACTGAGGGTGGATTTTTTCCATAGAATGCTTCAAAGGGAGTCATGTGAGTGGAGGTATGGTAATAGGTATTGTACCACCATTTAGTGAGGGGTAACCATTGAACCTATTGAGTTTGTCTGTCAGATGCAAAACACCTCAAATAGGATTCCAAACACTTGTTGACCACTTCAATTTCTTCATCAGTTTGAGGATGATATGTTGTGATGAGATGCAATTGGGTTCCTTGGAGTCAGAATAATTCTTTCCAGAAAGTGTTGGTGAAATTTGGATCACGGTCATAAACAATAGAATGAGGCATGCCATGGAGTTTGAAGATATTATCCATAAAAATTTGAGCCACGGTGGATGCTGTGTATGGTTGTTGAAGAGCACAAAAATGAGCATATTTGGAAAGAGGATCCACTACTACCATGATGACTGACTTATTGCTTGATTTAGGTAATCCAACAATAAAGTCCATAGAAATATATATCCAAATAGTAGGTGGAATCAAAAGCGGTTGGAGTGTGCCTGGAGCTTTGATTGTCTCACCCTTATTGTGTTGACATGTATCAAATTCAAACACAAAGGTGAGGATTTCCTATTTCATACCATCCCATAAAAAACAATGTTCAACCTTTTCATAAGTTTTGGTAAAATGAGAATGCCCAGCTGTAGGTGAAGCATGAAACGCAGAGAGCACAATGGATTTAAGGTTCGATTTTTTGCTTAAATACAAGCGACCTTTATAACGAAGCTCGTCATGGTGCCACGAGTACCCTTGAGAAGCTTGCGGATCCTACTGCTGTGTTTGGATCAATCTTGAAAGTTTGGGGTCTTGCAACCATTCTTGGAGAACCTCTTGAAGACAATCTGCAACAATGAAAGAGAGGGAAAAAAGGGACCCGTATTCTTCATATTTCCTAGAAAGGGAATCAACCATCACATTTTATTTTCCTTTTTTTGTAGATAATATCATAACCATATCCAAACAACTTGGTTACCCATTTTTGTTTCTTTAGGGAATAAATTCTTTGTTTCAGAAATAATTGAGGCTTTGATGATTAGTTTTAATTTGGAAGCGCTTCCCCAAGAGATAAGGATGTCAGAGATCCAAATTATGCAGAATAGCCAACATTTCCTTTTCATAGGTGGATTGGACCAAATGAAACTCATACAATTGTTTGTTGGTTAAAGCCAAAGGTTGACCATATTGCATGAGGAAAACCCCATTGCCTTTTTCTAAGGCATCACACTCTAGTACAAAGGTATTTTTGAATTCAGGGAGAGCCAGAACAAGAGTAGTGCACATAGTCACTTTCAAATCTTGGAAGGAATGGTCGGCTACTGGAGTCCAACTAAAAACATTATTTTTAAGGATATTTGTGAGGGGATTTGCAATTTTTCCATAATTCTGAACAAACTTGTGATAATAGTCCGTCAAACCCAAGAAGCCACATAAAATTTTAAGAGTTTTTGGGTGCGACCGATCATGAATAACTTAAATTTTTTCTGGATCCACCCTGACACTATCTCTTTCGACAATATGTCCTAGGTACTCAACTTCAAAGGCTCCAGAAGCACATTTAGATTTCTTAAGAAAAATTTTGTGCTGAGAAAATAACTGTAGAACTTGATCCACATGGGAAATATGGGATTGCCAAGTTTTTCTATAGATGAGAATACCATCAAATAAAACCAAGACAAAATTATAGAGGAAAGTATGGAAGACATGGTTCACGAGACTTTGAAAAGTGGAGTGAGCATTATAGAGGCTGAATGGAATAACCAAGAACTCATAGTGACCCTCATGAGTTTTGAATTCAATCTTGGGAATGTCTTCTTCTTTCATACAAATATGGTGGTAGCCAGAGTGGAGATCAAGTTCGATAAAATACTGAGCACCACTTAATTCATCCAAAAGGTCATCAATTAAAGGAATGGGAAATTTGTCTTTAATGGTGAGTTTGTTGAGGGCACAAAAATCAGTACACATGTGCCAAGTACCTTCTTTCTTGAGTACCATGACTACTAGAGAAGAATAGGGGCTGGTTGTTGGACAATTGGTTTATATTGATGGACCATTGGTTTGGATAGTTGGTTTTCATTGATGTCAACCCTTGGAGAGTGATATTTTAGATTGATGTAAATCCTTGAGTAAGTCTAGTAGCACATTCCAATAGCCCCAGAGGTGTGGTTAAGGAACCCAAATGTAATTGAGGAATATGGACATGAAGATCAGTGAATTCGTAGATGAGACTACCATGGATGGATAGTACACATTGTTCCATTTCCTGTGATATGTGTAAATTGACATAGTTCATCACGATTAGGGAGATATGGCCTTGAGAAGTTGGAGAGCCCTTTAGAGTATTCTAGAAGCCCCTAGAAGGTCAACAAGAAGTCAAAAGCTTCTAGAAAGTCATAAAATACATTCCCTAGTCAAAGTGGTTGCAAAAAAAATTAATTAAATAATAAAGTGGTTACAACAAGAAGTTAGTTGAGGATGATAACCTTTTTGTTTAACTATAATAGTTGGAAGGTTCCTCAGAGCAACTACAAGCCAGGGTTTGGATAGTTGCGGACATTGCAGAGAGAAACATGAGCACCAGAGGAGGGGGTAAGGGGACCCCTCATACAATCAGATAGTGGTAGATAGACGGAAAGGGCCAAGGGGAAGAGTATTCAAGGCACCAATAATAGACACCTCAGGATCAGACCCTGTAATAGGTCAGGAAAGAAACAAGGGGAAAAGTGAATGCAGGGAAGAGGAAGCAAAATAAACTTAGAATGAGTCGCAAGACACAATGAAGACCAACCAGACCAAAGGGTGTAACCCATGAAAACCCAAAGCAACACTGATACCCAAGCTGGTATTAGAGGATCCGCAGACGCAACTCTACAGAGATCATATGAAGGTGCATGCGCTAATATGCAAATTGATGGGATTATGGCCCACAGAAAAAGCGCTGTGCAACTGGATCAAATATCATTGGAAGACAAATGGGGAAGTGGAGCTCCACCTGGGCTCGAAAGGTTTCTTCATAGTTGTATTCATAAACCTAGAGGATAGAGACACAGTATTTGAAAGAGGGCCATACTTCCATGCATCAGTAGGACTGTACATGCAACCATGGAAGGAGAATTTCTCCCCAGAAAAAGAGACCTTCAAAAAGGTACCGGTCTGGCTGAGACCAGGGGTGATTTTAAGAACCCCCCCTAAATTTATATGTATAATAAATGGGCGAATCTCTATGATACATAGGAAAAATTGAAGGCTATTTTATCAATTATATAATATGTATATATAATTTTTTGGCGAATCTTTTAGTCACTTATATAATCTTGTAAAATCTTGGCGAATATTTCACTTAACTATAAAACCTTGTAATGTTTTGGCGAATTTHTTRATAAWGTATAAAACCATATATAATAATAGGAAAATGTATTYRTTAAACTGTMATATACTHATTTTAYATATTTGGAAAAAGAAACATAATTTGTCCATCCTTTAGACAATGTTGCAAGCATTAGGGGTTATGTTTGTCAAGGTTCTCACTGTATACTCTTGCATATCCCTCTATCAGTTTTGATGATATTTCACCAAAAAGTTCATATGTGTTGATCTTGACCACCACTTCTGTCAAGCTTGGGATATATTAATATTTTCTCTACCACTTCCATTGTGGACTATTTATTACTAATTCATTGATTATGAAAGGACCCTTCAAACAAGTTCATCATAGATGATAGGATGTTCTTAAATGGGAGCGCACATAATTCTAT
>ML792058.1:23667-38483 GCA_009831015.1 Picea engelmannii
TAGTGAAAATGAAAACTCGAATGTATTGAAAAAAACTATACAATACATGTTACCCATGATGATAACTTAGAAAAGAACATGATTACAAATATTTTCCATTACTTACAACTACAATAAATAGTTTCTCAAAGAAATATGAAGGTTTGATTTCCTCGTAATAGCTTACTGTGCTTTCCTATGGATATCCAGACGCTGCCAAAGATTTAAAACTCGTGCTATTACTTTGTATTTCCAATACCCTCATTTGAATATCCTCCAAATGTTGTGAATAATCTGTGCTACTGCTCAATGGTGCTCTTTTTCACCAAGAAATCTTACGTGATTTATATAACAGATGGGAGGGTAAAATCGCTAACAGAAATCCCCTTATTCTCTAGAAATCGGGCGAACGGAAGAGTGTAGCTTCCCATGCCATGAAATTTTACCGAATTAAACCGTAAACCCTGATTTATACCCAATGTGAGGGCGAAGTTCCTATAAGAAATTCCCATATTTCTGAAAATGGGGCGAATAGAAGCTTGTAGCTCCAAATTTCAAGGGCGAAATATATTTTTTTCCTCTCTCCCTCATAAAAACACATGGGCTAACCCTCTATACGATTTAAAAAAATAAATAAAATAGGGACGAATAATAAAAAATTTAAAAAACCACTACAATACAAAAAAATCGCCCAATAAAAATTTGGAACCCCCTTAATTTCGCCCATGGGCGAAATTTCGCCCCTAAAATCATCCATGGCTGAGACTCTAATCCCTACCCTTAGACTACTAGCTACCCTCCACTTTCAAAGTGATAGGGAATTAACTGGGGAAATATATAAAGACCGCAGAAGCAACCCTGAAAGGGAGATACACATCCTACGCAAGAATATGCATAGAGATGGATGTGTCGGTAGCACTCCCAGAAGCGATATGCCTCGAATTTAGGGACGAGTAATGGATCTAAAAAATCGATTATGAACAAATCCCCTTCCGATGTAGAATATGCCACGAACATGGCCACCTAATCAGGGAATTCCCTCTTAATAAAAATAAAGAAACGGAAAATTCCAAACCACAACAGGATGAGGATGGATTTGTTAAACCAAACCCCAGAAGTATTTCCAACAAAAGGCAGAGAAAATCCCAGGAAGGAAATAACCCATAAGTCCGATTGATTTTGGAAGGAAGGGATAAAACCAATGAAGGGGAAGAGGCCAATAAGGATGCGATAACAGCTCAGGAAATCCAAGAACAAACAACAAACGAGCCCACCGATCGACCTAACAATCAGAAGGAACAAGGAAGCTGCACAATTGCGATGGAAGGAGAGATCAAAGACAACAACACCCCCATGCAAGATGTAGAGGGAGAGGTGGAAATGACACCGAGTGAAGTAGGCACAAAAGATCTGGAACTCAGAGACCTAGTGGAAAGGGAAGGGATAGACCTCACGAACATACTGTAGCAATGGAAAAGACAGGGAGTGGAAAATGTACCAATAGAGTGACTAGACCACATCCAATACCTATTCCTCCTAAGGGAGGAAGCCAAAGCTAGAGGCCAAAAGTGAGCACACGGGGAGATTGGACACCTAGAAGTCAAAGCCAGTGAGGTACAACCACAACTCTCACCTAAACAGATGCGGAGGAAAAAAGGCAGGAAATCCAACAGTATAGCCTTGCAGGAGCTTGGAGCGCTACTAATAAACTCGGGTAAGATAAAAAAACTCTTCCCCAACTCCCCCCTGCATGTTTAAAATGAAGGTTATAACATGGAACATAAGAGGCCTAAACAACCCAAGAAAACAACGAATCCTTAGGAATATATTAAAACAGGAACAACCAGATCTCTGTTTTATCCAAGAGACCAAGTGTAATACATAAAGAATGGACACAATTAGTCAACAACAATGGTGCAAGTACAAGATGGTGGCCATTAGAGGCCACCAAATGACAGGAGGCATCCTCACCCTATGGAACCCACAAGTACTAGGCCTAATAACAACAGAAGCAACAAGGCATACCATTACGGTCCGCATGCAAATCATTGGCAACACAAAGGAGATTTTATGCACTAATGTGTATGGACCCCAGGCGCCATAGGATAGGAGGGGAATGCTAAGTGATCTAGCAGACCTCAAAAACCGAGCCAACAACCTCCATTGGATCCTAGCTGGGGATTTCAACATCATCACGTCACTCGCGGAGAAAAAAGGAGGGACAAGAAGATTGGATAGAGATGCAGAGGAATTCTCAAAATTCATAGACACAGTGGAAATGGTAGATATGATAACCAAAAATGGCCATTTCACCTAGAATAATAAGCGAATGAGCCAACATCAGGTAGCAACTAGACTCGACAGATTCCTAGTGTCAAATTCAGTCATTATGAAAGGGATAACCTTAGACTGCAACATCAAGGCTTCCAGAGCACAAACCCTCCAGATTCGAGAAATTTTGGTTGGAACACCCGACTTTCAAGGAAAATATCAAGAAGTATTGGAGTGAAGAGAAACCAGAGCAAGGGACAAGGATGTTCAAACTATAAAAGAAACTAAAATATATCAAATATAGGCTCAAGGAGTGGAACAAGGACACCTTTGGGAATATAAACCAAGCGAAGAAAAACATAGAAGAAAATATGAAAAAACTCTAGGAAACCTTCATTTTGGAGGGCTACAATGAGGACAGGAAAAAATAGGAGATCCAAATGACCCAAGAATGGGATGAAAGGTGCCAACAGGAAAAAAATATCTGGAGACAAAAATCCCGGATCAGATGGCTAAAGGAAGGGGAAAGGAACACCAAGTTCTTTCACAGAACAACCATGGCCAGAAGAGCCCATAAAAAAATCTTGAAGATAAGGGACCCAAATGGAATAGAAAGAGAGTCCCATAAGGACATCGAAACAATGTTGGTAAACCACTTCCATGGGATCGCCAAGGAACCCAATCAGGATAGAACGGAGGCCATACAAAAGGTGACCCAACACATCCCTCGCCTGGTAAAAGAAGAACAAAACAAAAATTTGATCAAACCCATTGTGGAGGAAGAATTAGACCAAGCACTCTAGGAAATGCCCAATGGAAAAGCTCCAGGCCCAGATGAGTTCACAACAGAGTTTTTTAAAGCTTGATGGGAATTCGTCAAACAAGATGTCTAAAAGGTAGTATAAGACTTTAGAAGGTCAGCCTCCATCCTGAAAGCACTAAATTCTACTTTGATAACACTCATCCCCAAAGAAAATGAATCCAAAACTCTCGATTGTTACAGACCAATAGCGCTGTGCAATGTGGTGTACAAGATAATTTTCAAGGTTATAGCCAACAGACTGAAACCACTACTACCCACACTAGTGTCGCAAGAGAAAGTGAGGTTAGTAGAAGGAAGGAAAATAAAGGACAATATTATCCAAGCCCATGAATTGATCCACACCCTGAAGCTTCAAAAAAGAGGGGGAATGATAATACAATTGGACCTAAAGAAAGCCTACGAAAAAATTAGCTGGCACTATATGATTAGAACCCTTCAAGCCTTTGGCTTCACCCAACACTGGATCCGATCGATAACCAACCTAGTATCCACCACAAGCTTCTCGCTACTAGTAAACAGAGCCCCTGCCAAACCCTACTGGCCCATGAGAGGCATTAGACAGGGAGACCCGCTGTCCCCATTCTTATTCATCTTAATGATGGAAGGACTCAGTTGAAGCATAAGAAGCGCAACCGCAACAGGGGAAATAAAAGGAATCAAACCTTATGAGAATTTTCCAACTTCCACACACCAATAGTTCCTGGATGATACCTTACTTCATGGCATACCCATAGTCAAGGAAGCAAAAGCCTACAAACGAATCTTAGATGAGTTTGGGGAAGCCTCGGGGGCTGAGATAAACCAATCCAAATCGATGATCTTCTTCTTTAACACCAACCCAACTATCCAAAGGAATTTAGCCAACATTCTGGGCTTTGAACGCAAAACCCTCCCAACCAAGTACTTAGGCATCCCCCTGACAGACAAAGCCTACAAGATGTCAACGTGGGAAGAAATAATCAACAAGCTTCAAGACTGGTAAACAATTGGACTTTCAGATCCCTCAACCTGGTAGGAAGACTTATCCTAACCAAGTCAGTTCTGTAAGCTATCTCAATGTTTATGATGTCAGTCTTCCCACCCCCCAAAGGAATTTTACAAAAAATAAGAACCATACAATGGGAATTCTTGTGGCGCGAAGCGAAAACAAGGAAAAAATGGGCACTAGTGGGTTGGGAGAATGTGTGTAAGCCAAAGAGCAAGGGAGGCCTTGGGCTACATGACCCACAAGTAACCAACGACGGCTATGGGGTGAAGCTCTGGTGGATATGGGTCACAAAAATGATCACACCATGGGTTAACTTGTGGAAGGCAAAGTATGCCCCGAATATTATTATCTAGGACAAAATCCACTTCAGAGGCACCAAGGAGGGTTCAGTCATATGGAACTTATCCTGGCGCAACAAGACCTAGATCCATACACACAACTTTTGGGAAATAAGGAATGACAGAACCACTAGATTCGGGGACGACGCCTGGCAATAGGAACCCAAAATGGAACAACTGGGCCGGGAGGAACTCCAACAAGAGATGATGGCGCAGGGAAAAACCCGAGTTTACCATTACTGGAAACAAGAAGCAGAGCGCAAAAAAATGGAGAATCTGGAACACTCTCACCCCACAGACTCGAGACTAGACTACAACAACAGTTAAAGAAGTGGAAGAGGAATTGGGGAGAAGGAAAATTACAGTCATGGAGGAAAATGACCAGCTGAGATGGGGGCACAAAGATGGAGGTGAATTCAATCTTAAAGAAGTATGCCACTACATAACAAACCATGATCAAGAAGTTGCGGCGTATCATTGGGACAAGCTTTGGAATAGCTCCCAATGGCCAAAAATAAAAATATTCTAGTGGCTAATACTACACAACCAAATCCTAACTTGGGAGCTAAAGAAGAGAGGTTTCATAGGCCCTTCAAGATGCCACCTATGTAAATAAAAGGAGGAAAGAACCAACCATCTCTTGGATGAATGTCCTTACACAATAGAGTTATGGGACTGGGCGACAGACATTTTCCGTCAGTCTAATAGGGTCAGAGGAAACATTTCCGCAACTATAAATACCTGGGAGGAAAACTGTAGCGACAACGAAAAGGTGAATCTTTGCTGGACCCTCACCCCCAGCATGATCATTTGGGCAAAATGGAAGGAAAGGAACCAACGCATCTTCCAGAACCAAAGTTGGATGGTTGAAAAGATCAAGGAAACAATAATAGCCATGACAAGGGAAACGGTACAGAGCCACAACCTCCGAACAGGAGGAGCGCAACTCATTGATCAGGAACTCATAATTCTAGAGGATTTCCAAGTGAAAGGAAGACACAACCCCAATCAGGTGAGACAGATGCCACAACTAAGTTTAGGCAAGCACAACTAGAAACTGCCACCAGAGGGCTCCCTCAAGATAAATTTCAATGGGGCGTAGAAGGGAAACTCAGGACGGACCGGTATGGGGTTAGTAATCAGGGACAATCAATGAATAATTATCCAACTATACATAGGAATTTTGGGGAATTCAACAAACAATGATGCGGAATTTGGAGCATTGGAGACAGGTATGGAGATACTACACAGGGAAGGAATGGAAAATGTAATAGTGGAAGGCGACTCCATGCTAGTCATCAACACAGTAAGGAAACTCCAAAACGAGACCAAAGTGGGAAAAATACAGAGGCACTTGCGCTTGGCATTCTATCTGCAGAAGATTCAGGAACATCTGCAGAAAGGGATCATAGTGGAGTTGCACTGGGTCCACAGGTCAACAAATGGACTGGCAGATAGAATTTCTAATGAAAGGGTCGACAGGGAAGGATCAGAATTGGATGCCACATGGATTAGCATCCCAAGTGGCCAATTTCAGATAGACTGTACCCATCTAGCAGCAAAGGACTATGACGATAGCCAAAGTATGGGCGACCACATCGAGGCTGGAGACACATAATTAAACGAAGGGAAAGTAGGATCGAGGTTGAATCCATTAGGTCACCTTTTAAACATGAGTTACAATGTAGATCACAGTCACACCACAAGAAGAGGTACAATACCAAGGTCATGTCAATAAAAGGAAGTACAGGGGCTGGCCATGGGAGAATGGAAAGGGTAAGCCGCAACCGACAAAGGATGAAGACCAAAGGGATAGCCTGACAACATGTATGGATACACCTCATCTACACCCAGATCTCGAGGGAGGAAATGATTGAAGGACAACGTGTAAGGAAAAATATTGGCACTGGAGTGACGACATAGCTCCCAAGCGCACACACTAAAAAAAAGAGATAAAGGACCGAAATATATGCCTTTACGAGAGACAAATGATTACCTGGAGAAGACCACCCCCAGGGAAACTCTATAAAATAAGAAGCATCAGGGATAGTGACGGACCAACTAGCAACAATTCCAGAGACGAAGAAGGGGAGAGTAGTAGCAGAGAAAGAAAGCATGACATAAGCCACAGATTACATGAAAATATGGTAAGAACGAAGAACACCCAGATTAAGAGGGGACCCCAGGGGGAGGAACTCCCAATAAGTGCCTGAAAGATCACTAGGATGGAACAAGCGGCTAGAGAGGCCAAAGGCACCTTCCTTGAGCAAGCAAATACAAAGGGTAAAGCAATCATCGACAGATGGGAGCGAGAAGTCAACACCAAACGCCAAGGCAAAGCTTGGGCGGAACTCATCCAAGAAGCATACGGGTTAAGGGACCCAGGGGCCACATAGGCCAAGAAAACCCTCTACCACAAAATAGTGGAGGAATCCTGGTGTACAAAAATGCTAAGCTGAGAGCAGAAAAGAATGAGACCAACAGGGTGGAAAACCGAGGCCGCAAGAAGGAAATCATAGAAATCCCGAGCCACCTCAGTGACCTGGGGGCCAGCGTAAGAGGCATAACAGAGAACCATAGGAACCAAGGCGAAAAAATAGACCGACTGGCTAGTCAATTCCAACTCTACCTTCGCTATGTCCATCACATGGACATCACTGTAGAAGACCGATGCAGAACACCAACCAGCATCAGAAGGATGCACATGGTGGAGTAGAAAAAGGAAAATGAGGTAAGGAAGGCAGGATATGAAAGCCACCCAATCTACGTGGACTAGCACAACACCAAATCAAGTTATTTTTCTTATCAGTATAGAACTAGATCATGTTATATGCTCTCGATTATATGTATTTTAGATGGAATAGTTCTTTTTCTTCTTTAAACGAACTTATGGAGATTGGGTCGGTTTCACCAAGTGGCGGCCCAACCATCCTACCACTAATGTAGATAGCGTAGCTTGGGGACCCTTGATCTGGTTTCCTTTTTGGAAGATCAAGGGGGCACCCCTCAACTTTTTTTGTACAATATTTTACTCAGTAATATAGAATCTCAACTCACTTACAAAAAAAAAACAAGAAGTTAGTTGAGGGTAAATAAGTTATGATTTGACTAATTAAAGAAAGTAGGTTAGCACTAGAAGATGGAGAAAGGGGTACTACAGTTACAAGAAAAATTCTACAGGAAGGAACTTGGAAAGTATAAGTAGGAGAGCAAGGGAATCCTATTAGCACCTATTGAACTTAGTTGAATATATATTTTGTGAAAGGTTATTTGCAGGTATAATTGACATATTTGAGGTTGCGCGAAGCTGAGGAAGCGAAGAAAGTTTGACGACAAAGTTTCAGAGCTGCATAGGGAAAGGGTTTTTGAAAAACCCTAATTACCGAGGTCCTCGTGGGTTGCACCATAGTTTTCAAGCGAGGCACTCACTGGTCAAGTAGTGTCTATCAAGCGAGGCACTCACTGGTCAAGTAGTGTCTATCAAGCGAGGCACTCACTGGTCAAGTAGTGTCTATCAAGCAAGGCACTAGTAAAGTTGAGAAAAAGGATGGTAACAGGCTACAAAAGCTGAGGAAGGTAAGGATATCAATAGTATGATGTTCCAGGTCAGTCACATAGCTACATGTATGATTGTATGTGTGTTTTGAAGGGTGTATGATGATGGTATATGGTTTAGTTTTGGAGTATAAGATTGAGGAATATTTTGGATGCATGGTACAAACCCTAGTGTGTGGATTGAGGCATTTCTATTAAGGTATATTGCTGGTCATGATAAGTACTTTATCAGTGAGTTTATGGCACTTTTTTTATGAGGTATATCATGATTATGTGATGCTATCTAGAGGTATATCATTGATCTATTGAGGCACATCCTTGATACATGTTTAGAGGCACTATTGGCTGCATAGAACTTGTTGTAATGAATGTTTTGAGGCATATCTGATTATTGGTGCATCCCTGATTTTTATTGGCATATCTTGTAGTACATTGTGAGATGAATTTGTTAGTGACCTTGGCATATGATTGATACACACTTGAGGCTACATAATGGTGAGGTTTTGGCACATGGTTTGATGTGATGGTTTATGATATTTGGTTACGGATAGTGTGATGTATTGCTAGAGAACTTTTGATGTTTATATTGGTATATGTATTTGGTATATGGTTGAGATACATGTTGGAACATATAGTTGATGAGTTGGCACATGCATGAGGTGTATGGTATGGTGATGTTGGTGTATCCTGATGAGGCATAGTTTGGTTTGTTGTTGATACATGATTGGTACACGTTGATGGTTATCTTGGTATAGTGTTGATGTACATGATTGATGTGCATTGTTGGCACATGATAAGGCACATGGTATGGTACATTATTGATACTTGGTTGATGCACATCTTGGTGATATTGTGCATATGGTTGAGAGTTGTCTTGGTGATTGATCTTGGTGAGTAGATCTGATTTGGTTGATGATATTGATGAGACAGGTTGTTGTGACAAGTAGTTTGGACAAGCTATTTGTATAGGTTTGGTGTATGGTTGATGCACTAGTTGACGATACAGGTTGATGCATGAATGATGCATGGTACAAGTTGTTGTGACAGTGACAAGTTGGACATGTTGATAGGTTACAGGTTGACAATGTCAGAGTGACAATGGCAATGGTTGATTAAGTGAGAGTGACATGTTGTCTACATTTGGCATTTATATTTCGGGGTGGAAAGAAGGGGAAAGGAAAGGGTGTTGTAGACTCTTTCCGGTTGGTGCTGGAGAATCATGGAGTTAGATCTTCCTTCAGGTTGGAGTTTGAGAACTAGGTGGTTATAGCCACCTTCCGGTTGGATTCAGAGAACTCAGGGGGTTGTAGCCTCCTTCTCGTTGGAGCTAGAGAATTAGGGAGTTAGATATTCCTTCAAGTTAGAGACTAAGAAAATAGGGGGGTTGGATCCTCCTTCCAGTTGGAGCTAGAGAATTGGAAGTTGGCGTTTCCTTAAATGCAATTGTTTGACATATAAGAAAATCATTTCGTGGTTTTCTCCCGCATTGGATTTCCACATAAATATTAGTGTACTGTGTATTGTGTGGATGTGTTTATTATTGTTTATTATGATCTGATGGATTTTAATGTTTATGATACAATAATATATTGATGATGAACTGATGAACATGGTTCAATAAGTTAAAGGAATATAAACTGTGGTTAAAAGTGGTATAAATCGCTCATTACTGATTCACCCACCCTATCAATAATCCAACATTGGTACTGGGACAAATGACACCAATTTCTAGAAATTCTTGAACAATCTTCTCAATTTCATTCTTTTGGGAAAAGGGATGATGATAAGGGAAAAAAGTTCAAGGAAGACTACCTGGAACTAGAGGAATGAAATGATCATGGAAACCTTGATAAGGGGGAAGTCCCTGGGGGGTTTGAAACACAACTTGGTGTTGGGAGAGGATAGATTGGAGGTTGGGATGGACATAGGGTGTCTCAACCACCTGAATGGAATGAAGTTGGGCAATAATTACATAATGAAATTTTCTAAGGAGCTTTTCCATTTGGTGGGAACTTATGATCTCTGGTGACCTTGCTGTGATGCCTTGGAACTGTTGTTATTGACTCTCCTCCTAGAATTGCATGGTTAATTTATGAAAATCCATGGTGATGGGGCCGAGAGTGCATAACCATTCAACACCAAGTACAATGTCAAAACCACCCATGTAAATAGAAAATATATGATATTTCAAGTGGTACAGACCAATTTGTAGGCACACATTTTCACAATGCCCTCCACATTTCATGGAATCCCCATTGGAAATCATGATTCGGAAATTATTAACTAGACGGATATAGAAATTGAATTTTTGGACAATACAATGATGAATAAAATTATGGGTGTTGCCACTGTCAACTAGAATGATGACTTTATGGTTCTCAATGTTTCCAATTAACTTGAGGGTTTGGGGAGAAGAGAAACTAGTGAGTGCATTCATGGAAGTCAATGGTTCAAATTTAAATGTATTAGAGGGGGGATTAAGATCAACTGGTGGGGGTATATCGGGTACATTGGAAACTTCAACCTCTTCTTCAGAAACATCCTCAGTCATATCCATAAAAATATTATGTTCCTTATACTTGTGCCCTATAAAATACTTCTCATCACAATTATAACAATGACCCGTAAGTATTGAAGCATGCATCAAAGTCTTTTCTATCAGTGTGGGCCATGATGAAATGGGGGCACAGGAAGGGGGTGGGTGGTATTAAAAAAAATGGGTTACAGGAGAAGGGTATCACGATGATTAGGGTGAAAAGGGGGATTCAATGGGTGGAGGCTCCAAATAAGAGGGACAGGAGGGGGTCAAGACCATAGGAAAAAAGGTTGAAAATGGATAGGTATCATTGCGATCGGGATGAAAAGAGGAATCCAATGGGATAAGTCTCAAATAAGGGTGCAGGAAGGCCCCAAACTCCTTTTTCTCTCTTGCAGAATTATACTTCAATTTGAATAAACTACAGTGGCGAAATGCCCAAATTCTTAACAAGAAGAAATGTGTAGTAATTTCGAAAATAGAATGGAGGAGGAAAGGTTGCACATAAATAGATCTTGTATGTTCCTTTTCTATTCTATTTCTTTCCTAAGGGTTGGGGTTTTTAGGGTTCCTATAGAAAATGTTTTTCCTTGTGTTATATCTCTCTGATATATGTGCAGGGTCAAACAGTAGTACTCGACCCAATATCTCAAGGCACCAACTAAGGAGGCTAGACCGTACCCTTAGTCGTACTACCCAATTACCCATGTACTAGAGAGTATCTTCCTAAGTGCCGTTCTCGGTGGCACTATAGTAGTCAGGTGGCTGATTGGTTGATCTATATTGGGGTTTAGGATGCCTAGGCAAGTCCGTATATAGTTGTTGTCTAATGCACTACCACTTGAAGGGTTACCAACAAGGGTTATAAGGGTGTACAACAATGTGAGATTAAAAACCTCTTGTATTTCCTAGGTGTATGCTTCCTCGATCGTGGATTTATATGCTAAACGACATATCACTGTAGTTTAAAGAGGTTGTAACATGTCTCTACCCTGAATTTTTTTTTACCCACAATTCCTACCCAGGAAAGTGCTTTGATACCACTTGTTATGCACCCAGTTATGTAATTTTCAACAGAAAAAGTAATGTCACAGAAATTACCAACGGAACAACAAAAAATAGAGAATAACACACCAAAATGATGCCTTTATTGAAATGGGATCAATGTTCACTTTCCTCTTTGAGGGGGAAACCTCGAGTAGAGCATCTCTATATTGAAATAATTATCAAGACAAAGACTTCTCATGCCCTCAACTCCTATTTCTACTAAATCTATCTACCAAAAGAACAATCTAGAGGAAGATATTTCTAGAATCGGAAGCTTCTATTAGGTATTTTTACATTTGACTTATTCTCCTTATTACTAGGCCTTATTTATTAGTATAGGCCCTTATTACATGTGAAATATATTATTCTACCTACATGATGGGCTAGAGAGGTTAGTTCCCTAACACTCTACTGATCATACAAACTTCTTCCCCTTTCTAAGAAACGAGGCAATAGGATGACCGATATTAGAAAATCCATTAATAAACCTTCTGTAATATCCAACTAATCCCATAAATGATCTTAAATCATTTACATTCTAAGGTTCTTTCCAATCCATGATTTTCCTGATCTTCTCGGGATATACTGCCACTCCTACTAAGATTGTGTGGCCCAAATACCAGATCTCTTTTTGGAAGAAGTCACACTTGCTATATTTAGCATACAACTGGTGATATCTTAGCACCTGTAACACCAAATTAAGATGTTCTTTGTGATATTCCTTGGTCTTGGAATACACCGAGATATCTGTTGGATTACTGAGAGGGGGGGGTGAATTAGTAATAGAGAAATTAAATCCTTTTTAACCATATAAAACAAGTGTTATATCAATGTAGCATTATCATCTAATAATTGCAGAGTAAATAAACAATGAACAAATGAGCAATCATACACATACACTGTACACCAATGTTTTTACATGGAAACCCAAAGCGGGAGAAAACCACATAATTATTTTTCTTATATGTCTTTAAGAATTACATTCATTGGAAGCACCAACTTCCTTTGTTTTCCAAATGCAACTGGAAGGAGGCTCCAACCCCCTAGTTTCTCAGGCTACAACCTGAGGGAAGCTCCAACTCCCCAATTATTTGGATACAACCAAAAGGAGGCTACAACCATCTATGTTCTTTGGATACAACTGGAAGGTGGCTACAACCACTCGTCCTTGCCTCGTCCAACCGCCCTGACGTAGAAGTAGAATGATGGAACCACCGTCACACTATCACTGTGAGATATACTGCTGTAAACTCGTACCAATAAACATGTAACAACCTATACCAATAACCTGTGCCAACATGTACCATACATCAACCTGTACGATAAACAAATGCATCAACCATGCACCGAAACTGTACAAATAACCTGTCACAATAACCTGTCCAAACCTGTAATCAACCTGTACCATAAACAAGTGCATCAACCATGCACCAAACTGTACCATCAATGAGTACATCAACCATGCATAACATATGTACCAATCATGCATCAAATACACATAAACTATGACTCATCAATATGTACCAACATCATCAACTATACACCTCATGTATGTGCCAACTCACCAACTACTTGTCTCAACCATGTACCCAACATGTACCTCAACCAAAATCCCTCATAATTTTCATCATCTGATTTGTAACTCTGTAATAGACCTGCTGTATATGATCACATACCTTCAAACCTTCCTTAAATTTAACAACAAGAGACTAGCATTTTCATCAAACTTTACTTTAGTCTCACATGACTAATTTTGGATTAGTCAACAACCCTAACGTGAAATAACCATAAATATGTACCTATAATGAATGAATATATGAAAATAGTACACAATGTTCTTCAGTTTTTTTTGTGCAATTCCTCCAGGTTTCACTACTTGGAACCTCTCAAAAAAGGAGTTATAGAAAAAATGGCATACCTTGTTAAATTCTGGCTTATTCTAGAGAGCAAAATTCTAGAGCGTTCCCCACACATAATATTTGTTGTATGAATATGAAAATGGTACAAAGAATACTACATACTGTAGTCTAACCAATACCTTTGGTCTTACTGAATTTGGATCTGTTATGAAGAATCTATGACGTTTTAACCCGAAACACTTGTTTTAGACTAGTTTCAAGACTAGCCACAAAACCTGTTTTCCACTGATCTAAAAATAGAAAGATGACTTGTTATGCTATGCAAGCACCCTCTACTTCATAAAACTAAACTTTACAGGACCTTGCTTCATGTGTTAAAATATGCAAGATAAACTTACGTGTTAAGTTCATGTATCTTCTTGTAAATGCTTATGTGTGAGGATATGTTCTTTTAAATGGTTAAATATGTATTTTCAATAAATACACAACAACATAACTTGCAGCAAATAAACCATCAAACTCACAACAAGAACAACATGATAAAAGAGTTCACCCCCCTCCTGGCTACATCTCCTTGAACGTCCATTAATGGACTTGGCTCTCTGGGATTAATTAGTCAAAAGTTCTTTTACAAGCTGCTGCTCAACTCCAATGGAAAAATAGACTATACCATTGAGATTAGAACACATAAAAACCCCAAAAATGACTAATAAAACTCTGAAAACGGATCATGGCTCATCCGGGCATGACCTCTTCTACATGTTGCCATAAGCTTCACTGAGCTTCTCTTTGGAAAAAACACCTGTAAAAGTCCTCAAAATCCTTTGAAACCTGTCCCAATGTGTTCAGAGCATAACAATTAGCCAAAAATGATTATTCAATCACAGAAAACAAACATAGGCTCACCAAAACATGTCCTCAATCAATGAGGGATTCAAGCTCCCTAGAGCTTGCTGAAACTTCAATGGCTAAAAACCTACAAAATAAGTCTTCAAATGGCCTTGATAATAGTGCCAATGGATTCAGGACGTCCAAAAACCCCTAGCTGGGCTTTTACGACACCTCAATCAGCCAAAAAATGAGATAGATAGGCCTCCTGCCATTCTCTTCCTTCAAGCTTGCTGGCTCTGGTTCGCCAAAACACACCTCTGTGTGCTTGAACCAAGAACACACTCCAAAATGCGTGTTTAAACCCAACACCGTGCACAACCGAATAACTGTGCAAATTGTAGGACGGTTATGGGCGCGCCAGACCCTAACCGCCTACCACCTGAGCACATGGGTCATATGACCACGCGTATAGGAAAAAAGGGCTTAAACCAAAAGCAATCACACCATGACACATGGCGGGTCGTTTGAACCATTCAAACCATAATTTGAAACCGCGCCAACCATTATACCAAGTCACATGGTAGCACAT
>ML792058.1:44856-62287 GCA_009831015.1 Picea engelmannii
TACCTGGATTTGAAATTTAACTCCTTCATCTTTTGTCAACCGGATCCTCCCCAGTGGAGTCTTTAATCGTGGAGTCGCCAGATAGAAGATTACAACCAAGTAAATGTCCAAGCTTTGTCTATCATCAAAGCTGGATCTGTGTCGTGTCCCAAGGAAGCCGAGCTTCAATCTCCTCTCCACGACAACGACGCCAATTTGTTATCACTCCACGAAACTCTCCTAGGCTGTAAGTCAGAGATGCCTGGTAACTCAATCTTTTTAGGAACTATTTTCTCAATAATGGGTTGGGGTTTTGGATCAAGATGAATATCTGAAACTCTGAGTTATATTCTCAAGACAGTCTTAACTATAATCATGCAACACAAGGCCTTCAAGATCTATTGTCATATAGGTTTGAATAACAGGTGGATGAGAAAACTAATCAATCAACCAGAACATATATAAAACCATATATATGATGGGTCAACAAACTAGCGGAGGATGCTTGTGATTCTTTCTTAATAACCAAAAGTAAGATGACAGTTACCAGGGTCATTAAACATAGACAAAAGAACTAATTCCACTCATAAGCATAGACATAGATAAAAGAAGGTCTGACAGTAACAAAAGAAAGAAGCTTGATGACTGATATATTAAAGAAAGTGTCTTGTTACAAAACAGTAGCATGTAGAACTCAAAATCAAACCCCTAGTTCCTACTCTACCTTCAACTTTATAGCTTTACAATGCAGTTTTTGAGATCCTAAAAACGTGAATCAAATATGCTAAAGATAGAAAGTCAAAATTCAGTTTGCCAAAGATATGGAATGATCCCCAAAAATGAGGTCAATCCCAAATTTCATGGTATTCATCTCTTGTAGAGTCATGGTGCAGTGTAGAATAGCCTTCCAAGGCTGGGTGATGACTCTTCCAAGAGATACAAATTCGAATTTGTTGAGATAGGCAAAAAATTCAATCTGTTTCCACCAAAATAGGTGCCAAAACCAACTTGGCCACCTTTTCTAATCCTTATATACCAAAAATGAATCTTTAAACTGAATACATAATTCATCATCTATCCATCATGAGTGTTTTGAAAAGATTTGGATCAGAAAAACCTCGATCTGTGCAAAAATTCGATCATTCTGGCAGTGACAGGCTTTCGGTGGTTAACCTGGAAAGCTTCTGGGTGATTTAACTACCGAAAGCTCTTCTTTTGGTGGTTAATGAGCGCTTTTCAGGCTCGCCTAAACCACCGAAAGTCAGAGTTTCTTTAAACTTCAAAATTTCAAAATTCTGATTACCTGGATGATTGCTTGAGAGTTGCTGGTAAAATCTCCTTGGATCTGATTTTCCATTTGTGTTCTGTGGATGTCCTTGAAATCTGTAAATATTTCTTCTATTCCTACAGTTTCAGCTGCATTTGCCTTTGTAGAGGTCTCTTTGGTAGTCCATGGTGGAGACCAGACACTTTCATTATTGAATCTTTCAGAATTGACATGCTTCTCATTTATCTGAGATCTTGAAGCCTCTCTCACATAGTCTACATCTTGTATTCCTCTTTGGACCTTAATTTGGAATATTTAAGAGTACAAAATTCAAGCTACTGTTCCATGAGAGCCTTCACTGGTGCCATTTCATTTGCAATTTTGGCTAATACGAAACGCAGCTTCAAAGAAAGTAGATGCATTTTCTCCGCTTCATAATCTTTAGCAACATTCATTGAATGGCCTCCCACAAATAAATCATTGAGAATGATGTCTTTTGCCACTGTATTATTTTGGTCCTTACATCCCCATGTGTCATGAAGCAGTGAATATAAATCCATTTCACAAGCTGCAAACAACTTTGAGACTAGATTTGTCTCCCTTTCATTTTTAACCTGGCCCCATATAGTTTGCGATTTGTAAGAAAGATTGCTTAACTGATATGAAATATCCCCTGGTTCTAAGCTAGTTCCTGTCATTCTGGAAGACCTCATTTGTGTTGTTGTGCCACCTCATTCCTGAGATGGATACCAGTCATTCACATTCTGAATAAGGGCCATAAATAGAGGCTCATCTCAGAGCCTCTCAATGTACTCCTTCGTGTGGGGATCAATACATTGCAAGATTTTGAAGAGTTCATTGTTAATGCGTTCAAGAAATGGAACAATATTACCCCACACTCAAATTGTTCCCTGATGATCCATTCCTTTCTGAATCTCCTTCTCATCATGCTCCACCGAATCATCCATGACTACGTTTGGGTGTTGAGCCAAGATATCCAACATGACAAGCACATTCTGTACACATTTCTTCCAGACAGGAATCGACATGTGTATGTTAAGACTAGGGTTTACATCAGACTGTGTAGACCATGGCGTTTTTACCCTAAATAATTTAATCAACCCTTTGAGCTCCACGTAACCTGCGATCCGACACTTGGCAGTTGTATTAGTTTGTGGATGAGGCAAATAAAATCTAAATCTTGGCATTATGAGATCCGATGAAGCCAACTCCCCCAGTCACCAGAATTCGCAGTTTTTCCTGTGAGAGTGGTAAGGTAAAGGCGAGGGAGTTGGAGGAGGCGTAGGAACCACCTGTGAACGCGACGCTGGGCAAGCCAAATGATAGATCTGATCCACTTCTACCTCTGTAGCTGTCAACTCCCAAAATCTACAAATACTCAAACATCAACTTGTATATCTCCCTGATACATTTATGAGATGAGATCCTCCATATCTACGAGCTTGATGATGATCTAAAGTATAGGAATGCTGCGAACTGAAGAAGCAATCAAAATAGGATCATACTTGATACGTGGTTTGGACAAAGAGTTCAATAAGGGGATTTAAGTGAAACTCGATGTTTGTACTTGACTTTGACATGTGGACTCTGTTTAAGTTGACTTGGTGTATTAATATCTCAGGGTTTGAATCATATCTTGGTGCACTGAGTACTAACACTTAGTTTAGTTTATGCGTTAAGTGGTTGTGACATGTACTCGAGCTTTGGCTTGGGTGTTGTATGGCATATGGATTACTAGACTAGATTCGTGAATTGGCTTGGGCCTGCGCTGGCTTGTGAATTAGAAAAAGGACTAAATAAAGATTTGTTTTATTTTGAAAATATGGGAAAACTTATAAATGAAGTTTTTAGGAAAACTAATAAAAATCCATTTTTTGGTTTTGCAGGTCAGAAGATAGATCAAAGATCATAGGAGTTTGGACAAAATTTGTGAATAAGACTCATCCTGATTCAGTGATGAATTAAGAAGTTATGACTTAAGACAAATGACTGAGGATTTTGACAATTTTGACACGAAAAGACGTTTTCAAATTTTGGGGAAAATTTGAGTGCTAACACCTTCTTGAAGCATTTCTCAAATTGCTTCCAGGTTATCTTGTTTTCCTTCAGTCCCTTAACTTCTTTGAGGTCCTCCCACCATATGGAAGCTCCTCCATTAAGATTTAAAAATGGATATCTTTTCCTTTCTATTTTCTGAGTAACTATGTACTAAAAAACACTTCCTCAATCCAAACAACCAAGCCTCGGATTCCTCTCCTTTATTTATTTCTTCATCAAAGGTAGGTGGATTATACTTCTTGAACTGTTCTGTCAGATAAATGTGTGAGTGTCTCTTTTTCTTCTTCTTGGGAACATTTGATTGAGTGTCACTATTGGGAAATTACTTTCTAGTGGTCTTCCCACTATATGCCTCTATGGAAGTGTCTCCACTATCTCTGCTTCTCTTAGCATCTATATGCCTCTTCTGGAAGAACTTCTTCCCACATTACTGTGATTTGGTCCATGATTTTGGACATCTGAAGGGCTATTTAATTACTCAAACTATTGTAGTCCTGCATTACTAATGGTTGGGCCCTATTGCAAGTGATTTTGAATCTTGGATAGAATCTCCAGTAACACTGTATTACCCTCTACTTGCTCGACCTGATCTCTCATGAGCCTTTCATTATCTGCCTTCAGAATCCTTACTGTGGCTATGAAATATGGAGGGATTTATCTGGCCCTCCTCCCATCAGAATATTCATCTCTAAAGTGTGAGGTTTCCTCCATACTATGCTGCACCATTCAATTCTATTTATTTTCAGTACGCCTCATGTGCTGGCACAATGAAACACTATTAGCCATTACATTTCAAAATTAATTGCACAAAATTCTTGGCCTTGCCAAACATCAATCCACTTCGAAAATTCCCCACTAGGATTCCATTCCTGATGTCAATCCTATTCAAATTAATATCAATACTCATTATCATAGTGAAATTATTCAAAGATAAAGCATATACTTTCATCCTATAAAATACGACAAAATTATTCATTCTCAATGACCCATTCAAGCCTAAAGTTTGAAATCTGCTTTGATACCAGTTTGTAACACACCCAACCACCTAAAATATTTGAGGCTGGTGGGATGTACCAATTTCCTCTTTTATTTACTCAAAACCACCTTCTTTGATCAGACCCATAAATATAAATTTGAGCTCATATTTCAGTCCTGTTCATCAAGAGATTTCCAATGGCTATGATTATGATCTAAACTGAGTTTAGAATAAAATCTATGGCCTTATTAAATTTTTATGACTTCTATCGCCATTAATGTGTGGCACCCAGGTGGCTCTACATCACTCATACCATCCAATGTGGATTTACATGTCATGAAACATAACCCTCTAATGTGGCACATCCCAACCAATGGATGGAAAACACGTTCAGACAAACCGTGACGAGACTTGGAGGCATTTCCATGCCTAACCAAGCATCGAGATCTAGGAAAACCCCACCTTCGATTCAAACAAAAACCTTCCTAGTTTCTGGTTGATCGGTTGCACGGTCCCTAGAACCATAACCCAACCAAGAACCTCACCCCATCGAGCACTGCGACCTAGAGCTTCACTAAGGTCCTTGCAATCTAGTCTTTAGGTCGTCCAATGGTATGGTTATCCGGGGCGACGATTGACAACTAAGCTTACTCAAAAAATCAATAACAGAGATCCATCGAACCTAAAATATGGCGACTGAGATTTATCTTTCACCCACGGATGCCTAAATACCACATGTCCATTCCTCAATCCACCCCGCTAGGGTGCTGACACTTGTCCACTTCCTATAGAAAAAATAAACTACACCTGGCCCAATTACATCATATTGATGTCATTGACATGTGCCATGAACCCCTTCGATTTAATCACAAGCAAAGGAAACATATTAGAACCCTTCCTGGAACATTTCCCAACTGGGCACCAGGGAACCGGGGAAAGAATGTAACATATTGAGTCTTGGGAGATCTAGGGGATCGACGGTCCAGTTTCTCCTCTTCACATTCAACATGGGTAACGCTAAGCTGAGGAACGCCTTCGGTAGAAAAAACACCAACCACGATCTAGTTGCTTCATCGAGGTCCGATTAAGTCACATGGAAAATGCCTAGTTCTTCAATGAACAATCGAGATCGATTCTCCACTCTGGATTGATGACTATCGATTTACTCTGGGTTTAAATAGGGATTTTAATGAGTTAATAAATTATCTATGGACTCAACAATCCCAAGGTCTTTCCAGACACTTTCCTACAATATTTTATCTCATCTCCTTCAAGAGTTTAAATCCACTCTCCATTAAGCAATATGCCTACCTCCTAGATACCCAATCGACTATTTATATCCTACAATATTTCCATTTCAAAAGGCATGGGAAATATATGATTAGAGACCTGCAGTGGCCTTCCTCAAACATTTATTACAATTAATTAATTATTGATTTAAGGGGATATTACAACACTACATTGAACTCAGAATCAAAATTTAATTCATCATACTCAACCCTCTAGCATGAACATAATGCAATTTACAACTATTAATAAACATTCAAGAGGCATCTTAAGTAAAACACTTATCTATTCAATGATGCTTTCAACTAGCCAACGGACTAAGGGAAAATTCATTTCCACCCAATCATAGGTTGTGTTGCACTTTTCCTTTCTACAACAAGACACCCCTTTTCCAGGCCATGATACCATCAGGGGAATTTCACAGTTAAATTCGAAGTCAATGAAAGGATCAGGAAGGCTACTCTCCTTCACTCTAGTGGCAATTTTTTTTTTTCCCCCTTTTCCCATTGATCTTAGAACCTCCACGAGTTTATCAGGAACCTTACCAACTAGATTTCCTTTACATAAGGTAGTCCCTTATCTGCTACATAGTTCCTTGATGAACTCCCCTTACCAGTGCAACTTTCTCTCTAGAAAGTTCCAAGTTGCGGCCCTCTATTTCTCTATTATGGACATGGGTCTTATTTGTTATAGGGTGACCAGTCAATACTTGGGAAAGCTTCCTATTTTCCTCAATAAACTTACCAATTTATCTTTGTTACTTAGATCTGCATGTGTGAGATGGCGCAAACTTCACCCCCTTATCCTCTCTTTTGGGGCTGCGTGACCTCCCAGTTTAGGATCATTCAAGTCATCGAGATGAATGGCTCGTCGGACTCTTAATGGGAACCAGTTTAACTTGTCACATGACATTCTTCCTTCTTGGCACAGGTTGTATGTCACCCACGGGCCCTCTCCTTAGCACTCTTCAAATCTCAACACCAACAAATTCTAGATCTCTATGCTAGGCTATGCCCTTGATGTGAACATGGACTACGACCATGGGGCAACTCCCTTCACGACTCCATGATTCAGAACTTTCGTGAGATGCTTGCTTCCCTTTTCTCAATTTTTGAATCGATGAATTCTCTAAGACCAAATCTACGATCCATGTTTTCCTCGTGCTCGAAGGCTGTGATCAAATCACAAGCTTAGACTTCATGAGTCCTCTCTTCTCTAAACTCACTCCTCCCCGATTTATGAATCAACGAAGCACTGACTTCTCTCCAAGTGTTCTATCTCGATAGAAAACTAGGATGGATTTGGCTCCTAGATCTTTGGGTATCCTCCTCTTTGACTTTCCTCCGAAGGGTTCTTCCTCCAAAATACGTAGATCTCTGCCACGCATCCTCCTAGATCCAATGGTCTACAATTTATCCACACTTCTCCCTTCGCGAAGTTTGAATTGCTCTCCTCGCAATTCTTTCGAAGTCTGAATCCTCAAACTCTCAGATTTGCTTCCACCTATCTACCTGGATGATGGATGACTTCATGGCCTTCGGGACTTCAATAAGTCCTCGACTCCTTTCCACACTTAGCACACTTCTTCCCTTTTTGAGACTTAGGCTATTCTAGAAAATCCTTCTACACTCCTTGAATAGTTCTTTGAAAACCTTCCAAGGTTCCCCTTCCTCTACGTCCCTCAGTGGAATTTCTCTTACCCTCTTGGAAACTTAACACCTTTCCTCTCGAGCTTTGTAATATGAACTTATAGTATCTGGGTCCAGTCCTTGCGCTCGACTCAGTTCTTTGATGACCTCTCCCTTATCCTTTTTGAAGGGTTTAAGGCATCTCCTTTCCTTTGTCGATGCACTCTTGCAAAGACTTCCTTCCTCATAATGTTCAGTAATTCTGGGATTCTCTTAAGGATACCAACACTTCCAATCGTGTTATTCTAGCACGTTCTCATACATTCTCTATGCCCTCTTGGCAGAGTGTTTCAGAGTGTTCAGTAACTTTGGACCGTGTCTCCTCCTCCATAGTATTTCTTCCCAAGGTACTTAACCACCTTGAAATTTCCTCCCAAGTATATGAATTAACTTGGTATGCCCTCCTAACAGTTCCTCTTCTGACTCCACTGAGTTCAGACACACACTCCTTGCGTCGGTTCACAGAGTTTCCTCACTCTGTCGCACACTCCTTGCACTTAACCTAGAGAACCAGACTTAATCCAACACACTCACAGATATAAAACTGTATCTCTATCCTTGCATACAATTTCTAACATCCATCTACACTTCAAATGCATACAAATGACATTCATCAGAAAATATCCATTACATAGAAATTGATAACATGAAAAACTGTCATTTTTCTATTAATGGCAGAACATCAAGTTACAGATGTTTGATTCCGGACTGCGACTGAGCCTCGAATCTCATCAAACTCCATAACTTGGCTTACAATGATAATTCCTCAAAATCCCATCCTCTCCTATTGGTCATACAATACAAGAGTTTGTACATGAGGGGCTTGATGAGATTCCCTCCAAGCTAATCTAGTGGTGTCAAATCACCATTCAAAAATGATTGACTATCGAGGCAAATTACAATGATGGAAATCTACTCCAAATAAGATACATATCCCTTCTACCATTAACCACTTAATGGCGACCTTGTCTCCATCTTGTGCGAAGGCACAATTTGGCTCTTCCAGCTTGTCAACAATAAATTCCTGGATCATGCCTTAGATTCTTGAAGGAAAAATGAGAGGGTGGCACCTCTCCCTTCCTCGAATGTGCACCACACATGTTAATCGACCGATGAGTGATGAGGTGGAGTGATGATCCTGTATCATACTCCACGACTACAGAAATCACGAGCTCCATCTCATGAGCTTCCCAACTCTGTTGAAATCCTCCTGGATCCCATACTTTTTCCTGGAGTTGTCATTCGGCTCCTATGCTTCATTACTGTTGTTGTTTCCTGTTCTCTGTTTCTCGCTTAGGTTCCATTCTATCTAGCTTCTCCTTGATGGCAACTTCTTGTGATGACCTCAACATCATCCTCCTTATCTCCTCTATCACCCTGTCCAGTTTTTCCACTGGCGGGCTATCCTTATGCAATCTTCTCTGCCTCATTTTATTCTGTTGATCAAAGGGTAGATCACCCTAATCCCACATGATTTTTTTCCCATCTCTTGTGGCCTTATCTTGCAACCCTGCTGTAGATTCCAGTCCTGTAGTCTCATCATTGAGCTGCTGCTCAACTTCCTCCCCTAATATATTAGCTTCTGTTAGCTCCTCTCGTGTTGTTCAATTCCAACTTCCTCCAGCTGCTCCTTGGGTTGGTGTGTTTCCCTTTCTATTTTCAACTTCTCCTGTTGGATGTGCTTGCTTTGCGCTATCACCCTTCTCTCTAGGGCCTCCAATTATTCATACATATCAACAAAATCCATGCTGTTTGCCTCCTCTTCTGTTGCAAACTCCAGTGTTGCAGTTATTTCCTGTTCAGATTCCTGGCTGAAAATTTCGAGCAATTCTGCGGAATGCTCTTCTCCTTCTGCTGGGGAAAACATCAATGTCTACTCCTCCTCCTCGTCCTTGACAGTCTCTGCTAGATTTCCTTTTGTTGCTGCACCTACAACATGTGATCTCACCTCAACTGGGTGGCTTGGTAGGAATATCTCAATCCCCCCAATGATCAAAATACATTTTTGTTCCTCCTCTGTCAGCACTCTTTGCTGACACAAACTCTCAGCTGAGCTCATATATTCTCCCTTTCCCACCTGACAATCTGGGATTTTTCTCCTTCCATCTTGGCAGTCTATGGGATCAAATGATCTCATCTCATTTCCCAACTAACAATATGAATTTCCACTGTTTCTCCCCTGGAAGTCTATGAGATCCTCACTTGATCTCCCTTCCCCATCACCGAGGCTTTTTCCAAATTCTGGTTCACATATGTAAACCACTTCCTCTTGTGTGTCACTGAGGTTTTTAATTTCCCTCAGCCACCTCCTCAACTCTTGTTGATGCCCCCTGGACAACAACTCCTGGACATGCCACTTCGATTTCCTCTTCAGAGGCCATTCACATGTCCAGTGTACCTTTGCCTCCTGATGCATCTTCAATGTCAGCCTCTCCATCTCCACTTGGATTTCAATGAACTCCTTGTCAATTTATGATTTGTGTTTCATCTTGCGATCTGATCCTAGACCACACTTATGATCTTTAGTAGCCATCTTCACCTTCTACCTACCCTCCTGGAAATTCTACTGTTCACTTTGCAACTGAGAGCATCTCCAGCTTGTCCTTCGCCTGAAATATATAGACTAAAATTGTGCTCTGATACCACTTGGCGTAGACCCCACCCCCTTCTCCTCTCTTTTGTGGATATGTGACCTCCCGGTCTAGGATCATTCAAGTCACTGAGATGAATGGCTCGTCAGGCTCTTAATGGGAACCAATTTAACTTGTCACATGCCCTTCTTCCTTCTTGGCATAGGTTGTATCGCACCCGTGGGCCCTCTCCTTAATGATCTTCAAATATCAATGCCAACATATGCTAGCTCTCTATGCTAGGCTCTACCCTTGATGTGACCATGGACTATGACCGTGGGCCAGATCCCTTCGTGAATGTATGCTTTGGAAATTTCATGAGCTGCTTGCTCCCCTTTTCTCGATTTCTGAATTGACAAATTCTCCAAGATGAAATGTTTGGCCCACGTTTTCCTTGCACTCGATGTTTGTGATCAAATTGCGAGCTCGGACTTCACGAGTCCTCTCTTCTCTCAACTCTCTCCTCCCCTATTTGTGAATCAATGAAGCACCGAATTCTCTCCATGTGTCCTATCTCGATGGAAAACTAGGATGGCTTTGGCTCCCAGCTCTTTAGGTATCCTCCTCTTTGACTGTCCTCCAAAGGGTTCTTCCTCCAAAATATGTAGATCTCCGCCACGTGTCCTCCTGGATCCAACGATCTATAATTTCTCCACACTTCACCCTTCGTGAAGTTTGAATTGATCTCCTCACAATTCTTTCGAAGTCTGAATCCTCGAACTCTTGGATATGCTTCCACCTGTCTACCTGGATGATGAATGACTTCGACAAGTCTTCAAATCCTTTGCACACTTAGCACACTTCTTCCATTTTCGAGACTTAGGCTATTCTTGAAACTCCTTCTGCACTCCTTGCAGATTTCTACGCAGACTCTTCTGCGACTTTGCTTGGATGGAAAACCTTCCAAGGTTCCCCTTCCTCTATGTCCCTCAATGAACTTTCTCTTACCCTCCTGGAAACTTAACGCCTTTCCTCCTGAGCTATGTAAGATGAAATTACAGTATATGGGTGCACTCCTTGCGCTCGACTCAGTTCTTTGATGAATTCTCCCTTAGCCTTTCAGAAGGGTTTAAGGCATATCCTTTCCTTTGTCGATGCACTCTTGCAAAGCCTTCCTTCCTCAGAATGTTCAGTAATTCTGGGATTCTCTTAAGGATTCCAACACTTCCAATTGTGTTGTTCTGGTATGTTCTCATACTTTCTCTATGACCTCCTGGCAGAGTGTTTCAGAGTGTTCAGTAACTCTGGACTGTGTCTCCCTCTCCACATTGTTTCTTCCCAAGGTACTTAACCACCTTGAAATTTCCTCCTGAGTTTATGAATTAACCTGGTATGCCCTCATGGCAGTTTCTCTTCTGATTCCACTGAGTTCAAACATGCACTCCTTGTGTCAGTTCACAAAGTTTCCTCACTTTGTCACGCACTCCTATCACTTAACCTAGAGAACCAGAATTAATCCAACACACTCACAGATATAAAACTGTATCTCTATCCCTGTAGATGATTTATAACATCCATATACACTTCAAATGCATAGAAATGACATTCATCACAAAATATCCATTACATAGAAATTGATAACAGGAAAAATATCATTTTTCTATTAATGGTAGAACATCAAATTACAGATGTTTGAGTCCGGACTGCGACTAAGTCTCGTCTCTCATCAACCTCTCTAAATTGGTTTACAATGATCTTTCCTCAAAATCCCAACCTATTCTATTGGTCATACAATACAAGAGTTTATACATGAGGGGCTCGATGAGCTTCCCTCCAAGCTAATCTAGTGGTGTCAAATCACCGTTCAAAAATGCCCGACTACCAAGGAATATTACAATGATGGAAATCTTCTCCAAATTGGATACAGATCCTTTCTACCATTAACCAATTAATGGCAATCTTATCTCCAGCTTGTGTGAAGGCACAATTTGGCTCTTCCAGCTTGTCAACATTAAATGCCCGGATCACACCTTAGATTCTCGAAGGCAAAATGAGAGGGCGACGCCTCTCCCTTCCTCAAATGTGCACCACACGTGTTAATTGGCCGACACATGATGAGGTGGAGCGATGCTCCTGCATCATGAGCTCTATTCCTCATCTACATCACTATCCACGTCTTTATTTTCTTTATTCCTCATTTTTCTTTAAACACAAATTTTCTTCTATGTGTATCCCTCTGTGTGTCACACATCTCCTTGTTCTTGTCCTATTCCTCCTTATTCCTTCTCCCATGTTGCAACATTCTTTCTATATTTGGGATCCCCACTAGTTTTCTAGCAGAAGTAAGTTCACAGGGGTCAAAACTCTTGAATCGAAGGGGTAAACTGTTGCGTACTTTTGGCTAATACTACAATTGACCCTTCATTATTCCGAGTACCAATCATGGAGGAAGTTATAATTACTCCAACTACCAATTTTCATTGCATTAATAGGTTATTTATGGTGAAGGAAAACAAGGGTACTTTTGGATAGGTTTGTGCATTCAAGTCATGCAGGTGCAGGATGGATTTCTGGGCGAGCTTCCTAATTTCTTCATTAAAAATTCCTAGTTCCACCTCACCAGTTCCACTTGTGGTATCATAGCCAGTACTGCAAGATTTATTTCTTAGTCAATTTTCTATTTTTTTTATTAACAAAAACACAAGCACGTGCTTCATTAATCACAATGCAAGAAGTCTTAAACATGATGACAATCTTGGGGGAAAATATGGTGTTAAAAGAATGAATGTGCCCCAAAGTTTCTCAAAAGTGGGAAATTTTTCTCAAGTATAAACACCATGCAAGAAATATCCCATGGTTATAAGAAACCATTTAGAGCAATGTGCATGAGATTCTCATCATCAATATTCATACTGATAAAAATATTTTATATCTAAGCTTGGTAATCTTCATTAGGGAATCGACCATTGTTTCTATATTACTCATGTGAGTATAGATGAGTTTATTATCTAGAAGAAACTTTTGATAAATATTGACAATTTGATACAAATAATTCAATGCCTCATACATCTTCTTGGCTGATTTTCCCATGATATGAGGAATAAGGTAATCCTTCATGAAGTCCAAGATGATCCTCTTATCCTTAGAAACATTTTTCTCATTTTGATTCAATTGTCGGGGATTGACAACAATTGTAGCCTTCCATTCAGCTATTATTTGGGGATACAAATCCTCTATTAGCATTTGCAACCTGCATTTACAACATGTGAATTGGAAACTTCCTTTAGTCATTCACACTCCATGAGACCTGACATCTAGTTAGCCATTCCTACAATCTCCTTGAACACAATTTTAATTAAAACAAATTAGCAAAATAAACAACCTATCACAATTTTAAATCACCCTTCTTGGAAATAAATAACATACCCCAATCACTCGAGTTTCCTAAACATTATACCCATTAACCTCTCACAAGACTTCGTTCCTATCACATGCATGCATATATTACAATGATTGAATATTTTTGGGCATCACACCCATTGAAATAGTCCAATCTTTGCTTCCTCTCAAAAGTTGTTGATTCTCCATGCACTTGGTCAAAAAATTCCAGCAGCTCAACTCTGAGACCATACTAAAATTTCACCTCATGACATTGGATTTGTACTCATGAAACTTCAATGATACAACTCACTCCGAAACCTTTTGAAAAAACTATGAAAACTTCAGATCTGAAAACACCAAAATGTTGAAGAAAATATTTAAGTGTAGGCACCACATATGAAAAAGTTACCTTATTCCAACAACCAAAATATACTATATGTAATAAAATGAAGTTTTAAAATCAGATATGGAAATTAAATCGGTTCAATTCCAACCCAACATTAAAGATACAAAAAAAATGAAAACTATACAATCATTCTAAATTAGGTGAACACCATCCTGCTTGTTTATTGGTCAACATAATAAATAAGCTACGACAAAAAATAAAATTAGATCTAAAAAATCAAATTAGCATGCCAAATTTGGAACAATAATCACATATCTTTATATTACAATGAAACTATGGTGACATAGAAACACATCAAGTTCTCCCACATTGCCAATGCAACAACTAAACAACTAGCTATCACATCCATTCTACTCTTCGGTGGATTTTGAACAAACTAGAAAAAACAAAATGTAATAAAGTGATGTGCCCCTCCTTCCCTTATATATATGAATAATAGAGAGGGTATAATACGAATTAACAAACCCTAGACTAGGTCTACAAGGAATAGTAGGTCCACAAGAGAAGTGTTTAATAAGACAAGGTCCACTCTAACCAACCCGTCCATCCTCTAGGAGAATCTTCCTCCAAACAAGGTCCAACTTCAACCCAAGAGAAATCACCCTTCTTTAGAATGCCAACTCACTCACTCCACATTGTTGACTCATAAAATCGCCAACTAAGCCACAAAGCCAACAAATTCACAAGGCACTATTTTTAGAATTCTTATTATATATTATTTATAAATACTAAAATATAGGTGGGACTCGGCCCTAGCAAAAGAAAGAAAATTGAAAATATCCTTGTTATAAGAGTTAATGATATCACTTGATTTTACTACAGTTATTGGAGGTATCTTGTTGCATATTGACTATCCATTGGGGTTTCTCCAATATATGGTGATGAAAAACATATGATTGTTTGCCATGATATGGACAAAACATGCATGGTTATCCAATCAAAATGTGTGCTAATAATCAATGTTTTGAAAGGTTGGTATCACATTGAGGTTCTCATAGAAAGTGCAGATTCAATTTCTATTGACATGGGGCTCTTTTCTTTTAAAAAGGGTTGGTTATGTACCACAATGATCCAACATGAATTGCTACTTTAACACTATAATACGACAATACATGCTATATTATAGTACCAAGCTCTCATATGTGCTATGCATTTGTTATATATAAAGGTGGCATTACAAAGTTTAAAAGTTGGAAGTTATTTCAAATGTGATGCATATGGTATATTGTTTTGATGTCATTGCCATCATTCGAACTCCGTTTTAAGCATTTACTGTGACAAGTATATATCATCACTTTATTAGATTGGAAATGGATGTGGTTTAAATTCTAAGAGAAATTTAGTTGGCCATCGTTCCAAACTGCATTAAGTCCTTGCTGACATGTATGAGAAAGCACATGATTTGTTGCATATATGGCATGGTAAAGTTTAACGCCATTTGTTGAGACTAAATAATGGAAGTTTGATATGGAAAGAGAATTAATGTTTTGGGTACATGAAGTCTCATGCATTGAATGCATGAACGTGAATTTTGATTGAGGTTACCATCCTCAATCTTTCCAACATTTTTCATTTCATCGATTTGGAGTTAAGCTCTTGAGAAGTGGCTCTGTGTGATCCTGAGCCGTGATTGTCCTGGAAATATAACACATCTTTCTCAAAGGAAAAAATGTTGTTAGTGAAGGTATGTTACTGTATATTATACCCATCAAATGTGTAACACCCATGTTTCCCCCAGTTTGTAAATATTATTATTGTGAACAAGGCTATGGATAGATCTATCATATGAATGTTGGAAAGACAATGGACCTTGCTAAAGAAGGTAATGTATATATTCTATTATTTAATAAAAAGGAAATTGTGGCATGACTGTTGAAAGAGGGTTGCCAATGTATATCATGAATGCATGAGAGGGGATGGTAAGGGGAACTAGTAATGGTTGATATGAACCCTGCTAGGCCGATACTCCGCTGGATATAAATTGCTCATATCTAGAACAATCTTCTAGCCCAGAAAATTTAATTACTAGTTAGGATGGTAGTTGGGAATTTGTCCTCAAGAGTCAATGAGGAGATGGGAATACTACCCATCTGGAAACTTCCTAATATGACGCACGAAATAATGCTAAATAAGGAAAGAAAATGAAGCAAAGTCGCGGTTAGAGGGCAGAAGAAGAGAAGACACACACAAATGGGTCCGGGGACCATTCTAGGAAAAGAAGAGAGTGCGAGACTCTGGTTTTGAAGAGAACCGAGAGAGTAAGTTTTTATAGGTTCAGGAGCGCTTGGAATTTTTTTTCTAATCAAGATGATAAATGGAGCCGCATTGATTGAGTGAGCAATCACATCAATATCCCTTGCTTGGTGGATAGAAAACTAGATTGCCAGGTTCCTGTGGGAAAATGAAAGTAACCTTTGTCCCTTAATATTGCTGAGCACAAGCATAACCTGTCTCATGGAATCATGATATATCTGGGGGGTGGATAGTTTAGGAATACTCCAAGAGAAACTATGCCCATGGTTGGGAGGAAAAGGGCACCCCTTTCAAGAGTTGCCAACTAATTTCAAATTTCAGATAAGTGTGACTCTGAGTTTATGTTGTCTTGACCGTTTTGTTGTAATATGTATTTTCTTGAGCTAGATGATGGAAAAATATTTTATCTTCTTTGAATGGTAGAATCTCTGGCTCTGATGGCCTAGTAGCCTGGGAAATTTGAAGTAAAGCTTGAATATCATATTTTGTAAATGATTTTCTGCCTACCTCTGTTTATAAAAAGAGAATTGTTAGTAATGGGTTTTAAATGAATTTGGGGGAATAAGACTTTGGAATTTCTGCTGGTTGGAAAATATCAAAGGGATTTCCCAAGGATCAATTTCACAAATATAGAGTCGGGACAGACTCTACGAGATTTATCAAGTCCTATCGATCCATTGAAATTAGATTTGTCCCTGTTATAGATTTTGATCTCTGTAGACGAAATGTGATTCCTTCAAACCGTTTCCTTTTCCAAGTGACCTCAGGCTCGAGTCCACAGACTTAACCAAATCTGGATAAGATTTAATATTATAGCCCTCTAGGGCCTTTAAAAGTCCCTTAGGAGCAAGGTCCTAGTACCCTTCGCTACGCTCAAAAGGATCTAAGCTATTTGAGCTTCGAGAGTTCGGAGGTTCGGGGCTTCGGGATGTTTGAACTTCACAACACTTAAATGCTGCCGAAGGCAACCTTCTGACACAGTTACCATATGGTTTGACCAACAACTAGCAGTTTCTTATCTGTTACTGTGGGATCCGCCTTCTCATTAAACCATGATGAACTCCTCAGTCAAAAGGACTTTCTACACTGTTGATCATGATCACATATCAATGGTATAAGCTTCGTCATCGTCCTCTTATGGAGCGATGGCGAATATGATACCCAAAACACCTACCTCATCAGAAGGCTGGTGGGATTTCGCTACTTCACGACTCATATAATCCCGAATCCTTCAACCTCTTCAGAGTATTACCAGTCGAGGGGGTCAAAAAGTAGTGAAGAATGAATGATGCTGATAAACACTCCTACTTATTCTATCCTTCCACTATTCCCAATTGAACGAACAAAAATGATCCTGAAGGATCTTAGATTGATGGTTTGTGTAACTTTGAGACTTCGGCCTTTGGGATTTCGGGAGTTGAAGTAGAGTGTAACCTAGGTCATGGCCTAAAGGTTGGAGATTACTTAATTACTAGGATTAGATAAGTTGCCTTCGTAAGTATGCGCGTGGAATCCTCTTCAGGAGTCCCGAACTTCAGGACTCTG
>ML792058.1:62408-100376 GCA_009831015.1 Picea engelmannii
ACCAAAGTGTCGAAGTTATTTTGTTGCAGTGTCTAGGTCCGATTGGATGGGCCATGTAATCCATGGTGATGTTGCGTGTCTAGGTAGGTCCACGTGGCATTGTAAAATTGGTCATTAATTAAGTGTTGGACCCCCCCCTTGTAAAGTCTAAACCATGTGTTAAGTGCAGAAAAATATCAATCGTTAGATCTTTAAGGGTGGACAAAACGCCACCATAGATTCCGGTGTGGAAAGAGAATTTGGGACTTCGGGTCTTTGGGGATGTTTTAGACATGTACAAGAATGACGAAGGGTCAAAAGCTCGATATTCACGAAGGCTCTAGGGTGATATTCCCTATAAATCCTCCTTCCACAGTCACATCGCCGCCAGAGAATGATGACATGGGTCACGATAGTGTCATAAGGAATGCTACAAGAGAAGTGATTTCACATGAAGAAGGGGATGGCTATTGGCCAGTGACGCCCCAAAAACTTCAGAAGGCCATAAATTTCAAACCAAAACTCAGTTTTGGAAAAGGGTATAGTCGTTGGAAATCTTAGTGAGCACAAGGTGATGGTGTTCTTATTAAAGGAATTTAGGGAGTTGTAGGAAAGCAAAAAATTTATACCCCCATCCCTTAAAAGGATACTTAGGGGGTGGGGTGTGTGATAGAGTGGTATAAGAGTGAGGCTACAACACTTGGCTTGCTTGGGCTCATGAAAGAGAGAAATAAATTTTAATAGAAAACCTTTAAGGGGTAGGGCAACCTACCCTACCCATCTATAAAATCTTATCTAAGATTTACTACTGAAAAGAGTGAGACTTTCTAGTGTTTCTACATGTTTTTAAATCCAAACTGCATATTGTTGTTATATGTGGAATAACGGAGTTAATGTTACCTTACAAAAATTACATGTGTTGTTCATAAAATCGAGGACAAATGAATAACATAAAATGTTGTTGTCAACACTCAAACAGTCAATGGACAACAAGGAAAAACTACAACATGAAGAATAGTGACACATCATGAGTTGGGAGAAATCTCCCATAATAGAGATGAATAATATGATGAGAGGAGGGTGGTGGAAACCCCTCCAAAATTAGCTGAAGCTGTAAGGAGCCTTATGGAAAAATTACAAAGTTGTAAGGAAGACAATCAATGACTGATAAAAGAACAAGAGAAACAATATGAAATTAAAGTAGTCCCGTTGCAAAGCCTATCAGACATACAAAGGCAACTACAACATGGACCAATGGTCAGTAATGTGGACGGACATAATACTAAGAAAAACCAAAGTCCACATGAGATACAAAAGCATGGCCCTGAAAATAGAAACACAAGAAGAAGCACCTCAAATAAGGTCTGACATGGAGACAAGAAGAATGCTAATGTCAAGGATTCACCCAAAGAATCCTCTAGTGAGGGAACTGTTAGTTCCAAGGAATTTTCTAGCAGTGAGACTAGTTCGCCCCTTCAAGGGAGAATAAGGAAGAGAAAATGTACTAAGGGCTGTGACCCTAAAGAGTTTAATAAATCCAAGCCACCCACTTTTGATGGGGATATTAAGAAGGGGGAAGAAACAAAATCTTAGCTTCTTGGCCTAAAGAAGTACTTCATAGTCCATGACTGCTCTGAAAACTTAAAGGCCTGAATATCAGTTTTCAACTTGAATGCAAAGGCCTCCATTTGGTGGGAGGACCTTAGAAATGTGAAAGGAATCCATGAGAAGGAGTTGCCATGGAGACAACTTGATAAATATTTCAAGAGGAAGTACCTATCTGAGAGGTACTATGATGAAAATACTAAGGAGTTCTAGGTGTTAGCACTAGAAGTTGTTCTTATAATGCTTTAAGAACAAGTCTAATACACATCATAATTTGAGTAATTAAATCAATTTTGTGGTTGGTGAATTATCAAGAAAGAGCAAGAAAGAGAGAAACAAACTGTTTGCAGAGACATTTGATTGGGCATGGAGTCATAACATTCTGAAGATCAAAGGCAATCAAGCTGCCTACTAGAAAAAAGGGCTATATAATTATGAACATAATAATGAAGTAGATAACACTAAGAAGAAATATTCATCAAGCAATGATCCTCTCTATAAAATGAATTAAAAGAATACTTGAACAAAAATCATGAAAGAAGGCAATCATTGCAAATCCTTTGCAGCTCATGAATCTCTTGCCCATGAACAACCATTGATCCTAAATGTATTAAATTCATTCAAGCAAGATGCAAATGCAAAATGAAAAACAAAGAAAACATAGTCTTATAGTAACAATTCTCATGAATCTCTAATGACAAAAATGTTACATTCTGATATGCCCAACATGCTTACAAATCAACGTACACAACTAAACTAACTCAAGCTCTCTCCTAACTCTCTCAAGTCCAAGCCCCTATTTTTGGAGTTCTGTCACCCATTAAATAGAAAATTACATCAATAATATCTTTAGGAGGTCACAACCTACTCCATGCATTGGATTCTATGCCTTAGAGATTTGTGGCAAACATAAAATCCAATTAATTCCTTGATTCCTGGAAATTGTCTTTTAGAATAAATGCAGCTGCAACCAACTCATTGCATGGAGATGTAGTGGAGTTGAATCTTATGTATAGGTGTCCCTTAGTGTCTAACTGATCTCTGAGAACCCATTCTAACCTCCTCAGATAGGTGCAACCCTCCTACAACTCGTATTTATCAGACTGTTAGAGTTTGCAGCGCAATTTCAGGGTTCGATGAAAGCTTTCCTGTAGGTGATGATTTCAACTTTTCTCCCAAACGACGAACTGGGTCATGTAGATGTTTGGTCAGAAATTCAATAATATAATAATTCATGTCCAAAAAAAAGCTTTAGAAGAACCCAAATTGAAATTTAAAATTTATGATGGAAATATGATTCTGCTGTGTACTAATTCACTACAAACTATCCCAAAACTACCAGTTTGTAGCACACAGTCAAGTTTGTAGTACACAGTCAAGTTCACAATGCATAGTCAATTTTGTAGTGCACAATCAATTTTGTAGTGCACAATCAAGTTTACAACGCATAGTTAAGTTTGCAACGCACAATTGAGTTTGCAGTGCATAGCTGAGTTTGCAACGCACAATTGCAAATGGAAATGAAGATAAGAAATGATAAAGATTCCTTTTGAAACCAACCCTTGGAGATGTTGGATGATGTCCAGGTGCTAAAAAAAATATTGGTGCTAACACTGGCTCCTACTGGGGAATGACATGCTCCTTGCGATCTTCCAAGAACTTGTAGTTGCAGTGCCTTATCCATTTTGAAAATATGAAACTTGTAACTGTGCATCATGCACTATAGTCGACCTGAGTTGCAAACTATGAATTGTTCCTACCTGAAGTATACTTATGATCTTTATTGGAAATTAAAACATCCACACACTGAAAACAAACCTCAAAATGCAAGTCAAACTGTAAAAACTGCTGAAAAATAACCTCAATCTTTAATCTGACCACACTGTGTAAACTGAAGGAAAGGCTTGAAACATCAGGCTTATTTATTTACAATTCCTATACTAACCAATTGAAAAAACAGTTTGCTCATGTATATACAAATTTCCAAAATAGCCAATCAAGCAACTAATTTCTTGGCATGGCTTTATTCTTGCAGTTGTCTGAAAAAACATAAAAATAATTTAATGTATGCAACAAAAAATTCTTAGACAACTCATACTCACAACAAAAAAGAAACACCATGCCCAAACTGTCAGTGTGTGAAGCTTTTGAAAACAGAGACTCCATCCAATTGACTGTTGGATCATGAAACTCATGATTTTTTTTTTGGGCTGATCCAAAGGGCAAGGCTTCCATTGTACTAAATCTGTTATGTGAATAACATTATGATCTCTCCTATTCTAAAAAACAAAAAACTGCTGCAATATATTTCCACCGTTGTCAAATATTTCAAGTGAAGGCTGAAAAATGAAGCTTGTCTTCATGATCTTTTACATGAGTAAGTATATTTTCAAATTTATCATAAACATGTAAAATTTGAACACACACAAGCTCATGGACATGTTTACCATCCTTCTCTTCAATCATAGGTGAAAACACATCGTAGGAAACCTCTTGAAAGACCAGAGGAAAATATTCTTCTGCAATTATTTCTTCATGACAAGCATTATTTTCATAGCTATCATATGCTGATGTGTACATACGTTCTTTGGCCTTTGAATAATTAAAAGAAACAACTTGATCTTAATGAAAGTTTGGAGCAACCTCAAAATTGCTAGATACATTTGGGGCAAGGAAAAATGCATCTACAATGTTTCTATCACCAACATCCTTATCATTAAAACAATCAATAGACTCTTCTTTCGAAACTAAAGAACTAGAGAATGTTTTACATGGGAATGATTTCTCCTCTACATGCTTAACAATTTTTTCTGCTTCATCCTTATAACCAAAAGAATTACTAAATGAATGCTGGAAGTAGAATTCAAATTCTTTAAAACAATTTTCAAAAATAAGATCAGTTGGATAAAATATTTTGAAATGATGATGAAACACGGTATGAAACTCTTGTAATGATGAAATACTTGAGGGAGGAAGAGATCTATACCATCCCTGAGCGTACCCTTCTAGTGAATACATGAAAATTTTCATGAGCACATCCTCATGATGCATATCTAACTGATCCATACATTGATGAAACATAATGAGGTGGTATGCAATATTATCCTCCTTCCTTTCTCTGAATACAGGTAGAAAATCTCCCCATTTTGATATATGAGGTACTGGATGTGAGAAACCAGGTACTACAGAAAAGTTAAGAGGTGAAAAACTCCGATCCAAAACAACAACAAATGGATTTGACATTCTGAAATTGTGTAGTCGCCACTAGATCTATCCTTCATGGAGTCACCGAGTGAATGATGCATTCTGTACTATGTCAACAACCCTTGTTCACCATCAAATACTAGATCTAATCTTTTTCATTCTCCTAGGGAAAATCTTCAACTTCATCCTCAACAACAACGCCAAAAATGTTAGCACTAGAATTTTTTCTTAGACTTCTTTAAGAACAAGCCTAATACCCATCATAATTTGAATAATTAAATCAATATTATAGTTGGTGGATTAGCAGGAAAGAGTAAGAAAGAGAGCAACAAACTATTTGCAGAGACATTCCATTGGGCATGGAGTCATAACATTCTGAAGATCAAAGAAAATCAAGCTACCTACCAGAAAAAAGGGCTATATAATGATGAATAGAAGAATGAAGTAGATACCACTAAGAAGAAATATTCATCAAGAAATGATCCTCTCTACAAAATGAATTAAAATAATACTTAAAAAAAATCATGAAAGAAGGCAATCACTACAAATCCTTTGCAGGTCATGAATCTCCCGCCCATGAACAACCATTGATCCTCAATGTCTTAAATTCATTCAAGCAAGATGCAAATGTAAAATGAAAAATAGAGAAAACACAATCTGATAGTAACAACTCTCATGAATCTGTAATGGAAGAAATGCTACATTATGATATGCCCAACAGGATTTCAAATTAGCATACACAACTAAACTACCTCAATCTCTTTCCTAACTCTCTCTAGTCCAAGCCCCCATTTTTGGAGTCGTGTCATCCATTAAATAGAAAATTACATCAAGAATATCTCTAGGAGGTTGCAATCTACTCCATTGGTGATGACCTCCCCCTTCTCTCCTCTTCCCGAGGGGTCATCGTGACCTCTCGATCTTGGATTGTTCAAATTGTCGATTCGAATGATTCGTTGAGCTCTTGATGGAACCAATTTGACTTGACACAAGTCCTCTTTACTTCTTCTGTGCCCACTATGTGGCACCTGCGGACCCTCTCCTTGCTCTTTTTGCTCTTGCGCTAGCGACACTAGATCTCGGGGCTAGTCTTCCTCATTTATGTGACCACAGACTATGATCGTGGGTCAACTCCCTTCGCGACCCCACACTTCAAGACTTTCACGAGTTTGCTTCCTCCTCCTTCCCTGATTTCCGAATCAGTGAATACTCCAGGACTAGATCTACGGTCCTCGTTCCTCTCGCGATCAACGACTGTGATCAAATTGCGAGTTCAGGATTCATGAGTCTCGAATCCTCTCGACTCTACTTTTTTGACTTGGAAACTAGCGATGCGCCGATCCTTTGCCAAGCGTCCTTCCAGATCCAATGGCCTGGATTAATATCACTCTTCACGACTTCATGAATATCCTTGTCTTCTCTCACAAACCTTCTGAAGTTCCTTCTCTTGAACCTCTCGATCTTATACCACCTGTCTCCTCCTCGACGATGGGTAACTTCCCTATTTTTGGGACTTCAAAAAGTCCTCGACCTCTTTTGCACACTTAGCACAATTTCCCTTTCGAGACTTAGGATTTTCTCGAAACTCCTTTCTGCACTCCTTGCAGAGTTCTACACAGACTTCCTTCTGTGACTTTGCTCGGCTTGAAAACCTCCAAGGATTCAAGTTCCTCTGCAAGCTTCTCTTTTCCCTCCTAACAGTCTTTCTCCCTTCCTTCTGAGCTTATTAGGTAAACTCTAGATACCTTAGGAGAAATCCTTGCATTGGCTTAGTTCTTCAACGACTTCTCCCCCAACCTTGTGGAAAGTTTAAGGCATCTCCTTTCTTTTGTCGATGCACTTCTTGCAAAACCTCCCTTCACCAGAATGTTCAAAAATTCTGGGATTCTTCTACACCTTCAGCTGTGTAGTTTCTGGGTATGCTCATGCAAGCTCAATTCCCTCCTGGCAGAGTATTCCAGAGTGTTCAGTAACTTTGCGCTGTGTCTCTCTCCACACAGTCTTTATTTTCAAGGGACTTAACTTCCTTGAAATTTCTCCCCGAGTCTGTAAGTAAATCTGGCGTTCCCGCTTGACAACTTCTCTTATGACTCTACTGAGTTCAGACCCGCACTCCTTGCATTAGATTACAGATTTTTCCAGCTCTGTCACGCACTCCTTTCACTTAGCCTAGATAAGCAGACTTAACTTAGCACACTCGCGGATATAAAACTGTATCTCTATCCTTGCAGATGATTTCTAACATCAATCTACAATTTACTAATAGGTAAAATACATTCACAACACAACATCCATTACACAGAAAGATAAAACATGAAAGACTGTAATTTTCTATTAATGGTGGAATGCCAAATTACAATGGTGGCGTCCGAGCTGCAACTGAGTCTCGACTCTCTGTATCTCTCCTTACAACCTAGCTATTCTAAACCAAAACCAACCCAACCTCCTATCATCTAACCTCTACTTTGAAAATAATAAAGAGATTTATACAAGAGGGTCTCCATGATCTTCCCTCGCAAGCTACCTAATGGTGTCAAATCACCATCCCTAAGGTTTATCGAAAGGCCAAATTACAATGATATCAATCTGCCCCCAAATCAGACATAGATCCAATTTGCCGTCAGCTTATTAATGGTGACCTCATCTCTCAATCGTGCAAAGGCACGATTCTTTTCTTCCATATTGTCCCCAATTAATGCCCGGATCACACCTTGGATCCTCGAGGATAATTTGAATGCGCACCACGTGTGTAAATGAGATGGCGTGTGATGAGATGGAGCGATGCTCCTGCATCATACTCCACAGTGGAAAAAATCATGAGCTCCTACTCATGTGCTGTCCAACGTGGCTGAAATCCACCTGGATCCCAAACTTTCTCTTGGAGATGTCTCTCGGCTCCTCTGCTTCTCCATTGTTGCTGCTGCATCATCCCTACTACTCATGTAGGTTTCCTTTTGTCCAACTTCCTCATGCTGACTGATTCCTCTGCCAAATCAAAACATCATCTCTCTGATCTCCTCGATCACTTTGTCCAGCTGCTCCCCTAGCTGGTTTTTCTGTTGTAGACTAGCTTGATGAACTCTCTCCTTGTCGATGGGAAAATCACTCTGACTTCCCAAGAAATCTTATCCCTTTGTGGCCTTAGTTTTCCACTCTATTGCAGTATCCACTCATGTAGGCTTCTTATCACTGAACTACTGCTTAGCTACCACTTTTCCTGACAAATTTTCTCCTGCTAGTCCTTCAGCTGTTCCCATTCCAGCTTCCTCCAACTGTGATTTGTGTTGGTGTATATTCTCCAGCATGGCTATTCCTTGGCAACCACCTTCTAGTTCTAGATTGACCAACCAATCCTCCACTGCCTTTAACTCCATTTCCCACTGAGTGAATAACTCAATTGGTCATTCTCCTTCTGTTGGGACAGACATTAGTATCTGTTCCGTTTCCTCCATGACAATCTTTGCTAGCTGTCCTTCTGTGCCTCTGCAACTTCTATGTTAGCCTCTTATCAGCCACTTGGTAGGAATATATCGACTCCTCCAATGATCAGAATATCCCTCTGATCCTCCTTCTCTATGACAGAAGTTTGTAACTTCTCATCATCTTCATTCACATGGCTCACAACTCCACGCAAACTTCCACCTGAGTGAGGTTTCTCTCCTGTCTCCTGTTTTTCCAATGAACTCTCCGCTGAGTTCACCTCTTCTCCCTTGCCCACCTAGAAATCTGGGATGTCTCTTATGCCCACTTGACATTTTATGAGATCCACTAATCCCTACTCATTTCCGACCTGGCAATCTATGAGCCTCTTTCCATACCTCTTTCCCTCATGAATGGGGTTTTCAGCATCCCTCAGCCACCTCTTTAACATATGTTGTTGCCTTCTCGCCAACAAATTTTGAACATGCCATATGGCTGTCCTCTTCAAATTCCATTTGTATCTCCAGTGTACCTTTGACTCCTATTGCATCTTGAATGAAAGATTCTCCATCTGCGCTTGAATTTCACTGAGCTCCTTGTCCATCTCTGCCTTTCTCTTCTGCGACTGGACTTCTCCTCAACCATGCTTACGACTGTCAATGTCCATATTCACCTTCTACCTTCCCTCCTAGAAAAACTACTGCTCACTCTACAATTGATAGCATCTTCAACTCCTCCTTCGCCTGAAATCTACAGACAAAACTGTGCTCTCATACCACTTGGTGATGACCTCCCCCTTTTATCCTCTTCCTGAGGGGTCACCGCGACCTCCCAGTATTGGATCGTTCAAGTTGTAGAGTTGAATGACTCGTCAGGCTCCTGATGGAACTGATTTGACTTGACACAGGCCCTCTTTACTTCTTCGACGTCCACTACATGGCACCTGCGGACCCTCTCCTTGCGCGTTTTGTTCTTGTGCTAGCGACACTAGCTCTCGGGGCTAGTCTTCCTCATTGATGTGACTAGGGACTATGACAATGGGTCAACTCCCTTGGTGACCCCATACTTTGGGACTTTCATGAGTTTGCTTTCTCCTTCCCCGATTTACGAATTGGCGAATACTCCGGGACTAGATCTACAATCCTCGTTCCTCTCGCGATCAACGACTATGATCGAATTGCGAGTTCGGGCTTCGCTAGTCCTAACTCCTCTCGAATCTACTTTTCTGACTTGTGAACCAGCGATGCGCTGATCCTCTGCCATGCATCCTTCTATATCCAACGACCTGGATTAATATCGCTCTTCGCTACTTCACGAATATCCTTGTCTACTCTCACAAACCTTTCGAAGTTCCTTCTCCCAAACCTCTCGATCTTCTGCCACCTGTCTCCTCCTCGATGATGGGTGTCTTCCCCATTTTCGGGACTTCAACAAGTCCTTGACTCCTTTTTCACACTTAGCACAATTTCCCTTTCGAGACTTAGGCTATTCTCGAAACTCCTTTCTGCACTCCTTGCAGAGTTCTGCACAAAATTCCTTCTGTGACTTTGCTCGGCTTGAAAACCTCCAAGCCTTCAAGTTTCTCTGCGAGCTTCTCTTTTCCCTCCTGGCAGTCTTTCGCTCTTCCTTCTAAGATTATATGGTAAACTCTAGATACCTTAGGTGCACTCCTTGCACTGTCTCAGTTCTTTGATGACTTCTCCCCCGACCTTGTGGAAAGTTTAAGGCATCTCCTTTCCTTTGTCGATGCACTTCTTGCAAAACCTTCCTTCACCAGAATGTTCAACAATTCTGGGATTCTTCTACACCTTCAACTATGTATTTCTTGGGTATGATCATGCAATATCAATGCCCTCCTGGCAGAGTATTCCAAAGTGTTCAGTAACTCTGCACCTTGTCTCTATCCACAAAGTCTTTATTTTCAAGGGACCTAACTGCCTTGAAATTTCTCCCTGAGTCTGTAAGTAAATATGGTGTGCCCGCCTAGCAACTTCTCTTCTGACTCCACTAAGTTCATACCCACACTCCTTGCATCGACTTATAGATTTTTCCAGCTCTGTCGCGCACTCATTGCACTTATCCTAGAGAACCAGACTTAACTTATCACAATCACAGATAGAAAACTGTATCTCTATCCCTACAGACTATTTCTAACATCAATCTACAATTTAATAACTGGTAAAATACATTCACAACACAACATCCATTACACAGAAAGATAAAACAAGAAATACTGTCATTTTCTCTTAATGGTGGAATGCCAAATTACAATGGTGGAGTCTGAGCTGCAACTGGGTCACGGCTCTCTGTATCTCTTCTTACAATTTGACTTGTCTAAACCAAAACTGACCCAACCTCCTATCGTCTAACCTCTACTTTGCAAACAATACAAAGATTTATACAAGAGGGGCTCCATGAGCTTCCCTTGCAAGCTACCTAATGGTGTCAAATCACCATCCCTAACGTTTATCGAAAGGCCAAATTACAATGATAGAAATATTCCCCCAAATCAGACGTAGATCCAATTTTCCGTCAACCTATTAATGGCGACCTCATCTCTTAATCGTGCGAAGGCACTATTCTTCTCTTCCAACTTGTCCCCAATTAATGCTTGGATCACGCCTTGGATCCTCGAGGAAAATTTGAATGCGCACCACATGTGTAAATGAAATGGCACATGATGAGATGGAGTGATTCTTCTGCATCATCCATTTATTGTATTCTATGCCTTAGAGATATGTGGCAAACATAAAATCACACTAATTCCTTGATTTCTGGAAATTTTCTTTTAGAATAAATGAAACTGCAGAGAGCTCATTGCATGGAGATTTAGTGGATATGAATATTAGGTACAAGTGTCCCTTGGTGTCTAACTAATCTCCAAGAACCCATTTGAACCTCCTCAGACAGGTGGCAACCCTCCTACAACTTGGATTTATCAGAATGTTAGAGTTTGTAGCACAATTTCAGGATTCACTGCAAATTTTCCGTTAGGTGATGATTTCAACTTTTCTCCCAAATGATGAATTGGGTCAGGCTGAGTTTTGTCAGAAAGTCAATAATATAATAATTCATCTCCACAATTTTTTTTTAGAAGAACCCAGATCGACATTTAAAATTTATGATGGAAATACAATTCTGCTGTGTACTAATGCGCTACAAACTGCCCCAAAACTACAATTTTGTAGCGCATAGTCAAGTTTGCAACACAACATCAAGTTCACAACACACAGTCAAGTTCATAGCACATAGTCAAGTTTGCAGCGCACATTCAAGTTCACAACACACAATAAATTTTGCAACACACAATCAAGTTTTCAACACGCAGTTAAGTTTGCAACGCACAATTGAGTTTGCAACACACAGTTGAGTTTTCAACACATAGTTGAAAATGGAAATGAAGATAAGAAATGATAAAGCTTCCTTTTGAAACCGACCCTTGGAGATGTTGGATGATGGCCATGTGATAAAAACAATATTGGTGCTAACACTAGGAACTCAATTTAGGACAACTCACCATAGATGAATATGTCATTAAATTCCTTGAATTGATGAGTCATGTGCCTTACATCAAAGATGAAAAAGAAAATATAAAACGATTCATTAGTGGAATGCCTCAATCCTTTCGAGACAAAATCAAGTTTAATGAACCTAAAACTTTAGAAGACACCATTAGGAAGGCAAGGTATTGCTATGAGCAATTCAAGCACAAGGAAAAACCTCATAAGGATTGGAAAAAGGAAAGCAAATCGGGATTAAAGAAAAAGGGTTTTAATTCTTCAAGGTTTAGGAACCATGGGAAAGGATCTAAGATGATCCCTCCTACTAAAAGTGTGTATTAGAAGAATTTTACTTAGAGTGGAGCTAAACCCTTATGATCGTCCCCAGGAAAGATTGATAATACAAAAAGAGAACCCTTGAATTGTTGGGGATGTGAAGAAGAACATTTGCCGAGGGACTTTCCACATAGGAAAAAAGACAATAGGAGAGTCTACAACATCCAGGAAGATCCACAATCAATTACGTGGCTAGGAGCATGCCAAAAATTTATGCATCCTTGGATAATAGACAAGCTGACCACCAGGATTCAGTAGTGGAGATGGAAGGTATGATTTCCAACCATCTTGTTTCTATTTTGATTCACCCTGGTTCTAATCCGAGTTATGTTTCCCCTCAAACGGTTGAGAAATGTAAATTGCAGCCAATAAAACATGCTAAATCATGGCTACTATAGCTATCCACTAGAACAAAAAGGAAAGTAACCAAAGTCATACCAGCATGACCATTCATTATGAATGGGCTATCCACCCAAACAATGCTAAACATTCTTCCTTTAGGATCTTATGACATACAACTTGGCATGGATTGGTTTGCTGCCCATAAATCCAAGTTACACTGTTACAATAAAATGTTAGAATGTAAATATGAAGAAAGGGAGAAGATAACCCTACAAGAAATTCAAAAACCTGTCTTAGTGAGACAAATCTCGGCTCTTCAAGTGAAGAAGTATTGCAGAAAAGGGTGTCCTTTGTATGCAATACAAGTACTAAACTCTTTTGAGGTTAGTGCAACAAGATTAGAGGACCACCCTATATTAAGAGAGTACAAAGATGTGTTTCCAGAAGAGGTACTAGGTCTACCTCCAAAAAGAGACATTGATTTCTCAATAGAACTTGTACCTGAAGCGGTGCCAATGAGTAGAGCACCGTATAGAATGAGTACACCAGAGCTAGTTGAGCTCAAACTGCAGTTGAAGGAGATGTTGTAGAAAGGTTACATCCAACTTAGTGTTTCCCCTTGGGGAGCACCAACCTTGTTTGTGAAAAATAAGGAGGGCACACTCAGATTGTGCATAGATGACCGACAACTCAACAAGATGAAAATTAATAATAAGTATCCCTTTCCAAGAATTGACAACCTGTTTAACCAGATAAGGAGTTCCACAATATTTTATAAGAATTATTTAAGGTATGGATATCATCAAGTCTGAATTAAGGATGAATACATCCATAAAACAACCTTTACGACAAGATATGGGCATTATGAATTTGTGGTGGTGCCATTTGGGATTACCAATGCACCAATCACCTTTATGTGCTTGATGAAAATTGTACTCAGTAATTTCTTGGAAAAATTTGTGTTGGTATTCATAGATGAAATTTTGGTCTATTCTAAGAGAAGAGAAGAGAATGAAGAGCACATCAAGTTAGTGCTTCAAGTGCTAAGAGAGAACAATCTCTATGGAAATTTTAGTAAGTGTGACTTTTTTCAAAAGAAGGTCCATTACTTAGGCCATGTTATCATTGAGGAAGGAGTGGAAGTTGACTCTGGAAAGATCAAAGCCATCATGGATTGGAATACACCCAAGTATGTCTCTAATATCAGATCCTTTATGGTCCTAGCGGGATACTATAGAAGGTTCATAAAGGTGTTCTCCAAGATTGGTTTCCAAATCACCTCCCTACAGAAAAAATGAGTTAAGTTTGCTTGGGCCACATAATGTGAAGAGAGTTTTCACCAACCAAAATGCCTTTTAACCAATGCACAAGTACCTAAAATTGCAGACCCAGACAAAGACTTCCTGGTGTGTATAAACGCCTGCAAAGAAGGATTCAGAGGAGTCCTCACGCAATAAGGGCATGCAATCTGTTATGAATCTAGAAAATTGAATGAACATGAAATCAACTATGTGACACATGACTTGGAATTGGATGCCATAGTACATGCTTTGAAAATGTGGAGGCATTACCTCCTAGGTTGAATACTTGTACTTATGATTGAACACATTGGGTTGAGATACTTGTTTGATCAACCCAAACTCAATGCTATGAAAGCTAGGTGGACGAATCTCCTTAGTGATTTTGATTTTGAAATTAAGAATATTAAGGGAAAGGAAAATAGAGTGGCTGATAACCTCAGTAGAATTATGAAAGTGATTCAATTGGCATATGTAAGTGTCTGTGAATCAAACATCAAGGAGAGGGTCAAAATTGCATAAGAAGAAGATGGGTTTTTCAAAACTGTGAAATCATACTTAGAGCAAGAGACCACATGGATGAAGTGTGAGGGATATCAACTATTGAATGATGGAATGCTAACTTAAAAATTTAGGTTCTAACCCCAAATTGTGACGACTTGAATAGGTTCATACTGGATGAACTACATAAAAGACCATACACTGGTCACCCTGGTTATCAGAAAATGATCACAACCACTAAGAAGCTATTTTATTGGACGAGAATGAAGAAGGACATGGATGACTACTTGGATAAATGCATAGAATGTCAGAAGGTTAAGGTGGAGCACATGCATCCAACAATACTGTTGCATCCCCTACCAATTCTAGAGTGGAAATGGGAAACCATTTCCATTGATTTCATCATAGGATTTCCTAAATCTACCAAGTAGAGTTATGCTATTATGGTGGTTGTGGATAAGCTGAGAAAGGATTCTCACTTTATTCTTGTAAATTCAACTTACAAGGCAATATATATTGCCAATATATTCATGAAAGACATATTTAGACTACATGGCATGCTGAAGGAAATCATATCAGATAGAGATACAAAGTTTACTTCAAACTTTTGTAAATCTCTGTTTGCTGGTTTTGAAACTAAATTTCTATTTATTACAACCTATCGCCCTCAAACTAATGGAAAAAAAGACAGGGTAAACCAAGTGCTAGAGGACATGGTAAGGATGCATGTGATGAATTAGCCTGAGAAGTGGGAAAACTATCGACCACTGGTAGAGATTTCTTATAAAAATGGATATCATGAATCATTAAAGATGAGCCCTTTTTTGGCTCTCAATGGTAGACAATGCAACATCCCAATCAGCTAGAATAACCCAGTAGACATAATAACACTTGGACCAGACCTACTAAAAGATATGGAACAACAAGTAGTTTGAATCAAACAAAATATGAAGATAGCTTAGTACATGAAGAAGAGCTATGCAGACAAAAATATGACTCCTAGGGAGTTCCATGTAGGGGATCATGCGTATCTCCAAATTAGACCAAGAAGAATTTCCTTGAGAATGGGAACTTGTGCCAAGTTGGCAACTCCACTTTGTGGACCCTTTGAAATTCTGGATAGAGTGGGACCTATAGCATATATACTAGCACTTCCTCCCATAGTGAAAGTACATAATCTTTTCCATGTTTCATTATTGAAGAAATATGTACATGATTCTAATCAATAATTGACCGGTTTGTGATCTAGGTGGAACCAGAGGGAGAATTCCTACCAGAACCACAATGCATACTAGACATGAAATAAATCCCACTCAGGAACATAACCATTTCCCAGGTCAAGGTGCAGTGGAAACACTTTGGTCTAGATGAAGCTACATGGGAATTGGAGGATGCCATGAAACATGCATACCCATTTTTGTTCATTGCTGTATATAAAAACCACAACGGTAGATAGAACACTGGGGTGGTGTTCCTTTAAGGGGGAGGGGATTGTAAAACCCCTATTTCCCCTAGTTTGTAAATAATATTATTGTGAACAAGACCATGGAAAAATCTATCATATGAATGTTGGAAAAACAATGGACCTTGCTAAAGGAGGTAATGTATATATTCTGTTATTCAATAAAAAGGAAATTGTGGCATGAATGTTGAAAGAGGGTTCCCAATGATCATCAATGCATGAGAGGGGATGGTAAGGGGAACCATTAATGATTGAGATGACTCCTACCATGTTGATACTATACTGGATATAAATTTCTCAGATCCAGAACAATCTTTTGGCCCGAAACATTTAAGTAGCAGTCAGGCTAGTAGTTGGGAAGTCGTTCTCAAGAGTCAATGAGGAGATGGGCAGAGTACCCATCTGGAAAATTCCTGATATGACCCAAGGAATATTTCTGAGGAAGGAAAGAAAAGGAAGGAAATTCGTGGGTAGAGGGCAAAAGAAGAGAAGACACACACAAATGGGTCTGGGGACCATTCTAGGAAAGGAAGAGCATGCGAGAGTCTGGTTCCGAAGAGAAATGAGAGAGTAAGTTGTTATGGGTTTAGGAGTCATTGGAAAATGTTTTCAAATCAAGCTAATAAACGTAGTTGCAATGATTGAGTGAGAAATCACAACAGGATCCTTTGCTTCGTGGATAGAAAAATGAACTGCCAGGTTCTTGTGGAAAAATGAGAGTAACCTTTGTCCCTTACTGTTGCTGTGCACAAGTAGAACCTATCTCATGGAATCATGATCTAGCTAGGGGGTGGACAGTTGAGGAATACTCCAAGAGAAACTGTGCCTATGGTTATGAGGAAAAGGGAACCCCTTTCAACAATTTCCAACTAATTTGAAATTTTAGTTAAGCATGACTCTGATTTTATGTTGTTTTGACTGTTTTATTGTAATATTTATTTTCTTGAGCTAGATGATGGAAAATTATTTTATCTTGTTTGAATGGTAGAATCTGTGGCTTTGATGGCCTAGCGGCTTGGGAAATTTGAAGTAAAGATTGAATATCATATTTTGCAAATTATTTTCTTCGTACCTCTGTTTAAAAAAAGAGAACTATTAATAATAGGTTTTAAATGAATTTGGGGGCATAAGACTTTGGCCTCTGTGCTGGTTGGAAAATTCTCAAAGGGATTGTGAAAGGATCAATTTCACAAATATAGAGTCGAGACAAAATCTGCGGGATTGCTTAGGTCCTATTGATCCCTTGAAATTACCTTTTTCCATGTTATAGATTTCAATCTATGCAGACAAAAGGTGCTTCCTTCAAACTGTTTTCTTTTCCAAGTGACATCAGGCTCGAGTCCATAGACTTAACCAAATCTCAGATAAGTTTTAAGAGTGTATCCCTCTGGGGCTTGTCAGATTCCCATAGGACCAGGGTCCTAGAACCCTTCGCTGCGCTCAAAAGGAGCTAAGCTATCCGGGCTTCAGGACTTCAGAGGTCCGGGGCTTCGGGATGTTTGAACTTCACAACAATTAAATCCCACCAAAGGAAACCTACTAACATGGTTACCAGATGGTTTGACCGAAAACTAGAGGTTTCTTATCCATTACCGTGGGATCCACCTTCTCGTTAAACCTTGACCAACTCCTCAGTCACAAGGACTTTCTACACCATTGATCATGATCACACACCAAAAATATAAGATTCATCATCTTCCTATTATGGGTCGATGACAGATATGATACTCGTGAATTCACGACTCATACAATCCCAAATACTTCAAGCTCTCTAGAGTATTATCGATCGAGGAGGTAATGAAGTAGCGAAGACTAGATGCTGCCTATCAATACTCCTACTTATTCTATCCTTCCATTGTTCCTGATCCAACGACCAAAACGGATCCCAAAGGATCTTAGATTGATGGTTTGCTTAACTTCGATACTTCGGCCTTCGGGATTTTGGGAGTTGAAGTAGAGTGTAACCTAGGTTATGTCCTGAAGGCTAAAGATTAATTAATTACCGATAGTAGAGAAATCCCATGAATTAGCCTTAATTTACCTTTGTAAGTACGTGTGTGGGACCCTCTTCAGGAGTCCAAAACTTCGGGACTCCATGGCTCTAGGATATTCGAGGATATAGGAGGGGGCATTAAATGCCAAAGTGACAAAGTTCTTTTTTTGTAGTGTCCAAATCTGATTGGACGGGCCCACGTATGCCATGGTGATGTGGCATGTATGGGTAGGTCCACTTGGCATCATAATATTGAGTTCGAATTAAGTGTAGGACCCGCCCATTGTCAAGTCTAAACCATGTGTTAAGTGTGGACAAATCACAATCATTAGATCTTTAAGGGTGGAAAAAAATCCACCATAGATTCCGGTGTGGAAAGAGACTTTGGGACTTTGGGTCTCTGGGGATGTTTTAGACATGTACAAGAATGACAAAGGGCCAAAGTCCCGATATTCACGAAGGCCCCGAGGTGATATTCCCTGTAAATTATCCTTCTGCGGTCACATCACCACTAGAGAATGATGACATGGGTCACGATAGTGTCATAACGGACAACATGAGAGAAGTGATGCCACGTGGTGAAGGGGATGGCCACTGACCAGTGATGCCCCAAAAACTTTGGAAGACCATGAATTTCAAACCAAAACTCAGTTATGGACAAGGGTATAGTTGCTGGAAAGCTCTTGGTGAACACAAGGTGATGGTGTTCTCATCCAAGGAATTCAGGGAGCTATTGGAAAGCATAAAATTTATACCCCCTAATTTAGAAGGAGCTCTATTTGACTATGAATAACCATGTTGCTTTTCTTGTGATTTCATTTTTTTATTCTCTTCCTTCCCACCTGAGAATGAAATACTAGGTTCATTTTATTGTCTGTCTCTCTGGTTCATATCCATTCAAAAATTGTAAATCTCATCGGGTTTTTCCAAATTGTATCGGAGTTTTCCTTCTTGGACATATTTTTATGGTGAAAGTTTGGTATTTTCCTCAACGATAATGAAACCTAAGTATTTGTCTCTTTTTATAAGAAAAATAAATGGGGTCACTCCTCGACTTGCCCTTTATTTATGAGTTTCCATTAAACCCTCCTATCATCTTAATAAGTAATATTATTTTTGAGTGAATCCTGTGTCATTTTGGAGTACCTTATGCTTTGAACCACGATTATGGTTTTTTCATATCTATGTTGGGTTGCACCTTGCGTCTTTGTTTCCTAGAAATTTTATCTAGAGTAATGATATAAGGGAAATATTCGATTTGGTTTCAGGACCCAATCATTTAAAAAGAATCCTATCACTTGCTTAGTCAATGTTAACAGTTAAAGTTTGTTTTGTTGATGAACCCTAGGGTTTCACATTCCTACAAGTTAAAGAATACTTTCGATCCTACAAGAGGAATTTCACATATCTCCAATCTAGTAACCCTAATCCTCTTTAAACACAATGATAAGTTTCTAGCCACAATGAAAGATGAGTGTTATTATTTTCGATCCCTGACCATTTTGGAAGATGCCTAGTTTAATATGCATTGATTCTTTTGGGATGCGATGGCTATTTTCTTGAAGTAATGTCTGATATGTTGGAAATTCGAAATAGTGAACATGTCAACTACTTTATTCAGCGTTATTCAATTTTTGTTTACACAAAAATTTATTTGGGAACGATTCATATCAATTTTTGAAAGATGAATATTTTTAATCCCTATCTGTTAAGAAATATTATAATAATTTTATGATAGTTTGGGTTTAAAGAGATTTGTCGAACAATCTGCTTGAAATTGAAGGAAACATACTATTTGTGTTACCAATGATAAAAACATTTCAATTCTCATATAAGGTGATATAAGTTGTATCTGAAGAAGGGTTCCTTTGAGGTTGGCATATGTTTGCAATTGTCGGTTATTGTTTCTCAAGGATTGAATAATTAAATGGAAATGATATTTGTTTTCATAATTGCAATGGTTTATTTCTTATACACAAGATCAATTCCCTCATGTTATCACTTTTCATAAGCTATTCCTTCATTCCCATTTTCATATATAATTTCAAATGCTCATATATCTTTTCCCCTATGGTATGAAATTAAATATTTCTTGATATTGATATTGGAAGCAATAATATATTATGATTGGAATATGAATAATCTTATATCAAATTTTGAAAGAGTATACTACAGGCTGATTATATTTGACAAATTTAGTTTTTCAGGGCCAATTACTTCATATTATCATTTTCCATAAGTTATTCCCAACTCCCAATTCCATATTCATTTTAATCCAAAAGGTTTCCCCCCTGATATACAATTAATTTTTGACAATAAGGATTGGCAGAGGTGGATATAAATTAACAGGGAAATTATTAAGAGATTGCTAACAAATAATTTGACCTTATAAATATTCAATGATAGGTTATTTTTGGACATGTAACATCACATTTACTTACCATTATCTCATTTTTATCACATTAAAATCCCATCATATTCCCAAAATACATTGTTTTTCCCATGTTCTTAAATAATAGTTACTTATGTGATGAAGAAGAGTTGATGGACACAATTGATATCTTGATTGACCCTCCTGTATCTCCTTGATTGATTGCATGTTTTTTTCTTTCAACAAAGATATTTCTAAGTCATTTTATGAAAATGGTATTTGATGTTTATTGGTTATTGTATGCATAATCTAACTCTTCTTTGCACTTATATATGAGTTTATTCAGTAGAGGGAATGGTGGTAGGGGAAACATGGGAAGAGGGAGAAGGAATACTTATTTTTGGGGTAATAAAAGACTCCTCTTCTCAATTCATTTCGATTCCAACTTTGAGGAGTTGAACCAACTCCTTCAAACCGGTTTCTTGAACTTAGTAGGACAAGGGGCCTCCCAACCCCATCCTCCACTTGAAAGACCACCCCTCCAACCTCATCCAAGTATTTTTGGAATCCTTATACCACCACATATTTCATTACATCCTGATATTCCAACCAATGATAGTTGTTATGCTATTATTAACCCTCCTCAACATCAGGCCCAAGGATGCCCCACAAATTCATTACCATTGCCTCCACATCCTCCGAATTGATACACCCTCCATATTTCATCAGAAGCTTCTCATGCCCATTTTTTTCAACCATTGAAGAAGATTAAATCTCAAATTCAAGAGCCTAATACTAACAAAGGAAAATGATCTACCTAGTCTATCAATTCTAATTAGTCAATAAATTCCTTGTATTCAGTCACTTCTCATGCCAAACATCCAAAAAATGAAAGTAAACATATTTCGTTTGAAGACATGCATCCAGAAACATCAACAACAAGAGTTAAAGCACCAATTGATGAAGGTTTGGAAGTCATAAAGCCACAAGAAAGTAAACAGAGGCAAGTCGTCTCACATAAAAATACAAATTCCGATTTTATAGTGTTATTATGATGTTTTTACTATTGAGGATAGTTCTGGTTATTATTTTTGGATAGTGGTATGCTTTGGATATATTGATTATTCATCTTTTTTGGATATTTCCACAACAATATTATTTTTGGGGCAATTGATTGTATATTTATTTTGACATATTTGTGACAACTTTTTGACTTAGACAACAATTTGATATATTTATTTTTAATAAATATATTTATCATTCGAGAGTCACAAGGGTGTTTACAAATGATTTATGAGCTGATTTGTATATGTGTTAAGATGATGGTTAAATAGATGCTTAATGACATACATTTGTATATTTTAAAGGAGGAACAAGGGGGATATGTTAAAAATTAAACAAAAGGTCATTAGGGGGTCCCCACCTATTAGTTAGTATTTATTTTATCCTTATCATTAAATATTATTATTATTCAATTATGAGCTGTCCCCATTAACTAAAATTAGTTAATGGTTTAACTAAAAGTAGTTGAACTTCTCAAACTACTTTTTGGAGAAATAAAAGAAGATTTCAAGGGACAAGCAAAAAAAAGAGTAATAGAGAGAACACATCTGATAAGGTCTTCTCTTGCTTCTTAAGTGAAATTGCTTTATTATTTCATTCATCTTTGAAATACATAAGTGCTAAGAACTTCTTATTGATAGTAGGATCCTACTGAAGGTGGAAATAAGGAGAACCAAGAAGTATCGATTTGTTGATATACTTCACAAGGTTTATCACCTATCTCTGATAGTCTATGGATTCTTATTAGATTTCTCAATTAGTTTTTAGTACTGATTAAGGATTTTATGTAGAGTCAAGGGCGTGGAATTTGTGGCTTGTCAATTCAACTTTGTTTCAGTCTTGGTTTCACTTAAATATACCGATAGTCTTTGTATGATGTAATATACCATCTTTGACTACGAAGTCTCATTCTGGTCCTTACCTTTTGGGCATGAAGAATGTTGTTGAATTTATTTCAGATTTGAATAAATAAAATCTTTGGATGGTTTTGAAGTCTCATTTAAGTTTCTGTGTAATATTTTAGCAAATTTTTATTTCTAGAGCTTCTCAAAAATTTAAAAAATATTTTTTGTTATAAATATTATTTTCTTCTTTGACATACTACAATCATAAAAGACAACAATAATTCCAAGGATATATTTCTTGAGGATTAGTTGAATTTTTTGTAAAACAGGCTATAAACACAAGGTGATAATCCCGACTATTTTTTCTCTATCCAGAAAAAATTCAAAAATGTTGGTATTAGGATAAAGTCATTCCTTTTCATCAACATTTATTTGGCGACCATACTGGGGAAATTTTCAATATTTCTCTGGTATTTGTATCTCTTTTATCTATTTATTGTATTTTTATATATTCATTCTTCTTTCTTTTTCTTATTGATTTACTATTTTCATGACCATACTTGTTGCACGTCAACCTAACATTGGATAAGGTTTAGATGATCAAATCAAAATTTCTTTAACTTTATTTAATACAATTTTGGAAATAGCCCGTACACGAACTGAACTTCATCAATATTGGGAGGCTATTTATCAAGATATTAGAATTAGAGAACAATGGGAAGCTCAACAAAGGCTGGTTATAAATTAACCTCCTCGTTAGGAATTTTTCTTATGTCCTCTGGTTATCATTCTTCCAAAAAAACATGAGGTTTATCTCCAAAAATTAATCCTGTCTCAAAGATATGAAGAAGACAGGTTGTCCTTGAAACCATAAAAGGAAAACAGTGTAGATCATTGTCTCATTTTCCAACTCTTCAGTATCATTTATCCCTATCACTTACAAAATGGCATCTTCCCATTCTTCTGTTACTGGTAAATCTTATTCTTCACAATCCTCTTCCTCTTCTTTAATCGAGAGTATTTTTAGTCATCATATTCCAATTCAATCAACCACTAATCCTGTAATCAAGAAATTTGGTTTATTCCAGTTTGAGGAAGATGCCATAACTACTCCATGGCATGTGTGTTCCAAGGAAAATTACTCTATGGCATGGGGTAAACCACAACAGATGGAAATGTCTGGAGAAATAAAATCTAATCTCAAGTATGCTTTATAAACAAACATGCTAACAAGACAAGATAAAGATCCTACCTCATCCAGATGTTTGATGAAGTCCACCGTTAAGCACTCTACTCAAATCTATATACCTACAACTTGTCCTCAACAACCAAGATATGCAAGAATATGGTGATAATATATAATGTTATCACATATAATAGAATAATCCATCAATATTCATAAAAAATATGCTCATGGGATAACAATTCAAATATTTGCAAGACATTAATTGGACGAGAAAATAGTATTTCTATTAAAATATGATCAACAGAAGTGTATGAATGACAAACTTCCATGTTGGCATGTCTCATAATCAAGAAACTAAGTCCCTTCTAGCTGGGCCTCCATCACTTCAATCCTCCACCAAAGGCAAGCTCATATAAGATAGACAATGAGTTTCTCCATCAAATAGGGAAGAGCTTGGGGGATGAACAATGTGTTCAGACTTAAAAAGACAAAGGGATGCAGACTCAATATGAAGTGAATAATTTCTCCAGAGTAACTTTTCTCTCAAAGTTGAATTCTTCTCCTCTCTTCCACATCTTGGAGATGCCCCATTTATATACTTCAAATGGAACCAAAGGGCTGAGTCAGAACATTTCCAATACATGGAAGGTCAAGGATCATGGATCTCATGACGTGACATGGAAACCCGACACCATTTTTTTAGTTTTGGGCACAAAACCCGATGTACGCGGGGTGTAATGGTGCAACCTGCATATACACATTCTATATAGCTGTCAGGGCGTGTATATGTGGAAAAATATTATTTTTAGCTCTTGGAATTACAAAAAGGGACTTCAAGTCTACACAGGGAAATGGAAAAGGCCTTCTGAGCAAGTTGCATGGAGTGAGGAAAATCTTTCTATAACAGATGCCCCCTAATGTGTGAGGTTAGAGGAGTATCTGCGATGGCTGAAATACATTATAATTCCTAGAAGTGGAGTAATGGAAACCCAACTAGATGAACTAGTTGCTCATAAGAATATTACAATCCATAATGACTTTGTATACATGGATTCCAATTTGAATTACACTACAGATCCATGTGGAAATATACCAAACAACTATTTATAGCCATGCATAGGAAATACAAAAGTAGATACATGCCAGAAGCTGTCATAGTCATGAACAAGGTCCAGTGAAAACCAATCTCAAAATCAATCTGAAGATATATGTATACAACGAAGTACAATATGATCTCCCATGATCACTGAATTCATATAGGTACTAGTCCAATGAATGATAACAACAACTTAGGAAATTTGCGACTATGGGTTGATGTCTTCAAGTCTTCTACACAATCCACCAAAGGTGAAAGTCTACATCATGTGAATAAAGAAGATGAGGTCGAATGAGACTTTGTTTGATTGCTGGTCATTGAAGTATACCATTAACAAACACAAGACAACATGCCAATAATGAAAGTATGTATCAAGGCACCAAGCACATTCCTACAAGTGTGAATAAATGAGTTGATGTAGAACACTTGAAGAATCCATCGATCATGAGACATTGATGTATTCCCAACTGTCGATGGTGAGATAACCTGCCACTAATGGCTTCAAGCCTCTAGGTACTCATAGGACTCTAGGTATAGTTTCTAGAATAGATGATTTGAAGTCGATGGAAGGAGACCTGCTGAAAGGAGAGAATTAAGGAATATATCATTAGTCAACATGAGGTACAAAGCAACAGATTGATTATTTGGAGGAACTTGGATGAAGAACATGTTCACGAACCAATGAACCTGTGTGTCTTTCACATGCACCATATGCAAGTAGTGCACGAAAAAGACCATTTGAACAACAACCAATAAAGAAAATTGTCGACAAAGGAGAGGAAACCACCAATAAGGATAATGGTATCCAAGACATTGCAATAATCCCAATGTGTGAATAGATTTCTTGCCATCGAACAAAAGGGAAGCCCCCCAGTCAACGACCAATGAGGAGATGTTGATTGCTGGGTTCAAGGTTACCTACCCATAAAGAAAGTAGCACCAGGGTGCATGGTAGGACTCCAACTTCATGTAACTCTGAAACACACCGAGGGTATGGCCGACATGAAAATTCAAGAGTTCTTAGAAATGGCCGACACATGATTATATACATCCTTTGAACAAGAGCATGAGACATATGGAGGAATCTGACATCATAGACTCAATGATGAAACTTTGTGATGCATGAGGCACCAATCAAACTCTCCATAGGGACTGGAAGAGTAACCAGTCAAAGGAGTAAACTATAAGTAATAGGCTCAACTTTCTAAGGTCATGCTAAAACCAAACTTTAGATGACAAGTGGACTCAAAATTTTGTGCTATGTTCAAAGGCGACACGACTGCTTCCAACATGAGATAATATTTTTTTCCTGCCTGTAATTTTTTGTAGAAAAATGAATTCTATGATACATAGGAGGAAATGAGTGTCATGAGTAAGCAACTGGTTCCAACAGTGGAACATACCTATGCTCAATGCAAGGAGGTGCATGCGGGTACATGGTGTCAAGCTACAAAGGATATAAACAAGGCTCTGCTTGGCTAATGATGCAAACTACTGAGATAATAGGCTTATAATGCAAAAGAGGGAACCGACAATAGGCTCAATACTGCAAGCAAGATGATGAGATGCAATTACAACTTAACTCCAAAGAATTTCCTTTTTCGTAAATTTAGTCCCCTAGGCCTGAAAAAGTATAAAACAATACCTAGGAGAACTCTTTTACTCACTAGTGACTAGAGTGATCCTTTTTCAAAATTAGTCTACTTGGTCTGAAAAAGGGTTAAACTTACACCAAATATACATCCTTTCAAATCCAATTTACGAGTGTGAAAGTGACAAGTTCACTCGACAATATTTTCACTTTTTGGGAGAGTCGTAAAAGAGCTTAAACAAGACTCGTGGGAGTCCCAAATGTATAGGTCAACATTCTTATGAGTAGGAATATGAGGCTTGAACACAAAGTCATATTGGATCTATAAGGGACTCCTGGTCTTTTATGGAATAATCTCTGCATGGGCACCAGATGGCACATAGGTTTTAACTAGGGTACCCATGTTCGGTAAGTCTCTACCATTCAATAAAGACACTTTTAGTAGCAGTAAGGAGGTTTCATGTTGCTAATAAATGGGTTTGTACCTAAGGCATATGGATCATACACATAGGATAAAAAATGCAAGATGGAGTGATGACCTATCCTATATGCTAGTCAAAGAAATAATACCTTCCAAAGTCATGAACGAGCGAAAGGAATCTAGAAACCACAAGAATCCCTGGATAAAACCACAAAAACCAACTCCTTCCATTGCACTATTAGTGCACTAGGCAAAAATATTAGAAAAAACTATGTAAAGTGGGTAATTTTTTTTCTATAAATAGTAAAAATAACCAATTTTACCATACCATTTCACATTTTCACCCAAATAGTGCATTTTGGACCAAATTTCCCACGACCTTCAAGTGCCAATTGCGGGAGCTACAAGCGACGAAATTTACAACCATCTAGACCAAGTAAGTACTCTTGCCCTCCTCTTCATTTCTAGTGGATTAGAATTTTACATTAGGTCTCATTTTGAGTTTTTTAAAGCGCAAATTAGGAAATAGGGTGTACGTGGGATGTAGATCATCGTGTCGATGTTACACATCCCTATACACAAATGTTATCAAAACATACCACATATATGTAGCCCTATACACGACTGTGTAAACTGCAGCTTGCGTACAAGTCCGTATCTTGGTTTTTTAAAGGAATTTGACTCAAAAATTGGATTTTCTTTGTAGGATGGTACTAGAATGGAGAAAAAGAGAGCATGAGGAAGTTGATGCTACAATGGAAAGAGATCCAGGGGCCTGATTAGAATTAAAAAGATGCAGGATTTATAAGTTTTGGGCTCTCAAAGGGATGAGGACTCAAGTGAGGCTTCTCCAATGCTGGTGAAATTTTGGGATCCGGATACAGAGGCCTTCAATCTCGATAAGAAACCATTGAGAATTGAAGTCGAGGATATCTACTTTCTTACAGGGTTTTCACGTCAGGGTGAGGTGGTGAGCCTCAAATCTAGGGGAGTTGGGAGTGGCATGAACAAAGAGGACTATATTTCCACTCACTATGTTGCAGGCACCGAAAAGGTAGGGAGTCAACTCCCTATTTGGGTGATCAACAACCAGAGTTTAAAGATCGTCATTATTGTACTCACACAGATCATGGGGTCGACCTAGTTTCACCAGAAATCAAGGCCATTGATGTTCTACTCAGTGGAGTTCTTACGAACCACAATGTATGATTGGTGCACCTCACTACTGGTTACCATGAAGAGCCAATTGACATACTACAAACAAGGTAGGAAGAGGAACTTCAGGTTCACATCTATCTTGTGTAGTTTTTTCTTCGAGCGGGTTCCAGGATTAAGCCCTAGAGTCGATATCGCTCCATATAGACCACTCGATCCAGCCATGTCATGGTTAATCAAGGTGATGAGGCGACTGGTAGGTGGTAGGGTACCAGACCCCTACAACGATGAGTTCTTCTTCTGGTGGCGCCGAAAGGTGATATCCCTGGAGGACTACCCTTATGCAAGGATTGACTTTAGAGGAGACCCAAACATGTCATTTCCACTAGGTTTTGCCTATAGAGACATAGGTATCAAACAATTTTCAAATATATTTTTATTTTTTCTTGTGTTTTTTAAAGGGAATAAAAAAACTGTAAATTTTTTTGGATGGTGTCAAGTATTATAACAAAAATGCTTTGTTGTGTAGATGTAGGTCTGTGAAGACCAGATGGATTGCCATGAAACTGACGAAGGAACTGGGGGGATGCGTCAGCGGGAGGAGACACAAAGAGAGTGATTCAAAATCTGTAGGGAAACCTATCTCATTTGATGCACATAATACCCATGGTTCATGTAGAGGATCTGCCGAAGGCAATGCTACGATAGGTGGTGGGTGTGTCACATGCGTGGGTGCGACTCTTCTGGTGTCTTGCAAATGCCATATCATGTTATCATGACACACATCTGGCACCACATGCATATATGTCATGTTTATTGTAGCGATCAACTGTATATGTATTTTGAGGGTGTGAGCCCCAATTTTTTACTATAACACCATATTTGTTTTCGAGAAATGAAATACAAAAACTTTGGTCTTTGACTTTACTTATATTACAACGTGTTCTCTTTGCTTTAGTTATGTGACATATTCCAATCTAAAACATAATTAGCCTATGCATCAGATACATAATTAGAACTTCTAGGTATGTGATTATAAGTAATAAAATCAAAATGTGGTTCCAAAAGTCGTACTCGTAGGAATCGTTAGAGTAAAGTAGGGTCTCACACACGGTAACTGCCATTCAAATGACATACTACTAACTGGGAATCCAAGAAAACATCTAAAGAATGAATACCATGTGAAATGACATCACGTAAAATCTATATAAAAACACTATATTCAACCACATTATTCGTTGATGGCCCTAGACAAATGCCACCTGAAGACACTAGTTGACCCTCGGGTGAGTAAACAACCCAAGCGACGGAAGAAGTTTCGTGTATGACGACTGACATCGTCTACGAATCCTAAGTAAACTAAAGATTCCGTTGACATCTTCCAACCAAGGGAAAAATCAATAAGAAAGCTGATGACAAAAGGGTAAAATATATATACACTAAGATACACTAGTATACAAAGAGTTACACCCAATCTTGGGGCTCAAGCGTAATATATTTTCAAGTAGAGCCCATTTTTGGGCTCAACCAACATATTCCCTTCATAATCTTCTAACTTCTAGGCTCCTTTTTCTAAGACACATCACACGATATAAAGACCGTGCCCCATGGGGTTGAACTTTCCTGCCCCCAATGGTTCTTTGTCTTGTTCATACAAGAGGACCAATTCACCCTTAGCGTACTACCGAGGACAGAAAAAATTATCATACTGGACCTTGACATGTTGTTTATTCAGTTTGATAGCTGTAGAGGCTTCTCGACACTTATCATCTAGGCTCTCTAGGTGTACGAGGCATTCTTCAAGATCAAAAGTTTCAGGTAGGAGCTTAACTGCCAATCTAAGAGAAGGGATTTCACATTCAATAGGTAGGATTGAATCCACACCATGTACTAACTGAAAAGGAGAAAAAATAGTGGAAGTCTTAACCAAGGTCCAGTATGCCCAAAGTGCAGGTTACAACATGAGATGCCAGTCATATTTTCTCTGGCTGATAATTTTGTACAAAATGGTCTTGAGAGACTTGTTCACGGCCTCTACTTGTCAATTTTTCTGGGGATAATAAGGGGAAGAATGACCATGTTTAAACCCTAGTTTTGATGCTAATTCTTTCATCATTTCATTCTGAAAGTGATTTTCATGATTAGTGAAAATCTCACTCGGGATTCCGAATCAGGATATAATTTGATTGAACATGAAAAATGCTGCAGTCTTACCATCAGATTTAATTGTAGGCATGGCATCAACCCACTTAGTAAAGTAGTATATGGCCATGATAATATGTTGATGCCCCCCATCTGAAGTTGGGTTACAATCCATAGAATCCACCCCCCACTTGGTGAAGGGATCGACGATGATGACCAGGTGAAGAGGGGCTAGATGTGAGCACATCTTCCAAGTGAACACTTGGCAAGGGTTACACTTCTTGACCACTTTGACACAATATTTAAAAATAGACGACCAAAAATAACCGGCTCGCAATACTTTTGGGCTGTCGCAAGCCCAAATAGATGACCACCACAAGCCCCATTGTGACATTCATTAAGAATTGAATCAACCTCCTCGTGAGTTAAGAAATGATGCAAGATATTATCTACGTCTTAGAGATACAAAGTGTCATCTACAATAAGGTAGTTCTTATCTTGATATCGTATACACTGTCGATCGTCTCTCAAAAGATGATGAGAGAACTTCAATGTTTGAAGATAGATCAAAATGTCTCCGTACCAGGGGTCTGATGACGAGATAAGGAAAATGTTATCATCCGCAAATTAATCGACATGGATAAAGTCCTCATCTAACCGAGGGAAGTCCAATATTAACTCGAAAAAAACTAGTGATTTCTTGGATTTTTCTGAAGCAAAATCAAGATCAAACTCTTGCAAGATGAAAATCCATTTATTATATTCCCCCCCTAGGAAACGCCTAGTAAAGACGTATTGAAATGGATTGATGTCAACAACTATGTTAGTTTTTCAAAGCAATATATAGTGTCGTAATCTTTGAACCGCGTGTACGATAACCAAAGGTAGCTTCTCAACATGAGAGTACTTGAGTTTAGGGCCGACTAAGTTTTGACTAAGATAGTAAATGATGTGTTCATGGAGCTCATCATCCTCTTGAACTAAAACCATACCAATCGTCCCTTTGGATGTGACGATATAAAGCAAGTAATCTCTACTGTAGTCTAGAGGCTTCAGCAGAGGCGTCGATACAAATGATTTCTTAAGAGCATCGATGGATTCCTGGGCTCGCTCATCCCATATAAATAGAGTGTCCTTCAAGAGACACATGAAGCCATTAGTAATATTGGCATATTTTACTATAAACCGATGTAATAAGTTAGATTTCCCCTATAAAACTTGAAGCTGACGAATGTTGCACGGGGGAGGAAATCAAAGTATTGCCTCAACCTTTAAAGGATCCACCATGATCTTAGTCTTAGAGACTAAGAATCCTAAAAGATGACCGAAAACAACACAAAAGATGCACTTATGAGGGTTTAAATGGATGCGATAATAGAAACATCTCTAAAAAACTAGCCAAAGGTGGGTAGAGTGATCCACTCTCTTGCGAGAGTGAGCAATGAGATCATCGAGGTAGGCTTCGACTATATGATTGAGATGATGAAAAGTGAAGGTCATGGATTGTTGGAACGTTTCTCTGATGTTTTTAAGGCCGAAAGGAATTTTTCGATATAAGAAAGTACCCCAGGACAAGTAAATTCCATCTTATGTTGATCCTTGAGTTTAATCTAAATTTGGTTGTATCCTAAAAATCCATCCATAAAAGAAAAAACCTTGCTTCCCGCACACTCATCGAGAATCTGATCAATGAAAGGTGTCAGGAAGTTGTCTTTAGGATAGGCCTTATTCAGGTCTCGAAAATCCATACACACATGAACGATATTGGATACCCATTCAGTCAAGGGAATCAGGTAGATAAAACCTGCATTAAGTAGTTTCTCCACCTCTTCCTTACTAGCAGGGGCCTTCCTAGGATTAGTAGCTCTAAGTCATTGTTGAATGGGTTTAGCATCCGGGTAGGTTTTAATCTCATGTTTGAAAATGCGAGGGTCGATTCTTGGCATCTCTTCATATGACCAAGCAAATACATCACAAAATTCCTTGAAGAGATCGATGTAGGTCTGAATTTCTTCAGGTGAACAATCTGCATCGATATATACATTTTCAACTTTACCAAGAATACGAGAGATGTGTTCGACAACACAGGTATTCCAACAGAGGATGAACACCTTCAGTAACCACTCACATAACCAGATCAAAGATCATCACAACGATGTTTTCACGTGGTAAAACCCCTATGAGGAAACAACCATGGCCCCAACCAACACGACCACTTGGAGAAGTTTATTAATGCAAAGAAAAAGATTACAAAGAGATTTTACAACAGATTTTTTCACAATCGATCATCGAAAAATGACCCTCCATGCTATTTAAATAGATATTATGGACCAATCGGGTGCTAAGCCATAGATCAATAGCCATTAATATCAAGGAGAGTATGAACTATCGGATCACTCTATGTCGGGAACATATCGTGACCGTCAGATTTCCTAACTACAAATGCATACTAATGCATACTAAAGAAACACACTAAGAAACACACTTTTACATAATGACACATTAGACAAAGTAGATCTTAACTAACTCCTAAGTGTCTAAATATCCTAACATCCCCCCTTAAGAACAACTTGGGATATGATTGAAGGATTTACAATGGTGACACAATAGGAGAAGGAAGGGGACATTAGAGCCTATCCCCCCTTAATGACAACTTCCTGAACTCCTAACGTAGATCGAAGTTTGGAAAAGTTCGCTTCTGTAAGAGACTTTGTGAAAATGTTTGCAACTTGATCTTCTGTAGGGAAAAATAGCACTTCAATAACTTGATCATGAATGATCTTTCTGATGAAGTGCATGTGTAGCTTTATGTGTTTGCTATGCTGATGTTGAATTGGGTCTTTGGCGAGCTTGATGGCACTCTGATTATCACACCAAAGGATTTTCGGATGCTGCTGCTGAAATCCAAACTCTGAAAGGATATGTCAAAGCCACAAGGCTTCCTAACTTGCATTTACCACTGTTTGGTACTCTACTTTTGCTGAAGAAAGTGAAATAGATTGTTGTTTCTTACAGGCCCAAGTGATAGGTCATGAACCAAGGTTGAAAACATAACCTGCAGTAAACTTCTGATCATCAGAATAATCGTTCCAATTTGAATCAGTGAAACCAACCAATAAAGGAGTCCCCCCTGAATTGTAATGTATCCCGAACTGAACTGTACCACAAACATAGCGAAGTATCATTTTATCTTCTTTCCAATGGATTTCATGGGGTGTTTTCATATGTTGAGCAACAAGACCAACAACAAAGGAAAGATCAGGATAGGTATGAGTCAAGTATAAGAGGCTACCAACTAACTAATGGTACAGGGTGGAATCAACTTTGTGAGAAGTATAGGTGGCAGTAAGATTGACTCTAGACTGGAAGGGAGAAGGGGCTGGTTTACAACCATCCATGTGAAAGCGATGAAGAAGGTCAGAAACATACTTAGACTGGGAAAGAAAAAATCCTTCATTGGTTTGCAAAACTTGGAGGCCAAGGAAATAGTGCAAAAATCCTAAGTCTGTCATTTCAAATTTCTTCTTAAGGCTAGTTTTCACATGATTTAAAAGTTTTGAGTTACTACTAGTAAGGATAAGGTCATCAACATAAAGGACAAGGATTATGAGATGGGTTCCTACTTTCTTGGTATAGACATTAGGATCAGAATGACATCTAGAGAATCTAGTGGAAATAAGAAATCTGTCTATTTTGGCATACCAAGCTCGGGGAGCTTGCTTGATACCATAAAGATATTTCTTAAGGCGACAAAAAGGTCTAGATTCATTCTGGACATAGACAAGAGGTTATTTCATGTATATTTCTTCTTGCAATTCTCCGTGCAAGAAGGCGGATTTAACATCCATTTGATGGACCTCCCATTTATGTGAGGCAGTAAGGGCAAGAATAAGGCGGATGGAATTCATTTTCGTTACACAGGAAAAGGTTTCATTATAGTCAATTCCTTCAACTTGGGAAAATCCTTTGGCAACTAACTGAGCCTTGTGTCTTTCAAAACTTTCATCTAATGCATACTTAGTTCTGTAGACCCATTTACATCTGACAATTTTTCTTCCTTTTGGAAGAGGTACAAGATCCCAAGTATCGTTTTCCATTAAAGAACGATACTCTTCATTCATTACTGTATCCCAATCTGGATGACCTGAAGCTTCTGCAAATGTCTCTGGATCATGAGTTTCTGAAACTTGATCCAAAAGAGAAGAGGCTCAATGGAACTGTGAACGTGTCCAACGTTGATCTGAAGGATCACTGACAAGATCACCATTTGCTTCTCGTGTTGAACGAACCCATATAAGAAGCGATGGAGTTGGTGCTGGTTCAGGTTCAAAGGACTCATCTGGAGGATGGTGAGAAGGTGGAGGTGGATTTTCATCCTCACTGTCATCATCTGAAGAAGAAACCCAAACAAAAGAAGGCACAAACACTGAAGATGGATTGCAAGCCGAAGAAGGCACAACCGTCAAATTAGGCTCACAAGCCAAGTAAGGCACAAACACCAAATTAGGCTTGCAGACCAAGAGATTTTCATCAAATTTAACATCTCTTCTAATAATAATTTCATTACAATGTGTTTGAAGAATTCTATAACCTTTGACATCTTCAGAATAACCAACAAATATACACTTCTCACTTTTATGTTACAATGCTTTCCTTTTCTCATCAGGAATGTGACCCCATGCTATACTTCCAAATACACGGAAGTGATTTACATCTGGTTTAATTTTAGTCCAAAATTCTTCCAGTGTTATATTTTTAAGATCCTTTGTGGGAGTGCGATTTACTATGTAATTTGGACAGTTGATGGCTTCCACCCAATACTTTAGACTTAATCCCTTAGATTGGATCATACAATTAGCCATTTATTTTAATGTGCGGTTCTTTCTCTCAGCAACACCATTTTGTTGTGGTGTATATAGAACAATGTGTTGCATTTGGATTCCCTGTGTAGTGTAGTAACTTGTAAAATTATTGTTCACATATTTGCCTCCGTTATTTGTTCTTAACCTTTGAATTTTATGTCCATATTTCTTTTATACAAGGGCCTTGTAGGCCAAAAACTTGTCAAAAACTTCACTCTTAAGTTTTAAGAAGTAATCCCAAGCACGTCTGTAAAAGTCATCAATTAAAGTTAAGAAATACTTGCACCCAGAAAAAGAAGGAGAAGGAAGTGAACCACACAAATCACTGTGAACAAGCTGCAAAGGACCCGAGGCATGCCAAGAGGCACGTTTGTCAAAACTTTGGCAATGATGTTTGTCGAGAACACAACCGACACACACACCATCTCTGCATGAAACAAGAGGAAGACCAGTAACCATCTGTTGATTACATAGTTGTTGCAATGAGCGATAGTTTAGATGACCAAACTGCTCATGCCACCATCTGTTGATTACATAGTTGCTGCAATGAGCGATAGTTTAGATGACCAAACCAGTCATGCCACCATCTGTTGATTACATAGTTGCTGCAATGAGCGATAGTTTAGATGACCAAACCGCTCATGCCAAAGTTTTCTCAAGTCATCGCTATGAGAAACAAAAATTGATGAAAAAGATGATGACCTAAAGTTGTCAAACTTGTACAACCTGTTAATATCATCAAAAATTCCAGTTGCAAGAACATGCTTAGGATATTTTAGATCCTTGATTACAACTTGGTGAGGTGAAAACTCTACGGTTTTACCTTCACCTGAATGAGTGATTTGATATATTGATAAAAGGTTACAAGAAATACTTGGAACACATAATACATCATTGAAATGACCATTTTCTACTATAACTGTTCCAGATCCTTCAACACTAAGAGATCTATCATCACCAACAAATATTTTCTTGGTGTTACATTCATTTAGAGTAGAAAATATGTCTCTATCCTTAGCCATATGATAAGATGCTCCAGAATCAATAAGCTACTCATTAGAAGTAGAAGTAGAAGTTGTATTGAAGGAGAAACCAAAAGATGAAAGTGCATGTCCATGAGAAGAAGAAGAATAAGTAGAATCAATATTGATGTTGTGCTTCTTCATCACCGCTTCTAAAGATGCCATCTTTTTGAAACATTTGGACTCATCATGACCATCTTTATCACAAAAGTTGCAATGTCTGCCAGTCTTCTTATTTTTATATTTTGTTCCTTAGTCTCCATTAGGAGAGGAAGCTGTCTGAGTGGGTTTGGGACCCTTATATTGCTTGTTGTTGTGGCAAGGATGTTGCTTCTTGGGATTCTTGGGTTTATCTTTTTGATGGACAACTAAGGATTTGTTGGAGGTACATGCAGTACCGATCACTCCAAGTTGTACTAGCTTATCTTGCTCTCTAATCAAAGCATCACAACAGTTCTCAAGACTAAGTTTTTGATAAGCTACCCCTAGAGCCTCTTGCATGGCATAAAAGGTAGACACACACACATAATATGCACTACCTAGATTAGAAAGAATAAGATAGATGCACCGATCTTCGTCTATCTTTATCTTACATTCTTCACATAAAGTTATGAGTGTTTTAAACTGAGATATATAGTCTTCAATGCAAGAAAAATCACTTGGACTTAAAGTTAGTACTTTATTTTCTAACTGTTGTGCTTGAATAATATTGTGTTTACCAAACACAGATTCAATCTTTTCCCAAGCTTCTTTGGGTTTATCAATTGATTGAAGGTGAAACCTTAAATAATGAGAGATGAACATTCTGATTAATCCACATGCTTCGTCATTCCTATTATCCCATTTGGATTTCTTATCAACATCTGTGGGTGCTGTTTCCTTTCCCAAGGTAATCTGGTACAAGCCTTTACTTCTTAATAAATCCTCCATATGGGATTTCCATTGGAAGTAGTTGATGTTGATAAGTAAGAGATTACTTGTAGAAGCCATATTAAATATGTATATAATATGGATTTAAAAACTGAAACTGACGAACTGGATGGAAATATATCGAAAAGTAATGTGGTTTTAAAAAAAACGACACTGAAAACGGACTTCGGATGTGAGAGTTATGCCCTTTTAAAAAAAAAGCATAAACGGTAACCAAATGACCACATGATAGTGTAAGTTGCTTTATGAAGTGACCCACTTTTATAAAGAGAAGTGGGGATCACTTTTACAATGAAGTTACTTTATAACAGAAAAGTTGCATGCAAAATAAATAACTCTAAAATAAAATATTAAAGCTACTTATAGTGATTCACTTTTATACTTGAAGTGAAATACACTTTACAATTTTAGCATGAACTTTAAAAAAAAAGTAACAAAAGAGAGACTTGAACTCAAGACCTCTTACTTAATAAGGAAACTTTCAATCAAATGGTCTAGCAAAAATATTGTAATGTTCATAAGGAGGATTGTTTTTGTTGTTGAAGACGCCCTTGGAGAGCGTGCTAAAAAAAACTCTTTTCACACAAGAAAAAAATTTCGTTTCTCGATGACAACAAGGGTTAGATCTTGGTTAGCTTACCTGGAAGATGATCCTATCTGTTTTTTATTTTTTGAGATCACACAGGGCACGAGGAAAAGAGCATACACAGATCTAAAAGACTAGCAACCCGAAAATAAATAATACAAAACCAAAATAAAAGCAAAATACTACTCTGCAAAAATTAAAAAAATGCGTATTCAAGCTTTATACCTCCGGATCTGACTGTAATGGTCGTATATTGGGTAAACAGAAACATTTTCGAGCGAAACGAAAAGTGTTCCTGAATGAAAAAAATATGTTCAACCCAAAAATGTACGAAAATGACAGACAATGGAGATGAGACAGCTCGGCTTCATGATCTCGATCTACAACAGGAGCGAGGCTTTAAACAGGCTTTGATACCATGTTCGACAACACATGTATTCCAACAGAGGATGAACACCTTCAGTAACCACTCACATAACCATATCAAATATCAACACAATGATGTTTTCACGTGTTAAAATGCCTACGGGGAAACATCCACGACCCCAACCAACGCGTCCACTTGGAGCAGTTTATTAATGCAAAGAAAAAGATTAAAGAGAGATTTTACAAGAGAGTTTCTCACAATATATCATCGGAAAATGACCCTCCATGCTCTTTAAATAGAGATCATGGACCAATCGGGTGTTAAGCCATGGATCAATGGCCATTAATATCGATGAGAGTATGAACCGTCGAATCACTCTATGTCGGGAATGTTGGAAGATTTGTTGTTGTCATTGATGTCAACCCTAGTCATGGGTTTTGGACCGCAAGATTGAGGAAGGTATTTGGACATGAAGGAAAATGCACATGTAGATACACCACCCATGGATGGATAGTATACATCATGTTGTTTCCGGTGGTATGTGCCACGTCACATGGATCCTCATGGTTGAGGAGAAATGAATTTTTTAAGATGACAAAGTGAATTGAAGAAGGAAGTACATGTAGGCCCTGAAGATAATTAAAGAAAAGAATTACAAAATAAGAAAGTGTCAGGTCGGCCCTAATGTTAAA
>ML792058.1:100845-139040 GCA_009831015.1 Picea engelmannii
ATATTGGAGGATTGTATCTTCCTCTTGGAGGTTTATCCCTCCCTTTACATTTGGAAGCTGTAGCTACCTTTGGAAGTCATTACTTCCCTTGAACAATAACTATTGATTATTTCTCATATATTGTGCATGGTGTATTGTGGTGTTTTGGTGTAATTTTTATACTATTGTTCATTGCTCATTGGATATAGTTGAATGGTTTAAGTATAAGTTAAAAAATGTTTTGAATTGTACTTTATACTGATTCACCCCCCTCTCAGTATCAATAGGGAACATATCGTGACCGTCGGATTTCCTAACTACAAATGCCGGATTACCTAACTACAAATATAGCTTGGTGTAACTTTTGTGATGAAAATCATGAAGAGAACACATGTGAAGTTAAGAAAAAAGCACGGGAAATAATCTTTGGAAAAATAAATGAAGCAACTACTGCTACCTTAGATTTCGTCCCTAAAGAAGATGTAATGTTAGTAAACACTCGGATTAAATATTATATTTACAAGGGAAAGGGTGGAAATCCCAAAACTACCTTTTCCCCTAGCTCTTCTTCTCCAAGTACTAATTCTAAGGTTGAAAGAGTAACACAACGTCAAGGGGATTCAACCTCTTTACCTTCATCAAAGTATAACATATTGAAACAACTAGCTAACATAAAAGTAGATGCAACTCTCTCAGACATGGTCGCTGTCCCCGAGCAACAAAAGCATCTTAAAAATATATGGAAGGTAAAACTTCTTCAATATCTAGTCTATCCGAAAACCTTGATAAAGATGATTCACATATAAATAGACTAGGTGTAAATAATTTAAAAAAATTCTGTAAGAAACCTACCTTTTTATATTTCTGTAAATATTTTTGATAGGATAATTCATTGCTATCTAATAGATGGCGGGTCTGGACCTAATGTAATGTCCAAGATTATAATGGAGGAACTTGGCCTCTCTTGTACAAATGAAAATTTGAAAATCATGCTGTCCTATAATAATCAACAACAATCTAGGATTGGCGAGACTAAAGATGTAACTTTAGTCGTTTGCACCCATCCATAAATCATAACCACTTTGAATATACAAGTGATTGACGTGCCCGTTAGTAATTATTCAATCATTTTGGGTAGATACTGGTAGGATTTAACATGTGGTTACTTATATTTAGATGGATCCTATTTGTCCAACCCTAGAAATGGAAAGAATATAATCGTGTTAATGCAAGGACGAATTTCAACGTACATTGAAAAGGTTCCTCTGTCAAAAGTAAATTTTATTGAGGAAGATATGGGTGTTTATTCAATTTTCAATGATGAAGATGACACTTCTCCTGAACAACCTTATTACTATGAAGATGATATGTGGCATATGAACTTTGATGGTGCATGTTAAAATAAAGGTAATGGGGCATGGATTATTTTATATTCACCCGTGGGTAAAATTCATAATTTTTCCTATAGACTTGAATTTGACTGTACAAATAATGTAACTGAATTTGAAGCCTTACTGTTAGGTATTGAAAATGATTATAATTTAGGCTTTGGTCATATTACTATTTTTGGAGACTTAGAACTTGTTGTCAATCTGTTTAGGAAAATCTATACTCCTACTAACAAGTTACTCAAGAGATACACGCAAGGTGTTTGGGCATTGATCCAAAATTTGTTGTTTTTAACATCACTCATATTAAAAAGGAGATGAATTCTATCGTCAATAGGCTAGATGTAACATCCCTCTCTATTGAGCACACTTTTATTGATATATTCTTTGAGGACACTTGCGTGCAAGTGATCTGGTTATGATATATTATGATTTAGTTTTGATTATGAGTTACATATGATGATGATGCTGTGTTGTGACTTATTGCTATATTGATCTATATATTTTGGTAGATGTTGTTGATGAGTTTTATTGAGTGTGCAGGGCACATGACAGGTTATGGATGCTGATGGCATCAATGGACTTCCTTGGACTCCGGATTGAGTCAGGGAGTGGATTGTATTTGTTTGAATATTTCATTTTACGCACATATGACAGATGATTTCTTTAGGTATGATTATGTATATAGAGTATTGACACTGTTTTTGTTAGTGGATGCAGGCTTGACAATGCTTGCTAATACGAATCACATAAGGAGTAGAGGGGCCACACATAGAAACCAGACATTGAGGGAGAGGTGTGGAAACGTCCCCGTCACAACCTACTAGCACTCTTGCCATGGTTTGAATGGTAGGTTAACGATTACCTAGTTCGAGAGGTCCACAATGTCATGAGGGTGGACTAAGATAGTCGTTCATGAATATTTCTAAGGAACACACAATAAGACATAGTCCTTATTCCTTAGAAGCCCTTAGTCTCTCACAAGGTTGACTGAGTGGAGTATTGACTCCAAGGGTCGGGAAAACTTCCAAAACTAGTCAAAGGTGAGTGAAACCCTTGGAGCATGCAAGTGCATCTTGAAGGGCACGTCGCGTAATTAAAAACTTGAGTCAATAAATCTAGGTGGCCTAGAAAACATTGAATTGATTAGACATTGTCAGATTAAAATAATTAATTAAACAATGAATTTATTAATTATAAACACCAATAAAAGTATAAGCTTAATTCTAAGACTAAGCCTAAGTCTAAGTTTAGTTAGGGCACTGAATTAAAATATTAAATAAATTAAAAGAATAGAGATAAATCAATTTAAGGAAAAGTGAGAAAAAGTCTAAAGATTGGATAGAATGCACATGTGTGCATGAAAATATTAAAAGAGATTTTTAAAATAGAAAGAAATAAAATATGAGAATAGGTGTACACATAGAATGGTATATAGAGTCTAGCTACCACTAGTATAACTAGAAGAAGACTCCTATTCCAACTCTAACTAAGATGTAGTTAGGAGACACTCATTGAATGAGAATATGGGGAATAAAGGAACAACTAAGAGCGAAAATAGGAACACATTGGGGAATGTGAGGTAAATTGAACTTTTTTAAATAAAATAAAATTGGTAATTACTTGTGCAACTTGGGGAGAGTGTGACAAGTGTGTGGGTGAATAATGCTAATTTAATTAATTAAAAAGTTAATTAATTGTGCATGAGGACATGTGTTAGTGAGGAAATTTAGATACAACAAATGGTGTAGAAGGGAAATAGATCACACTCATTCTTGGTAAAGTTATGCTGCCAAAATGGTTTTGACTGTGCTTTACTTGCGAGAGTTGGGATACCAAGCTTGTAGAAAGAGTGGAATCTCTACCTTGCGAGGCAAGCCTTGGAGCTATTGTTTGTTGACTTCTTGTGTGTGGCCCCTTTGTGGCTCTGGGGGGCTAAGGGGGAAGAAGAGTACCCCTAGTATTGACTGGGAGGTACCAGTGAAGTCTCTATGATTAGAAAGCGGGAACAAAGAAGGAGCACAATGCATTGGCAAATTTCCTCAACTATCCATCTTCAACGGTTCTGGTATTTTAATTTTGAAATTTTAACTGTAATGAAAGTAAATTGTAATTAGAAATTAGATGGGTAACTACCTTTTTATTTTAAAAACTTAGGATTCAGAAATTTGGTGGTTCACTGCCAAATTAATTTACAATTTTAGATTTCATAAATTTTGTTGTCACTGCCAAATTAAAATATAGCTCTTGAATTTAGAAATTTATATGGATGCCTTCTAGAAATTTGCATTTTTGAAGAAAATAATTATATTTTAGTTAAAATTCTGAGTATGAAATTTGTTTTTGATCACCACAGATTTTATATTTCTTATGAAATTAAAATCTGTAGTTCACTGCCAAATTAAATGCTAGGAACAAATTTTTAGTACCTCTTGTGAATGATGCCAATTTATTTGCAACCAAGGAATGTTGAAGTTCGTCCTTCGCTGCCAATTGAAATTACAGACCTGATTCTGATGTTCTCTTGGTTTGATGTAGAAGTATTTGTAAGTCAGGGAATTAGTGTCATGTAGAGTCCTTGCAAAGAGACTTCCACAATTTGAAGATTGAATTTTAAAAGATCTCTGTATGTTAATATTATATTCTGGAAACGAATTTGGGGCCGCTACAAATTAAATTGATCACCTTGAAGTACTTTCCGTATGATAGTTACCTAATTTATTTGGCATACTGGATCAATGTTGATAGGTTCATTATAATATTTCTGCATATTGTGAAAGGGGATTTTGTGATTATAGCTGTTTCAATGTTATGTCCATATAACAAATCAATGAATTGCTGTGAAATCTAGCAGTTTTTGTCATTGAAATTCTTGAATCACTGCCTTTTATTTTGCGTACCCTGTGCTAAGAAATTGTTTGAATGATGCTTTGAATTTTTTTTATAGGCCCGAATTAGTTACTTTTGTTGATTACCACCGTAGTAATTTCTAGACCTTGATTTTAGAGAAATTTGGTTGTTCTGTGTCAATTTCTCTGCTTGTCTGAATTACAAAATTCGTGAGGCCTTTATAAAATCGCTGGCAAGTCCAGTGTGTTGGATTTTTCTTAAATCGTTGCGTTTTAGACTGGCTGGAACTATTTGGGGTTGTTGTAAAGGAACTTGCCAAACCTGAACGACATTTATTGGATTCGGTCAAGTCACTTGCAGATCGAATTTGAACTTGAGTTTTATTGCTACATATTTTACATTTCATGTTTAAGGATTTTACTTGGTCATTGTAAATCTATGGAAAATTTCAAGTTCAGAATACATTTTAATTGTTGCAAAATTTCTTTGCTTTACGAATAAAATTTTATGGTCGTTGTCATATTAATTTGCAGACCTCGTTTTGATGTATTAATTAACACTACCTAATTACTCGATAGTCTTCGATTGCAAGTTTTTGTTGAAAACTGTCAAGTTTATAGTCGATTGTATTTGTGTGTGATCATTGTAAACCCTTCACCATGAGACTTCTATGGAGTAAGGACGCACTGGAAGTTATCCCTTCCTGTAGAATTAAATCTCAAATTCTTGAGTGTATGTTCAGATGGCACGATATCTCTATTTCTGATTATATGCCAATAAAAATTTAACCCAATTTTCGAACATCATGATTGCTGACAATCTAGTATCCAACCCATATTTCCGGATTTGTTGTTCATTGCCTTTAAAAATCCAAATCCCCGATTTTAGGAATTATTGAATACTGTTGATTAATACTTGTCCCATCGGTGAATGTCACCTAATTGCTACCAAATATATTTATAGCTCCTATCTTTAGAAATTTATTAGATTCACTGCCAAATCAAATTGCAGCTCCTGTATTTGAAAAATATTGAATCGCTGCCAAATTAAATTGCAGATCAAGTCATTAGAAAATTTGTATTCGCTGCCAAATCAAATTGCATCTCCTGTATTTGAAAAATATTGAATCGCTGCCAAATTAAATTGCATCTCTAGTCATTAGAAAATTTTGATTCGTTGCCAAATCTAGTTGCAGCTCCTGTAATGAGAAAATTACTGGTTATCTGCCAAATCTTTTGGCATTTCTTAGTAATTAAAATTTGGAGTGTCATTGCCCAAATTCATGTAGCTTCTGGTTTAGGAGCTAAAATTAAATTATGAAGTATTTTAAAATATGTGTACCTAAATTCCTGTTCGCTGTCATTTTAATGATGACCAGAATTCAAAGAACTACTGTAGCTGCCAAATTAATTTACTAATTGGAATTTGGGAATTCTTTGAGTACTGCCACTTTTGACTCCTTATTTTTGATTTGTTTCGCTTCCTTAACTTGATAATATATGATCAAAATTTTTTAGTATTTCATAACTTCCCATTCTTGTAGAGTGAAGTGGTACCTCCAATAATTTAGGTATAGTATAAGCTACCATTAATAATAGTTAATTTATGTAATGGTTGGGATAGACTATCCTTGAGTTAGTTGAACTTTTAAAATGATTATTTTAAGAATTTAATGTTTCTTCTCAAGAGTTTTATAAATTTTAAACTTAAGGATTCCTTAGAGTGAGATTTAATGGGGAGTAAATTGTATTGAAATCTTAATATTTTTGGTGCCTATGATTTTGAACGATAATCAACAAATGTTATATGATAATGATGCATTGAGATAGGAAAACTTACATCGAAGATGAAATAAGAGTTTATATGCACAATTCCATGATAAAGATTAAATAGTCATGTCAAGTATGCATAATATGGATGTTTTTATATTTTCGTAATTTCGACTTATCTTTTTACAATTAAGAATTGTTGCTAACATTGTGATTAGAGGATGAAATAAATGAAAGTTGGGAGTCTAACTTGAAACAAATTGATTATTTTCTGTTAGGATTAGCATGTGTATTATATGCAAAATTTAGTTTCTTCTGGCTAGAGAACTTAATGTGTGGATTCTCACATGCGTGTTAAGTGAAATTTTGTTATGCCTCATGATAGATGTTATAATGTGTTCTTACTCGATTCATGTGAATAATGCTAAATGATTTGTTTAAACATAATAGATTATACTCTGTGTTAAAGGAATTTATGAAGGGTATTGTTGTGGATTTGGACATGAATATCAGAGTATGATTGTGGTTAAGGGAACTAGATATCTCCTTGTAGTTCAGAACAATCTCCATTCCTGAGACCTTAAATGGTCAAAATGAATCGGATGAATCCTGGACTTGAGCATTGATTATGTGTCTTCGAGTTCCTAACCTTGCAGGATAGGTTGGGAGGGCAACTTCCTTATGTTATATTTATGTGATATGGTTGATTAAATAATAGTGATTTTGCGTTCAGATTGATTGTGATGAGATTGGTTGTGTAGTTATTAATGTATGTTGTGACACATATCACTTGTCCTAACATTTGTTTTAATTTTTTTTTTACCTCTTTTGTACTCACTTAATTGTTGTCGTAATGGAGGGGACGTTACATATGGTATCAAAGTGAGGTTCAAACTTGCGACATTGGACCGTTATGCCTCCCACTGTGTTATTTGAATGATTAAAATTATATCGCTAATTAAAATTTTGAAATTGTACATGCAGGTAATCATGGTTATAGGACATAGGGGAAGTAGACAAAGTGGTGCTAGAGGAAGAGATGTGACAACTCTGATAATATCTATTCCAGAAGGGTCTATCCCCCAAGGAGATGAGCTTATTACTAAGCAGGAGCAGGTTGTTGTGGGAGATGTGGTAGGTATGATGAGATCCTTCCATAGGATGTCATAGGCATTGATTAACTTCCTGGATCGAGATGAAGGCAGAGCATCTGTACCCAATGAGGGTTCAAGGAGTGCTCCAGCTGGTAGTAATAGTATGCATAGATAACTCAAGAAGGTGAAGTTTACCGATTTTATGGGTGCCACAGATGACTCAGTCGCTGAGGAATGGTTGGAGAATATGGTGAAGTGCTTCGCACTTCATGATTACACCTCCAACATGAAAGTCCGCATGGAGGTATTTCAGCTGAAGGGTAGTTCTCTTCTATGGTGAAAGATGCTCCTAACTCAACTAAACATCGAAGTCGAAGACGTGTCATGGGAGATGTTCAAGGAACAGTTTTGGGAGAGGTACTTATTAGAGGAATTCATTGAGCACCAGCTTAATGAGTTCAAATCCTTACGGCTAGGTGGTCGTATGGTGCCAAAATATGAGGCCATATTCATGGAGCTACTTAGGTATGCTCCACATCTGAACATAGAGAAGTTAAAGGTCAACAAGTTTGTGTTTGGCCTTAAATTCAATATTCATGCGAAGGTGAGGATTCTAATGCCTCAAATGTTGCATGATGCAGTGCAAAAGGACCTCATAGCTGAGGAAGAGTTGAACAATGGGGGTCAGGGCATGGATCCTTCTAGATCGACTTGTTGACGGGCGAAAATGACCATTGGTCAACTGGAAGAGTGAATCCGGTCCGGGGTTGTCTAATTAACCCAAGCCATTTGGATTGACTCACTCTGACGGGTTTAATGGCTCCGTTGGCCAATATAAAGTCCTAAGGGAAACGAAAAATAAATAAAAGAAACAAAATAACTTACTAATTACTAATCACTTAAATACATATGTACATCTAAATATATAAATACAGTTTATCTAAATAATATTTATATAATAGTTCTATTTATCCAATTCATATATACAATATGTATAAATCACGAGTTTTAATCTAAACTCATAAAAAATCGAATGTAAAATAGTTCTTTTAATGAAGGTAAATAAAGAAAGCAAAAGTACCATTTGTTTTTGGTTTGTTTTTAATCTATGCGCATTCATAAGATCAAATATTAAACTACTTAATTAAACAAAAAACTATAGATAGTGAAAATTATGCTATATATAAGCACTTCTATAATAAACAAGCAAATGAAAGAAAATAACAGACTAACCTATTAATCACTTGAGGAGTATGCACCCAACTGTTTGCGTAAATCGTACATCAGTCCATCCACAAGATAAATCTGCTGTGCATCTTAACACTATTTGGTACAAATGCTAAACTGTGCATTGACTGGTGTATTTAATTGATAAAACAATGGGACGCAAAATAATTACAGTGATATAATAGACTGCAAGTAATAACGCATAAGATTAATCCTACAGTTACAACTTGCATTTAATCAATCAACATGTTTAAGGTAAACCTCATAATATGAATTGAATGATCATTCGATTGTTTTGATAAAACTGAAGCATAAAATCATGAACTAATAAGGAAAAACTATCTTGACAAAAAAATAATCTGCGAAGACGAAATCTATCAGCAGTCATCCAATTACCAAGATAAACAAATTATAGATCACAACAACATTCACAGATGACTAAAGCATAAAGTAAATATTTGTTATGTCTAAATTTGAGTATAAGATGTTCACAATAAGCCCTAGGCTGAGATGTCTCTAATTACAAAATGATGGGTTTATAAAGGTCTCAGAAAAGATAACTGTTTCTCTTTCTGAGATCAAATATTTATTACAAAAATAAAAGGGGGATGCAACCACCCAGATTCTACTAAATCCTCCAAAACTAACAATAGTTCATTTCTGTTCATACAAAATGCATCAAAGATATGACAGGAAGGTCTTAAGGATGTCTCAGATCAATTTGTAATCATGGATTCCTGAATATCTTGAAAGAAAAAGGAAAATAGAAAGATTTAGATACATTTCTAACCATTAATTTACACAATTCGAATTAACATAACTGGCTACAGAATCTTGTGATTCTATAGCTAGTTATTTAGTAAATGAAATCCATTTTATTAAAAGAACAAAACAATCTAATTTCAACAAAAAATCCTATTTTAAGATAAATAATCATACCTCCAACTATGAGATCAAATCGTATCAGATAACCTTGGAATTCACAATGGCTGTTGCAGCCTCAACATTTTTAAATACTATATTGCCTGTTGTCTTCATACGTTTTTCGTTCCCTTGAATAACAAACTCGAGCCTATGGTTTTCACTCGTTAAGACATTGATCTGATCCTTTAAAGCCTTAACCCATGACTGTAGGATAGGGATATCAATATAATATCTATCAATCCAAGATAGACAGACTTCACACTTTGACTGTGCGACGGTTGCATGGGAACAAACATGGTTGTGAACCAGAGCACCTTCCATACTGACAGTAGTTTCATTACCCAATTTGACACCAGGAAACTCTGGATTGTTTTTCAGACAGGGAGGTAAATTGTCAACAAAGTTGTAGGGCCGATCAAGGTGTGGCTCGAATGAATGAAGGTCTTCTACAGTGAGGAACCTATTGATTTCAGAGTCCGAACTCTCATGGACTTTGATCATACTGATCAAACTCGCATGAGAGTTCGACTTGTTATGAAGCCTCCTTGAAATTAGCCTCCCAACTCTCTTGTTCTTAATATTTATATCAATATTTCTCTTAGATGCCTTCCTTGTAGGTTTCTTTAAATTCTTAACACAGTCATTAGGATGTATAATCTGCTGACAGGCCTATTCAATAACCTTTGGATCGATCAAGGGTTTGCTGTAGGGGGGGGAGACACAGGTCTGGGTAGGTGAGAGAGGTGATGTAGGGTAGACAAGGGTCTCTTCAACCACAAGTTTATCTACCTCCTCCATATCAGGGTTACCATAGACGTTTCTGGTTATGAATGAATCCCAGCTGTCATTCTATAACTCTAATTGATGCATAAGCAAGATTTTAATTAGGCCGTGATGGAAGAGCCTAGAGTCTGACCGTTGCTTTCTATACCTTTTGCCCATTTTATAAAGACTCCTCAGTAAGTAATACGACATGTTCAAAGGAAACCCCATAAAAATCATAAGCAAATGCAAATGGTACAAAAACACAAGACCAAAACGCCCCTCACAGGTAACAAATTGTTTTACCACAACAAGCAAATCGTGCCACCAAGCTTTTAGGAAGGAAATGGGCATACCTTTGTCACACCCTTTTATTTTCCGAGATGTAAACAACAGGCTCCAAGGGACTTCTTCCACTTTTGCATTTTTAAACCACCTTTGACCGCTTGCAGGTAGTCCTGTAGATTGACTCAAGAAATCCTCTGTAAATTCCAGTTGGACATCACACACCTTCGCTCTACACCCATTAAAGGAGAAGGCAAACTCCTGGGCAACTTGTAAATTGAAACCCTGAAATTTCCTAATGAAAACGAGCCAACCACTTCTCTCCAGATCTTCTCTGGCATCGTCATATAAGAGCAGAGTTTGAATGCCATTAGGTTCGACTCTCACAACAGGAACCATAATGGGTGAAAGGGTAATGAATCAGAGACAACACACAGGGAGGGTTTGTGAGATAGTCCAGAGCCATAACCCGAGCCCGTGAAATTCCAACAGTGAACGGTGTATGAACATAAACTCATAATGATTAGATGGGTGTTTAATTGAAATGCATGCGAAGAGGGTTTGCAAAGCCCAAGGCCATTCTCGGGAATAATGTTTGACTGCAAATCGTAATGCCACCTTTGCATTTAGTACAATCTAGGACCAAAGCATTAAAAATGAAAATAAGTGCGCACATCGTGGGTTCTATCACAAGGTTTGAAAATCGAAAATCAAAGGCTTAGCCAAAAGAAACGTATAGCCAAGAATCAAACAAAACCATACCAAAAATCAAATCGTGGGGGTCCTTTGTTTATATGACCATCAATCTCTAAGCATGCTTGGTGTTGAAAGGATCGAACAAGGAGAATAACTCTTCATGGCAAGGAACCAAACTTCATTAATAAACTGTATGAACAATGTGCCTTTAATGAAATCTTAAAACAGAATGGTAACACAGTCGCAAGTTTTCATGCTTCGTATTCATGCTTATAGTCATGAACGAAGCATAGACAAAAACAAATAATAGGGAAAAACAACAAATTACAACTGTCGTTTCGAAAATTGCGTTATGAAGGGTAATGAAAATAGATGACCCCAGTTAGGCAGCTATATAGATCAATTAATTGATATAAAAAGTTAAAAAATATGTTGAGCTGCCAACAATGGCGACATGATGGGAGAAGTAGTTATCTCTGTAATACGAACTAGTTCGGGTTATAGAATTCTGAAAAACTTCAAATCGAGGAACAAATGCAAGGTTATTTGAACATCTTTTTAAAAAAAAACAAGACACAACCCAATTTCAGACATCTTTCATTTAAAAGAATGAAATCTGGTGACAAACTTCACAAATGAAAGCCACGACGTTTAAGTTAAAATCTTCAATACTGTTGACAGGGCCACTGTTGCCAGCAGGCGTTCATAGCCTCGACATGGATGTCAATTAACCCACTCTGAAGTCTATGTCTTATCCCATAAATTTCAAATCAGAATGAAGGATGCTTATGGCCAAAGACAAGATTTATACCTAAGAATTTTCTTTTACCTGACATCGCTTCGCTGCCAGCGGGCCTGTTCAGTACCCCAACGAAGTTATCTTGGCGTCATGCATGCATTTACTCGCTGCCAACAGACCTTTTCAGTGTCCCGATGGGTTTACAAACAGTTCCCACAGCTCATCTGAGAAATTATTCACATTCTGATATAGTTTTAAAGATATTCAACAGAGCGGGGTGACGCTGAAAATTTCAGTTTTTATTTTTATTTTTTATCGTAACTTAATATGTTACAGGACTTTAAATTTTTATTGCTATCCTTCGTCATGATTTGAAAAATAGTTCATTAATAAAACTAATTTTCAAGAACAGGGAGACATCGTTGAGTTGCTCTCTTAAAGAGCAGGGACAACGTAAAGAGATTTTTGAAAGATAGTCATGAGTGCTTTCAGGTGCAAATTGAAACCGAGAAATCGAATTTCAAACAATATCATCTTTAACTAGCCTACAGTTTCAGAGAAAGAAAGAAATTTATGTTCTGACAGCTTTTGACAGTTATTTTCGAGATGAAGTATTCTGTTTTCTTTGTCTGAGCTAGACCATAGTGCAGGCATGTTTGTTTCAAAAAGACTGATAAACAAAAAATAAAAACAAAAACAAACTAGCAAAGAAAAACAAATAGCAAGGGAATCAAAACAAAAAAATATGTACAAAAGGTGTATCGGAGAGTCGTCAGGTAAAATACCTTTTGAGAGCCTGGCCATTCACCAGAAAGGTGTCTGACTATCCCTCTAAATTCTGTAGGTGGAAAGAACTGACACCTAGTTTTTCAGGGATTAGAAATGGTCCCAACCATAGGTTTTGAAACTTAGTATGTTCTCCTTTCCCTTCATGAGGTTTGTCCCATTTAAGGACAAGATCACCTACCTCAAATTTTTTGTCTGGGGCAGAATTGGAATCAAACCAGTTTTTGACAATAAGTTGATGTTGATCCAATTTTCATTTTGCTTGAGCCCTTACTTCCTCTAACTTCAGCAAAGCGTTAATCCGACTTTCCAAGGGAGGACAGTCTTCTTCTTGCACCTTCTGTGATAACTGCAGAGATGTAAGAAGGACATGCGGTGGAAGAATCGCTTCCCTGCCGTAAACGAGGAAAAAGGGGGAATTACCAACAATAGTTTTAGGAGTTACCCTATTAGCCCAGATTGCATTAAATAGTGCATTATGCCTGTTTTTGTGGTTTTTAGAGACTGTTCTCTTGATGATCTTGATCATGTTTTTATTAGTTGATTCAGCCAAGCCATTGCCTTGGGGGTAATAGCTGGCAGAATACTTTAATTTTATTCCTTTTTCTAAAGAGAAATCACTCATTTCAAGAGACGAAAAATAGGAAACATTATCAAATACTAGGCATTCAGGAATACCGAAACGAGTGATAATATTTGAATTCAAGAAGGATATTACCTGGCTGGTGTTTACCACTTTTAATGGTGCAGCCTCAGACCATCTGGTGAAATAATCTGTGGCTGTTATGATGTATTTATGCTGCTGCGAGGATGTGGGGTTGGTTGGGACTATAATGTCAAGGCCCCATTGCTGAAAAGGGGAGTCTACCGAGACAGGTTGCAGCGGGAAATCTGACTTTTGTACTCACCCAGAAACCTTATGCCAGATTACACATTTGCGACATAACGCATGGGCATCTTTGAAAAGAGTAGGCCAGTAATATCTTTCCCTTAATACTTTGTGGGCATTGGTGTCTCCACCGAAATGCCCACCGACTTTCCTTGCATGTAATTCCAATAAGACTTTATCTGCTTCATCTTTTTCTAAACATCGCATAAGTATTCCATTGAAATTTTGACGAAACAAAATACCGTTTACCAGCTGAAAAGAAGCAGATTTTAATATCAGTGTTCTCCTCTTTTTTGGATCAAGGTGATGGGGAGCTGATCCATGTATTAGATAAAACTTGATGTCATCATACCGAGGACTAGTAAGGTTTTGTGTACAACAGATTTTATTTTGATTGCACTGATCTTGAATTAACATATTAGTTTCATTCTACTGTCCTATAGCTGAATCAACAACCAATTTACATAAACCTTGGCCTCTAACAATTTGTGCTGGGGTAATTTCTATGCCATATTCTTGTAAGGATGTGACCCAGTTTGCCCTTTTTTCACCCAGTTCTTTCTGTACTAATAAATTTCTGACAGCAGGGTAAGGGACAATGATTTTCGTCCTAGATTTCAGTAGGTAAGATTGAAAGTGTTTTATTGCTTTAAAAACAACATAGGCCTGCTGATCTACTGCTGGGTAATTAAGTTTTTCTCCTTTAAAGGATGAGCCCATAAAGGCAATAGGGACTTCATTGTTTTCAACATTCTTTTGGGTTAGCACAACGGCATAAGACCGATCATAGGCGAATGTGTAGAGAGAGAAATCTCGTGAAAAATCAGGGCTCATTAGGGAATGAACGTCTACTATAGCCTTTTTTATTGAGTCAAAAGCTTGACTTTCTAGAGGTCCCCAATGGTACTGTACATCATTTTTTATTAAATTTTGTAATGGTCTGACCATTTCTGAAAAGATGGGGACGAACCTTCTAACAAAGTTTATATGACCTAAGAAAGATTGCATGGACTTTTTGGAAGAGGGAGGGGGCAGTTTTGAAATGACTTGGGTCCTTTCAGGGTCAATAATCATCCCTTCATTTGATACAATGAATCCGAGGAGCTTACCTTGTTCTACTGCAAAGACAATTTTTTTAGGATTTAAAGAAATACCATACTTATGACATCTCTGTAGAACATATCTTAGATGAGCTAAATGATCTCCTTTATTCTTTGAGAAGACAGTGACATCATCTAGATAAACTACTATATATTGATTGATTAAGCCATGAAAAGTGATATCCATCGCTCTCTGAAAGGTGGCACCAACATTTATGAGCCCAAAGGGCATTTTCCTATAAGCATAGGTACCCCATGGAGTACAGAAAGTGGTTTTGAGCTTGTCTGGGGGAGACATAAGGACTTGGTTATACCCTGAAAAACCATCCAACAATGATAATCTTTCAGAATCGGATACTTGTTGGAGGATCTGTTCCATGGGAGGAACATGGTAGTTGTCTTTATCAGACGCTCGGTTTAGATTTCAGAAATCGACACATAGTCGGACTTCACCACTTTTCTTCCTTACAGGGATAAGATTAGAGACCCACTATGTATGTCTTACCAGGAAGATTATTTTAGCATTCAATGGTTTATTTAGTTCTTTCTTGACCGTTGGTTCAAGTTTTGGGTGCATCTTTCTTAAATTCTGTTGAAAAGGTTGGGTCTGGGGTTTCATGGGAATAATGTGTTGTATGATGTTAGGATCAAAGGTCTTTAGATCGTCGTATGTCTAAGCAAAGGCATCTTTAAATTCCTTAAACAACTTAATAAATGCTGTCTTTTCTTATTTAGAAAACCCCATCCCTAAATTGATGCACTGTGGGTTATCTTTAGTTCCTAAATTTACTTTTTCATGTGTCAAGGAAGAACTATTCGTTTTACAATTCACTGATTTTCTGAATTTATCGTGAAGATCATAAAACCTTTCTAATCTTACCACATATTTTGGGATAGAGTTTACCATATCTGATGTGGACTCCGGGGATCTTGGATCTGGTGTTACCGTAAAATTGTGAAGGTATTCGTCATGGGTACCTTCGTCAATAACTGCGCCTTGGAAAGTCTCTTCCATGTGCATAAAATTGATGATCTGTTGATCATCACCAAAGACTCTCCAATTTGTGATGTTGTTTGGGACGGACGGTTTGAACAACAACTCGACGAAAAATGCATTTGGAGAAAGGCCTTCCGCAGGAAAAAGTTTAGAGGCGACATTAGCTAACAAATCAACCTCATAATTATTCAATCTCGGAATAGAATTAATGTTAAACGCAAAAAACTTGTTCATTAAATTCCATACCTCAGTTTGATAGCTTTTCAGGTGTGGAGATAAACAGTGAATATAATTTTTTACCTATCTAACTACAATTTCTGAATCACCAAAGACTGTCAAATTGTGAATCCTCAAATCTAGTTCTTTTCTGAGACCTTGTAGGAGTGCCTCGTATTCAACCGTATTGTTTGTGCATTCAAATTCTAATCGGCAAGCGATCAAAGTTTTGTTACCTGCTGGATCAATGAGCACACATCCCGCACCGACAACTTCCTTAGATTTAGATCCATCGAAGTAAAGATACCAGATTTGATTTTCGTCAAGTGCATGTGACCACTTAGAGGGGGCTGTTGACTGTGTGCATGTCATAACTTCAGACTGTTGTTCCAGATCAGTAATGGTAGAAGTTTCAGCCATGAAATTGTTGAAAAAAGTGTTCATCCCCTGGATTTCAGGAGAATTGGCAGAAGCAGTGAATGGTTCATTAGGATCATTTAAATTAGTTACCATGAACTTCAGATAACGCTCACGATTGACCTTGATTCTGTTAGGCTTTCCATTTTCGGGAAACCACAAGTGAGACCAATCTGTCGCAAAATAACCATGTAGCTATTCGGACCAAACTCAACTTAAAAATAAGCCATATACTTTGGGAATATCAACGACAATAATATCAATAACCTGATGGACTTTAGGATTAGATGATAATCTGATAAGTACATTTTTTGATTCACCTATTACTTTAACACTAGTCCGATCAAGCTGAATAATTTTCAGAATGGAAGGTTGAACTTCAGCATTGATTTTTTGATAGACAAACCAAGGCATTATGTTTGACGATGCACCTGAATCTAGCATACAATTATGTACATTCCTATTGAAAACTTCAAAAGTCAACAAAAAGGGTGGGACATTTCTGCGAGTATTAACAACAAAAGTTTGTTGTTCTTTAGTTGCAGCCCCTGAAACTAGTTTATCTACATTTGTTACACTTTTTACAGCAAGGTCTCTTTTATCAAATGACTCTAGCATCGTTTTAACAGAGACCTTTTGAGGTGTTTTGGGGCTGTTTTCTACAAACTTGTTGCTGTTTGGATTGCTGTTTTTGCTGTTGTTTGCAATATTCTGCAACATCTTTTGCAGAAGAAAAGGAAATTTCAATAATTCATAAACATAAATATTAGCTCTAAGTTTTCTGAGATCCTCAATCAAATCATACTCTAAACTTGGAGTTGTTGAATTCTGTTTAGTTTCAATTGGTTTAGACTATTTTTGAGGTGCATTAGTTCCAATTTCAGAAGAAGATTTATTCACTGTTTTACTTCTGGTATTGTAAGAATGCACTGTTTTGAAATTAGCTTGAAAAATGCTATTCGAAAAATGCCCGAAAATGTTGGGAGAGGATTTGTCCTCTTTCACTATCTCTTGTTCAACCACGTCTTCAGGAATCTCAAGAGGAATCAAGTTATCATGTGCTTCTAGGATTGTCCAGATAGCAAATTATAAGCTTTCTAGATTTAGGCCTTCAAAATTTGAGTTGGGCCGGTTTGTGGGAAAAGGCTTTCTGAAAGGGGGTTTGTAAGGCCCTTTGCTTGAAGAAGCTTCTTCAGCTGATCTTCTCAAATCTATAACTTGGTTTGACAACTTCTGAACAACCTTCTGTAAACTTTCTAGGTTTGAACCATCTGATTGAGTTTTGGTTTGGGGAGGTCTAGGAAGAATTTCGATTTTCTTCTTGGAAGATGAAGTAGTCTTTGCCTCGTTACAGATATTGTCTTTTAAGATAAGAATATCTTTCTTGATTTGACTCGCCTCTTCGAAGGCTTCTAATAATGTGGCTTTCTTAGACCTTTTTACCCAAATTGCTATGTTTGGGTGTAGGGCTTTCGTGTAGTATGCGACGATAAGGTTTTCAGCAGGCATCGAATCCATGGGGATTCAATTCTTTAATGTTAGAAACCTTTGATTAAAGTCTTTTATCTTTTCTTTGGGGTTCATCTTTAAACTAGAGAGTTCCATGACTAGGACTTTAGGAGATTTGTCGTCTCCGAATTTCTCAAGGAAGCAAGATTCAAATCTTTCCCAAGATACAATGGTGTGGGGTTGTTGGGAAAAGTACTAGGTAGAGACATTGCCCTCAAATGTATATGGGAAAAGTCTACATACTACGTCTTCGTGTTCAACACTACGGAGCCTAATGGATAGCATGAATTTTTTAATATGATCCTCAACAATCTGCTTGGAATCTAGGTCACATTTAGGGAGCCATTTCTCCGGATGTTTAGGCAAAGGATGCTGGGGCCCAGGTATGGCCACTACATCTTGATCGTGCCAAGGTCTGGTGGGGTTATTCGGATTTTCCATAGGCGTGGGTGGTGTCGAAGGCTGAGATGAAGAACTGCCTTCGTTTGATGATTCTTCTCCAGAAGAAGAAGGAGATGAAGGGGGTTGTGATGGTGGAATACAAGATCCTCTTGCTGCAGGAGTGAGGATGTGATATGGATCCGTAGGGTTTAGGGTAAGATTAGTGCCTTCAAGTTTCTCCCTGATATCAGAGAAGTCTAATGGTTGATTCAATGGTCGACCTAGTTGTCTGATATGGGCCAAAGCACCGTGTGTCCTTAGGAGGGATTGACGAACAATTTCTTGTACGTCGGCCCCTGGAGGGTTTGGTGTTACTGGTTCAACGGTAATCCATGGATTGTCGTTTGATGTGGTTGCTATTTGAGGGATAATGTTGTCGTCTGGTGACTCCTTGTTACTATAGGTGAGCGGGTAGGTGGGGGAGGAGTCTTGCGACCTCCATGTGCCATCAATAGTATTCAGGCCCTCCTTCTAGCACCATTTGTTGACGGGCGAAAATGACCATTCGTTTATTGGAAGAGTGAATCCGGTCCGGGGTTGTCTAATTAACCCAAGCCATTTGGATTGACTCACTCTGACGGGTTTAATGGCTTCGTTAGCCAATCTAAAGTCCTAAGGGAGACGAAAAATAAATAAAAAAAATGAAATAACTTACTAATTACTAATCACTGAAATAGATATGTACATCTAAATATATATATATATATATATATATATATATATACAATTTATCTAAATAATATTTATATAATAGTTCTATTTATCCAATTCATATATACAATATGTATAAATCACGAGTTTTAATCTAAACTCATAAAAAATTGAATGTAAAATAGTTCTTTTAATGAAGGTAAATAAAGAAAGCAAAAGTACTATTTGTTTTTGGTTTGTTTTTAATCTATGTGCATTCATAAGATCAAATATTAAACTACTTAATTAAACAGAAAAATATAGATAGTGAAAATTATGCTATATATAAGCACTTCTATAATAAACAAGCAAATGAAAGAAAAGAATAGACTAACCTATTAATCACTTGAGGAGTATGCACCCAATTGTTTGCGTAAATCATACATTAGTCCATCCACGAGATAAATTTGCTGTGCATCTTCACACTGTTTGGTACAAATGCTAAACTGTGCATTGACTGGTGTATTTAATTGATAAAACAATAGGACGCAAAATAATTACAGTGATATAATAGACTGCAAGTAATAACGCATAAGATTAATCCTACAGTTACAACTTGCATTTAATCAATCAACATGTTTAAGGGAAACCTCATAATATGAATTGAATGATCATTTGATTGTTTTGATAAAGCTGAAGCATAAAATCGTGAACTAATAAGGAAAAACTATCTTGACAACAAAATAATCTGCGAAGACGAAAGCTATCAACAATCATCCAATTACCAAGATAAACAAATTATAGATCACAACAACATTCATAGATGACTAAAGCATAAATTAAATATTTGTTATGTCTAAATTTGAGTATAAGATGTTCACAATAAGCCCCAGGCCGAGATGTCTCTGATTACAAAATGATGGGTTTATAAAGGCCTCATAAAAGATAACTGTTTCTCTTTCTGAGCTCAAATATTTATTACAAAAATAAAAGGGGGATGCAACCACCCAGATTCTACTAAATCCTCCAAAACTAACAACAGTTCATTTCTGTTCATCCAAAATTCATCAAAGATATGACTGGAAGGTCTTAAGGATGCCTCAGATCAATTTGTAATCATGGATTCCTGAATATCCTGAAAGAAAAAGGAAAATAGAAAGATTTAGATACATTTCTAACCATTAATTTAGACAATTCAAATTAACATAACTAGCTACAGAATCTTGTGATTCTGTAGCTAGTTATTTAGTAAATGAAATCCAATTTATTAAAAGAACAAAACAATCTAATTTCAACAAACAGTCCTATTTTAAGATAAAGAATCATACCTCCAACTATGAGATCAAATCGTATCAGATAACCTTGGAATTCACAATGGCTGTTGCAGCCTCAACGTTTTTAAATACTATATTGCTTGTTGTCTTCATACGTTTTCTTTCCCTTGAATAACAAACTCGAGCCTATGGATTTTTCTCGTTAAGACATTGATTTGATCCTTTAAAGCCTTAACCCGTGACTGTAGGATAGGGATATCCGTATAATATCTATCAATCTAAGATAGACAGACTTCACACTTTGACTGTGCGACGGTTGCATGGGAACAAACATGGTTGTGAACCGGAGCACCTTCCATACTGATAGTAGGTTCATTACCCAATTTGACACCAGGAAACTTTGGATTATTTTTCAGACAGGGAGGTAAATTGTCAACAAAGTTGTAGGGCTGATCAAGGTGTGGCTCGAATGAATGAAGGTCTTCTGCAGCGAGGAACCTATCGATTTTAGAGTCCGAACTCTCATTGAATTCGATCATACTGATCGAACTCACATGAGAGTTCGACTTGTTATGAAGCCTCCTTGAAATTAGCCTCCTGGCTCTCTTGTTCTTAAAATTTATATCAATATTTCTCTTAGATGCCTTCCCTATATGTTTCTTTAAATTCTTAACGCAATGATTAGGATGTATAATCTGGTGACAAGCCTGTTCAATAACCTTTGGATCGATCAAGGGTTTGCTATAGGGGGGGGAGACACATGTCTAGGTAGGTGAGAGAGGCGCTGTAGGGTAGACAAGGGTCTCTTCAACCACGAGTTTATATACCTCCTCCATATAAGGGTTACCATAGCCGTTTCTGGTTATCAATGAATCCCATCTGTCATTCTGTAACTCTAATTGATGCATAAGCAAGATTTTAATTAGGCCGTGATGGAAGAGGCTAGAGTCTGACCGCTGCTTTCTATACCTTTTGCCCATTTTATAAAGACTCCTCAGTAAGTAATACGACATGGTCAAGGGAAACCCCATAAAAATCATAAGCAGATGCAAATGGTACAAAAACACAAGACCGAAACGTCCCTCATAGGTAACAATTTTTTTTACCACAACAAGCAAATTGTGCCACAGATATTTTAGGAGGGAAATGGGCATACCTTTGTCACACCCTTTTATTTTCTGAGATGTAAACAACAGGCTCCAAGGAACTTCTTCCACTTTTGCATTTTTAAACCACCTTTGACCACTTGCAGGTAGTCCTGTAGCTTGACTCAAGAAATCCTCTGTAACCTCCAGTTGGACATCACCCACCTTCGCTCTACACCCATCAAAGGAGAAGGCGAACTCCCGGGCAACTTGTAAATTGATTTCCTGAAATTTCCTAATGAAAACGAGCCAACCACTTCTCCCCAATTCTTCTCTGGCATCGTCATATAAGAGCATAGTTTGAATGCCATTAGGTTCAACTCTCACAACAGGAGCCATAATGGGTGAAAGGGTAATGAATCAGACACAACGCACAGGGAGGGTTTGTGAGACAGTCTAGAGCCATAACCCGATCCCATGAAATTCCAATAGTGAACGGTGTATGAACATAGATTCATAATGATTAGATGGGTGTTTAATTGAAATGCATGTGAAGAGGGTTTGCAAAGCCCAAGGCCATTCTCGGGAATGATGTCTGACTGCAAATCGTAATGCCACCTTTGCATTTAGTACAAGCTACGACCAAAGCATTAAAAATGAAAATAAGTGCGCACATCGTGGGTTCTATCACAAGGTTTGAAAATTGAAAATCAAAGGCTTAGCCAAAAGAAACGTATAGCCAAGAATCAAACAAAACCATACCAAAAATCAAATCGTGGGGGTCCTTTGTTTATATGACCATCAATCTCTAAGCATGCTTGATGTTGAAAGGATCGAACAAGGAGAATAACTCTTCATGGCAAGGAACCAAACTTCATTAATAAACTGTATGAACAATTTTCCATTAATGAAATCTTAAAACATAATGGTAACACAGTCGCAAGTTTTCATGCTTCGTATTCATGCTTACAATCATGAACGAAGCATAGACAAAAACAAATAATAGGGAAAAATGAAAACTTACAACTGTCGTTTCGAAAATTGCATTATGAAGAGTAATGAAAATAGATGACCCCAGTTAGGCAGCTATATAGATCAATTAATTGATATAAAAAGTTAAAAAATATGTTGAGCTACCAACATGACTAGACATACGTCATCAGGAGCACAACAACATCAGACGTCAGCCAAAAAGACTTCAGGGCATCAAGATATTCCTAGAGGACCTATGTTCATGACACCATGGCGATATAAACCTCAGCATAGGACTCCTTACAGAGGAACACAACAACAACAACAATGTTGTCCACAAAAACAACAATTTAGGCATGTTCAACAAAACATACCAGGATCACAGACTTCTAGGCCAACAAATTCTACTTCAGTGACCAGGAGTACTGGGCCGAAGGGACATGTGTAGAGCCACATTACCAAAGAGACTGTTCGATTGAGAAGGCGAGAGCGATCAGATCATCAGGACCCACTACAATTGGAGATTTGGGCAAGGCCCATAGGATACATGCAACAATGAACAACCGCTAGGTCGAGCACCAGTCCACTTTGATCAAGACGCCAGGTACAGTCACCGACCAAAATTTTAGTATTTTGATAGATCCAGGAGCTACATAGATATTTATCTCTAGTGTAGTGCTAAAGAGAATTAAGGTAAAGATAGTCGAGCATGACGAGTTCAGATATGTAGAAATGACATTGTGTGCCAAACAAAAAGTTGGAGGAAAGGTTACAAACTATAGTATTAAATTGGGAGATTTTGTAATGAAGGCCGACCTAATATGTCACGATCTTAGGATCTTATGACTTAGTGATTGGTATGGATTGGTTAGAATCACATGATGCGATACTTAAGTCTAAGACGAAACGGTTAAGATTGATAGATGATTTGGGACATAGTAGAGTGATTGTAGGAAGGAACCAAGGGGTGTCCTTGAGATTTATTTCTTCTCTACAACTACAAAAGAGTATGCACAAGGGATGAAAGATTTATGCAATCTTAGTGCTAAATGAAAAGAGTGAGGTGGAAGGATTAGAAATCCTTCCTGTAGTAAAAGATTTTGCAGATGTATTTCCAGAAGAGCTACCAGGTTTACTGTCCGAAACAGAGTTGGAGTTTACAATAGACTTGAAACCTAGAACTGAACCGATAGCGAGAACACCATATTGGATGTCAACGCCTGAATTGCAGGAGTTGAAAATACAATTGAAGGAATTGTTGGAATTTTTACTTATACGTCCAAGTGTGTCACCTTGGGGTGCACCAATTATTTTTGTAAGAAATAAGAATGGATCGTGGAGACTTTGTATTGACTACCATCAATTGAACAAAGCAACGATTAAGAACTAGTATCCGTTGCCAAGAATAAATGATTTGTTTGACCAGATGAATGGAGCGACGATGTTTTCGAATATTGACTTGAGATCATGATATCATCAGTTACAGATTAAGGAAGAAGATATACCTAAGACCATGTTTAATATGAGATTCAAACACTATGAGTTTACCGTTTTACTATTCGAATTGATGAATGCCCCAGGGGTATTCATGAGTTTGATGAATGGGGTGTTCCACAAATACTTGGACAAGTTTGTTCAAGAATTTATTGATGACATAATGATTTACTCTCGGACGAAAGAAGAACATGACAAACATTTAATATTTTTCCTACAGTGTCTACGAGAAAAAAATTTGTACAAGAAACTATCAAAATGTTCTTTTTTCCAATCAAAGACTCATTACTTGGGACATATCATATATGGTGAAGGTATCTTTGTGGATCCAAAGAAAGTAGAGGTTATTATGGAATGGCTAGCACTGACAAACATAAAATAAGTACACAACTTTATGGGTTTAGCAGGATATTACCGACGTTTCGTCGAAGGTTTTTCGAAGATAGGAAATCCGATCACGGAATTGCAAAAGGAAAATAAGAAGTTTGTTTGTACAGAGAAATGCGTGGAAGAATTTCAAAAGCTTAAGGAGTTATTGACGACAACACCAATATTGAAAGTCCCTGACATGGAAAAGGAATTCTTGGTATGCACGAACGCATCCAAGGAAGGTTTAGGTGGAGTTTTGATGTAAGAAGGTTGAGTGATTGCTTACATTTCAAGGAAATTGAGAAAGCATGAAGATAAATATGCAGCACATGACTTGGATTTATTAGCAATTGTTTATGCCTTGAGAGTTTAGATACTTTATGCCTTGAGAGTTTAGATACATTATCTGATTGGAAAAAAAATTGAATTAAAGACAGATCACCCTGGATTGCAACATATATTTATGTAGAGTGACTTACGCACAACATAGACGTTGGTCATAATTACTCAGTGAATACAACTTTGAGATTACTTACATTAAAGAAATGATGAACATAGTGGAAGATGCATTGAGTCAAAGACCACACATATTCTCAGTAATACCTCTTAAGACGAATATTTGAGAAAATATTCTAAGTTTACAGATCAAAGATGACTAGTATAAATAAGTTAAGGATAATATTGGACGAAACACCATGATGGTACCAAAGTTTGAAGTTTATTAATTAGACAACGATGGATTGTTGAAATTTAACGAAAGAATTTACATACCACCTAACGTCGAATTAAGAAGTTTGATATTGAGCGAAGCTCATAGAGCACTATACATGGATCATCCAGGAGTCACGAAGATGAAGGAAAACCTTAAGCCTTTATTCTTCTGGAAGGGAATGAAAGAAGATAGAGTTGGTTACATGGTGAGATGTATAGAATGTCATCTAGTGAAGGATGAACATAGACATCCAACAAGATTTTTATAGCCACATGCTATTCCTGAATTGAAATGGGAGGTCATTTTGATGGACTTTATTGTTGGATTGCCACTGACGACAAGGAGACATGACTCAATTTTGGTGGTGTTTGACACTCCGATGAAGAGTGCACACTTTATTCTAGTGCGTACGATGTATCGGGCACCAAATGTAGCCAAATTTTTTGTTAATGAGATTGTGAGGATACATGAAGTACCAAGAAGGATCATATACGATCGAGGATCGATGTTTATAGGACGGTTTTGGACCAGTTTCCAGGAGGCTTTTGGAACAAAACTGAACTTTAGAAAATCATATCACCCAGAGACAGATGTAAAAATAGAAAGAACGAACTAAATTTTGGAGGATATGTTGCGTATGTATGTACTGGACCAACAAAAAGATTAGGAAGATTTCTTGCCACTAGTAGAATTTTCATACAACAACAACTATCAGAGTACCATTAAGATGGCACCGTTTGAGTTTCTTTACGGGTGACCATGTCATATGCTGTTGAGTTGGGATCGACTCGAGGACAGGGTCCTAGTAGGACCATAAGTGATTCAAGAAATGGAAGAACAAATGAAATCGATAAGATAAAGGATTAAATAAGCACAAGATCGTTAGAAGAGTTATGTTGATGCGCATCATGTTGACCACATTTATGAAGTTGGCGACATAGTTTTCTTGTGGGTGAAACCACACAAGAGTTAGATCAAGTTTGGAAAGGGTGACAAACTCTCTCCTAGGTTTGTGAGACCTTTTGAAGTTGTGGAAAAGAAAGGACCCATGGCTTATCGACTAGCCTTGCCTGATTCTTTGAGGCATATGCACAATGTATTTCATGTTTCTGTATTGAGGTGTCAGATGAGGATGCTCTCATGGGGGAGCCAATCCACATTCTGGACCATCACATTCGACAAATACGACGTCGAATAGTTGATCACGTCAAGGTCTAGTGGGACAACTATAGTCCACACTCAACTACCTGGAAGGACACATATGAGATGCATCAACAATTTCCTTACGTATTTTATAGATTAGACATATAGATCTATGTCAGATAGTTTTATTTACTTTCATTTATAGACTGTACAAACTTCAGTACAACGTTTAAAAATAGAGGGGGCGTATGTAACATCCCGCTCTATTGAACACACTTTTATTGACATATTATTTGAGGACACTTGCGTGCAAGTGATCTGGTTATGATATATTATGATTTGGTTTCGATTATGGGTTACATATGATGATGATTCTATGTTGTGACTTATTGTTATATTGATGTATATATATTGGCAGATGATATTGACGAGTTTTCCTAAGTGTGCAGGGCACATGACAGGTTATGGATGCTGATGGAATCGATCGAACTCCTTAGACTCTGGATTGAGTCAGGGAGTGGATTGTATTTGTTTGAGTATTTCAGTTTACGCACATATGACATATGATTGATTTCGATATGATTATGTGTATAGGTTATTGACACTATTTTTTTTAGTGGATGTAGGATTGACGATGATTGCTAATCCGACTCACATAAGGAGTAGAGGGGCCATGCACATAAACTAGACGTTGAGGGAGAGGTGTCGCATCATCCTTGTCACAAAATACTAGCACCCCTACCATGGCTCAAATGGTAGGTTAACGATTACCTAGTTCGAGAGGTCCACGATGTTGTGAGGGCGGACTGAGACAGTCACTCATGAATATTTCTAAGGAGCATGCAATAAAGCAAAGTCCTTATTCCTTAGAAGCCTTTGGTCTCTCACAAGGTCGACTGAGTGGAGTATTGACTCCAAGGGTCGGAAAAACTTCCAAAACCAGTCAAAGGCGAGTGACAACCTTGGAGCATGGAGGTGCATCTTGAAGGGAACATCGCGTAATTAAAACCTTGAGTCAATAAATCTAGGTGGCCTAAAAAACATTAAAATGATTAGACCTTGTCGGATTAAAATAATTAATTGAGCAATGAATTTAGTAATTATAAACCCCAATAAAAGTCTAAGCCTAATTCTAAGACTAAGCCTAAGTCTAAGTTTAGTTAGGGGACCAAATTAAAATATTAAATAAATTAAAAGAATAGAGATAAATCAATTTAAGGAAAAAGTGAGAAAAAAAATCTAAAGATTGGATAGAATGCACATGTGTGCATGAAAATATTAAAAGGGATTTTTAAAATAGAAAGAAATAAAATATGAGAATAGGTGTACCCATAGAATGGTATCTAGAGTCTAGCTACCACTAGTCTAACTAGAAGAAGACTCCTAATCCAACTTTAACTAAGATGTAGTTAGGAGACACTCATTGAATGAGAATCTGGGGAATAAAGGGACAACTAAGAGTGAAAATAGGAACACGTTGGGGAATGTGAGGGAAATTGGTAATTACTTGTGCAACTTGGGGAGAGTGTGACAAGTGTGTGGGTGAATAATATTAATTTAATTAATTAAAAAGTTAATTAATTGTGCATGAGGACATGTGTCAATGAGAAAATTTCTATAAAACAAATGGTGTAGAAGGGAAATGGATCACACTTATTCTTGGTAAAGTTATGCTGCCAAAATGGTTTTGACTGTGTTTTACTTGTGAGAATTGGGATACCAAGCTTTTGAAAGAGTGGAAGCTCTACCTTGCGAGACAAGCCTTTGAGCTATTGTTTGTTGGTTTCTTGTGTGTGGTCCCTTTGCGACTCAGGTGGATAAGGGGGAAGAGGAGTACCCCTAGCATTGGATGAGAGGTATCGGTGAAGTCTCTGTGATTAGCAAGTGGGAACAAAGAAGGAGCGTAAGGAATTCACAAATTTCCTCAACTATCCATCTTCAATGGTTCTAGTATTTTATTTTTGAAATTTTAATTGTAATGGAAGTAAATTGTAATTAGAAATTAGATGGGTAGCTACCCTTTTATTTTACAAACTCAGAATTCAGAAATTCGGTGGTTCACTGCCAAATTAATTTACAATTTCAGATTTCAGAAATTTTATTGTCGCTGCCAAATTAAAATATAACTCATGAATTTAGAAATTTATATGGATTCCTTCCAAACATTTGCATTGCTGAAGAAAATAATTAAATTTCAGTTAAAATTCTGAGTATGAAATTTGTTATCACCATAGATTTTATATTGCTTGTGAAATTAAAATATGTATTTTGCTGCCAAATTAAATGGCAGGAACGAATTTTAGTACCTCTTGTGAATGCCTCCAATTTATTTTAAAACCAGGAGTGCTGAAGTTCCTCCTTCACTGCCAATTGAAATTACATAGTTGATTCTAATGTTCTCTTGGTTCGCTGTAGAAGTATTTGTAAGTCGGGGAATTAGTGTCATGTAGAGTCCTTGCAAAGCGACTTCCACAATTTGAAGATTGAATTTTAAAATATCTCCACATGTTAATATTATATTTCTGGAAACGAATTTGGGGCCGCTGCATATTAAATTGATTGTCCTGAAGTGCTTTCCATATGATAGTTACCTAATTTATTTGGCATACTGGATCAATGTTGATAAGTTCATTGTAATATTTCTGCATATCATGAAAGGGGATTTTGTGATGATAGATGTTTCAATGTTATGTCCATAGAACAAATCAATGAATTGCTGCCAAATCTATTTGCAGTTCTTGTAATTGAAATTCTTGAATCAGTGCCTTTTATTTTGCGTACCCTGTGCCAAGAAATTTTTTGAATGATGCTTTGATTTTTTTTTTTTACAGGCCTGAATTAATTACTCTTGTTGAATACCACCGTATTAATTTCCAGACCTCGATTTTAGAGAAATTTGGTTATTCTGTGTCAATTTCTCTGCTTGTCTGAATTACGAAATTCGTGAGGCCTTTATAAAATCGTTGGCGAGTCCAAAATGCTGGATTTTGCTTAAATCACTGCGTTTTAGAATGTCTGGAACTATTTCGGGTCATTGTAAACGAACTTGCCAAACCTGAGCGACATTGATTAGATTCGGTCAAGTCACTTGCAGATCAAATCTGAACTTGAGTTTTATTGCTACATATTTTACATTTTGTGTTTAAGGATTTTACTTAATCATTGTAAATCTATGGAAATTTTCAAGTTCAGAATACATTTTAATTGTTGCAAAATTTATTTGCATTACGGACAAAATTTTAGGGTCACTGTCATATTAATTTGCAGACCCCATTTTGATGTATTAATTAACACTACCTAATTACTCGTTAGTCTTCAATTACAAGTTTTTATTGAAAACTGCCAATTTTATAGTCGATTGTATTTGTGTGTGATCATTGTAAACCCTTCACCACGAGACTTCCCTGGAGTAGGACACACTGGCAGTTATCCCTTCCTGTAGAATTAAGCCTGAAATTCTTGAGTGTATGTTCAGATGGCGCGATATCTCTATTTCTGATTATACCCCAATAAAAATTTAACCCAATTTTTGAACATCGTGATCACTGCTTATCTAGTATCCAACCCAGATTTCTGGATTTGTTGTTCACTACCTTTAAAAATCTAAATCCTTGATTTCAGGAATTATTGAATACCACCGATTAATTGAATACCACCGATTAATACTTGTATGATCGGTGAATGCCACCTAATTGCTGCCAAATATATTTATAGCTCCCATCTCTAAAAATTTATTAGATTCACTGCCAAATCAAATTGTAGCTCATGTATTTGAAAAATATTGAATCACTGCCAAATTAAATTACAACTCAAGTCATTAGAAAATTTAGATTCACTGCCAAATCAAATTGCAGCTCCTGTATTTGAAAAATATTGAATCTCTACCAAATTAAATTGCAGCTCCAATCATTAGAAAATTTTGATTCGCTTCCAATTTCCAAATCTAGTTGCAGCAAATGTAATGAGAAAATTACGGGTTAGCTGCCAAATCTTTGGCATTTCTTAGTAATTAAAATTTGGAGGGTCATTGCCCAATCTTTATGTAGCTTCTGGTTTAGAAGATAAAATTAAATTGTGAAGTAATTTAAAATATGTGTACCTTAATTCCTGTTCGCTGTCATTTTAATGATGACCAGAATTCAAAGAACTACTGTAGCTACCAAATTAATTTACTAATTGGAATTTGGGAATTCTTTGAGTACTGCCACATTTGACTCCTTATTTTTGATTTATTTTGCTACCTTAACTTGATAATATAAGATCATAAAAATTTAGTATTTCATATCTTCCCATTCTTGTAGAGTGAAGTGGTACCTCCAATAATTTAGGGTATAATATAAGCTACCCTTAATACGAGTTAATTTATGTAATGGTGGAATAAGATTGTGTGTGGATTTCCGTGCACTAAACAAAGCTAGTGTCAAAGATAATTTTCCCATCCCTAATATGGAATTAATTTTGTAGCAAGTTGCTGGATCTCAAATGATATCCTTACTCGATAGTTTTTCTAGTTATAATCAAATAAGAGTTAAGAGGAATGATAAATACAAAACCACATTCACTACTTGTTGAGGCAGTTTTGCTTACAAACGTATGCCTTTTGGCTTATATAATGCACGTGTCACTTTCCAAAGATCTATACAAATAGATTTCGATGATCTCATTGGTAAGATTATTCAAGTATATCTTGATGATTTAACTGTTTATTCAAAAAACCGACCAGATCACTTTGATCATCTTAAGCAAGTCTTTTTATGATGTAGAAAATTTGGTATGTCCTTAAATCCTAAAAAGTCTATTTTTGACGTTACTCAAGGTAAAATCCTTGGTCACATTGTTTCAAATTTTAGGATCAACATAGATACTGAAAGTTTTACCACAATCTTAGATCTTCCACCCACATCTAAAAAGGAAATCCAATATTTCATGGGTAGGATAAATTTTGTTAGAAGAATTGTTCCTAATTTCGCTATGATGGTTAAACCTATTCATAACACACTGAAACATGATCAATATTTATCTTGGATGAAAGATGTTGAAAATGATTTTGTAGGAGTTAAGAAGGCAATCATTTCAGCTCCTTTTTTGGCAAAGCCATATTTTAATAAAGAATTTATCGTTTATATGAACTCAACAAAAGAGGCAATTTCTGCTGTCCTTCTGCAAAAAGATGATCACAATAATGAACAACCTATAGCCTATATGAGTTAGAGCTTAACCGACGATGAGATCAAATATTCTTTTATAGAAAAACATTATTTTTCTCTCGTTAAGGCTATAGATAAATTTCACAACTTCATCCTTGTCAAGCACACACAAGTAGAAGTCTCTTTCCCTACTGTCAAGTTTTTTCTTTCACAGACTCACCTTTCTGGAAAACTTGTGAATTGGATTGCAAATATTCAAGAACATGATTTAACGATTACTACTTCTAATACTATTAAGGGACGTGAATTATCACTCCACTTGGATCAACATCCTGAACCAAGTGATTCTTCTGAAAATGATGAGAATGCTTTGTCAACACTTTTCTTCATTGAAAATCAAAATCTTGATCTTGCTGAACATCCCTGGTATAAGGAAATAATTTATTAATTACAATATCAAAAGTGTCTTGATTAGTTAGAATCTCATTAACGAAGTATGTTACATCTCGAAGCCTCCAAATATATGATTTTGGTAAATTCATTATTTCAAAGATCTGTTGATGGGTTGTTATTACAATGTATTGTTGATATTACAACCCATAAAATATTGAAACATATACATGGATCAACAGACACAAATTTACACATTGGTGGTCATTTTGTAGAAAAGACCACTGCCTTCAAAATTCTAAGAACATGGTATTACAGGTCTTTTATTTTTCGAGATTCTTTTAAATTCATAAGGGCTTGTGATAAATGTAAAAAATTCATTGGTAGGGGACAATTTTCTGCTATGCCTCTACAGTCTGTTCTTCCTAATTTTCCATTTGTTAAATGAGGTTTAGATTTCATTGGTCCCATAAATCCTTCATCTTCCGCAGGACATATTTTTATACTTACAACTACAGACTACTTCACTAAATGGACTGGATTTGTACCACTTAAACATGCACAAGATGAACAAGTAATATCTTTTTTGGAATCAAATGTTTTCCCTCATTTTGGTCTACCTCTTGAAATTGTTTCAAACAATGGCCCAACATTTATTTCTTTGAAACTCACTCAATTTGTTAGAAAATTTGGTGTGAAACACTTCAATTCTTCTACCTATTATCTGCAAGGAAATGGGCAGGCTAAGTCTACTAATAAGAATCAGATCAAAATTTTGAAGAGAATAATATATGATAAACCCCATCAATGGCATACACTACTTATTTACGCTCTTTGGGCAGATAGAACCACCACCAAATATAGCACTAGACATACCCCATTCCATTTCTTATATGGCCAAGAAGCCATCATGCCTGTAGAATTGGAACTTACCTCACTTAGATTGGAATTACAGGATGAAGAATTAAATTCATCAGATATTTCCCAAAGAATTAATGGTTTGCTTTCCCTAGAGGAACAAAGAAAACATGCTTTAGAAAATTTAAGGTAAAGGAAACAAACAGTTAAAAAATATTTTGATGAAAAAGCCAAATCTTCCATCTTCAAGGTTAATGATAAAGTATTGCTTTGGGATACTGCTCATGCTGAAAAGGGAAAGCACTCCAAGTTTCAGAAGTTGTGGTTGGGTCCATACAAATTCATCTCTGTCATAGGTAATAACTCTTATTTATTGAAGGACATGAAAGAACAACTATTTTCATTTACAACTAATGCCTCACATCCAAAGCATTATGCTGAGCCAGATTGATTTGATTGCTTATTTTTAATTCTTCCTGTATATATTTTTCATAGTCTCTTGTATATATTCCTTTTTCCTAGTTTATTGTTTTCTTATTGTTCTGCTGATTTTCCTTATTTATAAGTTTTGATTCATTCCTGTTTTAACATTTTTTTTTTCTTTATTTGGGAGTCCATTTGATTTATCATGTCAACATCACATTATACTGATCTTGTGAAATCTATGAGAGAAAAAAGAGATAGATTCTCTTCTTTGGTTCGTAATACTACTTATGTAGCAATTGCCAAACCTACACAAATTTTGCTAATACATGAAGTGATAAATATTCCCACTTCTTCTTTCTTTTTCTTCCCTCCATATTGTTTTCTGCAAGAGTATATAAGAGAAAATATGACAATTCTATAAGTTTTATACAAGCAAAACCAAAGATTATTGTTGGAGTTACTTCACACACACCTAGGATTTTTTTTTCCTAAGGTTTTTCCTATGTTTATTAGTCTTTATCCAGTTTCCTAAAGTTTAGGGAGACTATTCCTCTAGGAGAATATTCTCTTCAGTTTTCACTTCAGTTTGACTAGTTGAGTGGAGTCTAGATGCTACATTGGTTTTGTCACCATGCAACATTGGGATCATCACCAGCTAATGCACATTGTCCTTGGGATCATCATCAGACTAGGGAATTACCCATAATTCCCTGAGCTCCTCTTTACTTCACTCTATTTTAGTCAGTTAACTGAATACTTGTAGACTAGTTAACTCAGCTAGGTGGCATTTCACTCTTGTAACTGCCCGAGAGACTAGACTAGGTGGTAGTTCACTCCCGTAATTGCTGCTGTGTGTCCAGATTATTCTAGAACACCACTATTGCTATAGCGGGAAAACCCTCCTATGGAATACACTAGGGTTCAACGTACATGCAGAGATAACCATCTAGAGTCTCCTACTTTTAACAATTACCCCGACAATACCCCACATTCATGCATAAAATACAAAGTATAAGGATCCAATAACTCTACCTTAAACTTTGTGTCTAGTGTCGATCCTTTTGTGTTTCGTTGTTCCTCGACTGCAAATCTCCTCCGAAGGTCGATCTGCATTCACCAAAAGATAAACAAGAAACTACAAACATGCATCTTATATATGAATTAGTGGGTTAGATGTCATAATAAAATGTAAATCAAACATAAAGATTGAACACATCATATGGCAGGACAGAAAAAGTACTTCTTTATATTAATCTCACAAAGTCACTTACAAATGAGATCGGTGACTGCTCCTCGAACCTGGTCCAGGATCCTCTTCACCAAGCTCCAATTGCTTCCATGTATCTTTCTCCTCTCACAATTATCTCTAGGGAAATGGCATAGGCTTATGAATGAGGAAAAATGTAAGAATAAGGAATTTTGACTCAAAACTCACAATGTGGCTGCAAATTCTTGGGGCAAGGGGGGACAGTGAAATGGGCAGAGTTTCACCGTTCTTATGCTTAGCTTTGGAATGAGACCCCAACACCTCCTTTTATATGACAACAGAATGGTTATTCGGTTTGGTGACAGGCTATAGGTGGTGGGATAGTTGGGAAACTACCCAATAGCCCGTAATCTCAACGAATTCCTTGCAACTTTTTAATTTTTACAACTTTTGTGAGTATACACGGGCTGTAATGGTGTAGCTAGCATACGTATGTGAGTTGTAGTGGTGCAACAAGCATGTGTACATGGGCAGTAACGAGGCAGGGCGCGTGCATCTTCAAAAATATGGTTTTAAAGAAGATTTGTTCAGTGATGGCTTGGCAAAAATAACAAGTAAGATGGCCTAATGCCAGGTATGCATGTATGGTGCAATTTAGGGTTATAATAGATGCCCCCTAATGTGTGAGGTTAGAAGAGCATCTGATGGCCGAAATACATTACAAATATTCACCAACGTACGAAGCGAGTGAGTTCGGGACCAGAGTTCGGGAGGTGCCATCTGCAAAAATAATAATTGTCTCACCGAGGCGAGAATACCCATGCTCAGGATGAAATAAATCATGGATGCTAATCAAATACACTGCACATCCATGTCATATAACTATATAAAGTGTAGCTGCAAGCAATACACAACGGATATACATCTCAAAATCAAAGATACACATGTATAGTATCCATCTTCAAGAAGCCAATGATGCTTGATAGCTGGAGATGAGGCCTTCATATCTCAAGCAACAACTTCAATATCTTCAAAACTCGGGTAGGAGTGTAATGTGAGTGTAGGAATTCACTATCCAGAGGTCTTCGATGGCTCGTCGGGGAACAAACAAGAGGATCTCGGTGATCAGGCAGAGAACTTCAATGATTTTGAGCAAAGATTTGATTGGACTTTTGGGATGGCTGGGCATGATGGAAAGAGACAAACTATAGAGAGGCCAATTCAAGTTGGGTAAAAATTCCCTTGGACAATAGCACAATAGATGATTAGACTCAGACAACATGACATTGACATAAGTTCACGATGCAGGAGGCAACACAAAATCTCCATGTGTTTGGAATAATAACCAAATGGAGGAGGACATAGCTCTATGTAGCGAGAAAAAATTCCTAAGGTCATATTAAATCCCAATGCTTGACAAAAAATGAAATAATGTGCTTTTTCCAAGGGTGACTCATTATGCTACCATAAACAGAAAATACTTTTCCCGTCCTCTTTTTGGGGTATATTTGATTTTTTTTTTGTCTTTTTCAATAATGTTGGAAAGCTTGAAAAATAATAAAAGAATGCTACGTTACAAAGGAGGAAACGAGTGTCGCAAGATACTAGTTCCAAGCACAATGAACATACTAATGCGCAGAGCAAGGAGACATGTGCAGGAAAAGGACACTCGGGAAAATTCCTCCATGGGTCAAGGTGTCAAGACGCAAAGGCAAAGTGCTACAAGGCTTGCGTATAAGGCATGCTTCAAAGGTTTAGTTGAGAGAAACATGGAGCCAACATTAGGCCAAAGATGCAGAGATGAAAATACGATTAATAGGAAACAATGATAACGCCCTTCAATGTAATTTTAAACGAGCCCAGAGAAGGTAAGCTCGGTGGTTTTTCATTTTTAGAGAGTCTGAAAAAGCGCAAAAGAAGACTCCACTGGGGTACCTTTTTCACAGATAATCTAGTCAGTTCAAAAAAGGGGTAAACTAGCACCGAAAAGAAGATTATTCAAACCATTTTAACGAGTGTGACAAAGACAAGATCACTCGACAATATTTTCAATTTTAAGGATTCTGAAAAGAGCTTAACTATGGACTCACTGCCTTTTTCTAGATTTAGTCTCCTTAGCCTGAAAAAGGTGAAATTTACTGAGGAGAACTCTCCCGACGAGATGAATCTCCCGAGGTGTACCTTTTTCCTCCTTAATCTACAGGCCGAAAAAGGGGTAAACTCATGCCAGTAGATGTTTTTCTGAACCAATTAACGAGTGTGAAAGAACAAGGTCACTCGATGATCTTTTCAATTTTAAGGAGTTTGAAAAGAGATTAACTATGGACTCCATAAAGGACGTTCTTCTGGACCAGTTTAACGAGTGTGAAGGAACAAGGTCACTAGACTATATTTTCAATTTTAGGGAGTTTGAAAGGAGCTTAACTATGGACTCCGTGGGGGTTCCTTTTTCGTAAATTTAGTCCATCAGGACCGAAAAAGGGGTAAACTTATACCTGAGAATAATCTTCTAGCGAACCGAAGTTCCTAGAGCGTACCTTTGTTCGTAAAATTGACCATCCAGATCTAAAAAGGGGTAAACTGATGCCAGACAGATGTTACCCATGATTTTGGTCATCATGATGATGTATTGATGATGGTGTATTCAGGCTCTTCATTAGAACTTTCTCCTGAGAAAAGTTACCTTCATCTCTTTCCAGAAATCACATTTTTGAGGACTGTTCACAGACTGCTAGTATATTTGCCTACGAGAATGCATGATTCTCACAGTCTGCTTTAAGCCAGGGTGAAAGAAGTTCGCACTGTGTTGTATTGCTAGGGTGCGAACTCTTTCTAAAGAAGGGAAAAAGATGAATTCTCGAAGTATCTAGAAGGGAATCTTCTAGAAGGATGAGATGGCATTCGAATGGTTATCCTAGTATTGGATTCTCTGATATTTTTGGATCATTCTTATCCAAGTAACCAATTCATTCTCTCCTATATATTGAGTGAATTCTCATGGAAAAAGTTAGAAGCAAAGAAGAAAACAAGGTTAAGTGAGACATTGGAGAATTGGTGAAAGATTGTGTGAAGGACTAAAGCTATAGCATCTAAGAACTCCAACAAGTTTATCAAAGGTGATTGATCTTCTTCATACAAGTGAGTAAGTGTGTGTGTCGGAGCCAAGGGCCATCAAAAGGAAGTTTGCAACATCAAGGCTCAGGTTGTAATCTTTACTTTCCATCAATATGATACAGTAATATGTCCCTTTCCCATAAAACTAATTCCACTTTATTGTATAACTCCTTGATCATATACATAGATTCACTGTTGAATAGATTGTGCTTTCTTCACTTCGGTTGGTTTGTATTGTTTGGTCTTGACTGTATGAGAGCACTGGAGCGAAGCGGGAGCAACAAAGACCAAAGGAAGAGATCTTAAGGTATGTACTTTGTTTTTCCTCTTAGTTCATTCAATAGTCAAAATCTAGAGAAAGAGTATTATTCTGTCTTGCTTTGTTCTAGATCCAGGTGGATCTAGGGAGATCGGTTTGTGTCCGCACTTACGGATTTATCCAATAACAAAATTGGTGACCATACTGGGGAAAAACATCCCATTTTCTTTGTGGCTTTTGGTATTTTTCTGTGGCCATTTGCTCTGGTTTCACTTTTCTCCTATCCTGTCAATATCTGAGTTTTCAGGTTATCCTGATAGACCCTCTGGGTCCAGAGGCCTTTTTAAATTTTGCTTCATTTTCCAAAAATTTGCCTAGTTTTAGAGGTTCTCGCACTGCACTTCATTGTAGCCTGCGAGAATCCAGAGAGTTCGCACTCTGCCTTTAGGTTGCAGTGTGAGGTTCTCGCACCTTGCTCAAGGGTCACCTGCGAGAATCAGTGATTCTCGCACTGTGTAATACAACCAGCCTGCGAACTCATTTGTTCAAATTTTTGGATTTGAGTTTTGGCATCTTTAACTGCCCAGATCAATTTCTGTGCCTCATAAGTGTTTCTTGGACCATTGATTGGTGTCTTTCTTTTCTTTGTTTGCGTGCATGAACAGTCTTAGGATTTCAAGGCTTTTCTTGTTACTTTTATCTTGACTTTCGTTTCTTGACTTCTCTTGGTAAAACCATTCTCTCTGACTTCAGACTCTGAGTGTGTTTGATTAGTTGAGAACCAGTGATTGGTTGAAAGTTGAGTTGTTTGGTTTTTCTCATTTGCTTCTGATTTGAAATATCACTTTCCTCATACAATTGAAAATACTAGTTTGGGTTTCTTTGTTTTAACAAAGTTCATTATTTCTTTTAGTGAAAATTTTGAAACAAAAAGATTTAATTTCTTGCTTTATATTAGATTGGGGGCATCCTTGCATTTGAAGTAGCGAAATTGCATGAGTCTTGGCATTTTTTGATCTTAAATTATGAAAAATTTTCCCCCTCATG